>VWYH01005180.1:203935-337999 GCA_013399365.1 Pampusana beccarii | reverse complement strand
CTGGGCCGCCTCCCCCCCCGGCTCCCCCTCACCCGGCGGCGGCGCCGGCGCCTCACCCCACGATCAGGGCCTTGCCGCCCCAGCCGCCCCAGCAGTATCCTTTGCCCCGGGGGTTGGGGGGCGACACAGCGAGAGGGGCCCGGGGGGGTGAGAGGCCGCGGGGGCCCCTCAGCCCTGAGGGGGGTGGGGAGGGGAGTGGCGGTTGGGGACTCTCCGGTTTGTGTGTGTGAGACCCCCCCCAAAGGGGGGTCTGCACCTGCTGGGGTGGTGTGGGGATAGGGGGTGCCCTCCCCATAATGGGCTGGTTGGGGGGTTCACCCCCTTCCCCTTGGGAAGCCAGAGGGTCCCCCAGCCCCTTCCCCCCCCGCCCCGAGCAGCGGTGACCCCCAAGGGTAAACTTTTAATTATAAATCGCTCTTCAGTTTTGCCTCTCCTCCTGCCCAGGTAAGTCCTTTGGTTTTGTTATTTTTCCAGGTGAATTGAAACCCAGGTTTTTCCAGCCGGGGCCGATTTTCATGCGATTTATTTATTTTATTTGAATTTTTTTGTGTTGTTTTTTTTTTTTTTTTCTTACTTGCCCCGTGGAAATAAATCTCAGGCGGAATGTCACGCCGAGCAGCTTTCCCCGCCAGGCCACGCGCAATGGGGAGGACAGGGCTCCCACTCACAAAAAAAAATAAATTATCCCACCGCCGAAACGGCCCCGGCTACAAAGAGAGGCCGGCGGTTGCTGCGAATGTTTTTTAAAGGTCTTGGGTTCTCTGCTGCCACTAGGCCCGAGTCGGGAGGTAAATACTGCAGGGATCAGCAGGAAAGTGGGGTGGCCTGGACGAGGTTTTGTTGCCAGCATCCCTTGGCAAACTGGCTTTTTGCTCCCTGCTGAAGTTTTCAGGGCGGGCGGGGGGAGCGTGAAGTGAAAAAAGCCACACTTAAGTGAAATATCGCGACCGCGTTGTCCGCGAACGGCGCGGCGTGCCGGGCAGGGACAGCCCGGAGCGTGTGTTGCTGTTTATCGGTGGCCGTGACTTTGGTTTTAGCGTGGAAGTGCAGGGTGGTTATTTTGCTGAGGGCTGTTGGAGCTGTGCGGTGGTGCCCGTGCTCTTCAAGAAATGTATTCCCTGTGTATGAGCGTTTTATTGCTCTCACTTTCATTTTTGAGGTGGGAAAACCGAGCCCTTTTATAATCAGTTTGGGTCCATTGTTTTCTTGAGCTTCCGGCAAGAATCGTTCTTGCCGTGACCACAAATACGTTGCTTAAATCATGAGACTGTTGACGTTACAGATTTGTTTGGGTCAAGTGAGAAAACCTCTGAAGATTTCAGAGAGTGCTGTGGAGGGACGGACTCTCCGCTGGGTGTTTTTGGCGAGCTTGTGCTTGTTCTGTAATTCCAGCATGTGCTTTAGTTAGGGAAAAAAGTGCAAAGGTGCTGTCATGACTAAGCCAGCGGGGCGATGGTCAGTAAAACTGTTGCTCGGGGGAAATTTTGCTTAGTTTTGAGCGATGTGCTGAGTGTTATGGTGGGAACGCCGGCCAGCGTGCGCGGACGGAGTTGGTGCTCAGCTGAGCTTTCCAGCAAGGTGCTGGTTTGTCTGGAGGGAGGCTTTTTGAATGGAAAACATGATGCTTGACAGCTGGAGAGCTGGAGTTTGCCTGGCTCTGCGATCAGGAGTGTGCTGGGCTTTCCAAAGCGCTTGATTTTTCAAGTAATGATTAAAAGCACCATGGAGGGACTTGAGCGGCTTCTTTGGCGTCGTGGAGGGCGAGCTTGGGGTTGGTTTGCAAGAGCGGCTTGTGTTGCAGCTGAGGCGGGAGGACGCCGTGGCTTTTGGTGAGTGTTGTCACGAAACGCCTTGCCACGCGCGAGGGATGGAGCTTGGGCTTACCTCTGAGCCCAGCCTAAGAATAAGAAGCCTTGGAAGGACCAGACGAGACCCTAAAGGAGCCGGAGATGGTGTGGCAGCGTGTCCCACCGCGGGGACACAACTGGACGCCCAGAGAAGTCTAAAGGAACGGAGGAGCATTAGGTAGATACGAGCTGACATTATAAAAGTGGGCAGGTTAAAATGATAAAGTCTTAATTTTTATGAATAGCAATGCCTGTTTGAAAATATACTGTGTTTGACCAATACCTCTCCTTAACTTTTAAACTACTTCTCTGCCCTTATAATATCTACAAACGCCGTGTTCTTGATACCTTTGGGGTGATGTGCGTTGGGGTGTCCTGCCTGTTTTTTCCCTTTTACTCCAACCTGTGCGTGCTCTGGGGTATAAACAAAAGCTGTTACCTTTTCCAGGCGCTGCTGAAAAGTGAGACTTGGGGAGCAGAGTTCACCTGTGATTTGCTGGAGTGCACTGGGTCATCTGAGTTCAGCCTTATTTTTAGCTCTGTTTGGTTTCTTTTTTTATTTATTTTTTTTAATCTGTTTTGATACGACTGTTGAGCCAGCGTTACCCTACAGCAGATATAGTTGCAGGTTTTTCCTGGCGACTCGGGGCGAGGAAAACGCTGCGAAGTCTCCTTCTCGCAGCAGCGCGAGGGATTATTTATTATGTGGAGGATTATTATATGTTAATAGGTAGGTTGAGGCTCTGACATGAACTTTTAAAACTCGAGCAGTTTCTGCGTGGTGAACTTTGCGTCTTTGGAAGTACGTGTGGTTTTTAGTACTTAATACATTATGAAATTAAATGGTTATCTGTATAATTTGAAAAAAAAAAGAATTGTGTGAGAGAGAACTAACTGTACAGGAGAAAGAGAATATGCATTTGTAGAAAGACATTAGCAAGGGAAAAGAAAATATAGAGAGGAAGAGAGATTTTAAAAATGTATTTTTTGAAGGAAAGCGAAGCTGGAGGGTGATGGACGTGAACAGAAATGTTTTGATGGGAGTTTCTTTTTGTTATGTGCTGAATAGGGAGTTATTGGAGCTGCTGTAAGACAAGACACAGCTTTGGAAATTTCCTTAAAACGGTGGCTTCAAGAAGTTTGATTTTCTATGTAAAAGTAAGTTGGGCAAAGTTTGTGGCTCTGGTAGTGGTGAGTGCTCAGTCAGACCTGATTTCAGGCACAAACTGTGGTCAGCAGTTGTCAGTATGGACAAATCCTCTGGTTTGATTGCAGCTCTTACTTGGGGAGGAGGGACAAGGGAGGGTGTAACTATGGAATGACACACAGAGGGGTATTATCCAAAATAAATCCCCATCTGCCCACCTTTGCTTTGGCTTTCAGAGCGATGAACGAGTTCCAGGTGAAGGCGGTTGCTCTGTAGCAAGACTTCTTCCATACAAATATAAAATACTGAGGATACGCTCTGGGCCGCAGGCTTACGGTAGAGCTTTGTGCTTTTAAATTGATGGTACTTCTGACACGTGTTAAACTACGCCGTGCTTCTTTCCTCTCCCTCGCTTAAAAGTATTTGATATGTGTTATAATAAGCTGCTTTTTTATTCACAGGACAGGGACTTTTTAATGTTGTGGATCAATATAATTAGGACACTGGTTCCTTCACAGCCCCAGCCCTACCTTTGCGCTGGGACGGACAAACCGATGGATTCCTGTTGGACTCGGGTGACGTTGTGTGCCTGCTGGCTCGTCAGGGTTAATTTACGCTGCACCTCGGAGCCAAATCCGAGCCATCTTGGGCTCTGGGCTGGTGGCACTAGGTTTTTGTTTTCTTTTCCAACCTTCCTTGCGTTTGGAGGGAGTTCAGCTTCCCGGTTCTTGACGGTCCCTGTGCAGGCACCAGTAAACTTGACCTTAATGCATCCCCGTAGCTGTTTCAGGGTGGGATTTGGCATCTGTGGACATGGGTATTTTAGGTTATTGCAGCAGGGTGATCGTGGCATGTTCGGGATGGGTTTTAACAGACGGTTCATTTAAAATCTTTCTTCTTACTTTTTAATTCCGTTTCTGAGAAGCAGAGAGGAAGGGTCGGCATTTGGGGGGATTTCTGTGTGAAGTTCGTCACCGCCGTGCGGGGCAACTTGGGTTTTGCTGGTGTTGCTTCGGTAATTGAGCTTTAGTTTTCGCTGAGTTGCTTTAGCTAACTGTGCTGTAGTCCCTTTCAGAAAGCGACGTGCTGGTTCCTGCTCTGTTTTGGGGCATCTTCTGGATGCGAGCGGCTTCCCAAAAACCCAGGAGATCAGCAAGAAATCCAGGATCACTTTTTAGGACTGAAGTTGGGGTGAGGTTCTGGTGGTGCTTACCCAGCATTCGGATGCGTTGGAGTTGGCCTGCGCTGGTAATCAAGTGGAATTAAGACCGTTGAGGAGGATTTGGGTGCGTGAGGGTTTTCTGGCTTCTCTTAGTGAGCGAAGAGTTGAGCTGGAGGGGAAAGCACCCAAGGATTTCACCGAGGAGAGCATCAAGGTGTCTCGATTGCTGCGATACCCTCTGGGAGTTGGACCCGACACCGTCTTCCCTCCATACTTCCATTACGAGTGGCTTTTTTTCCAGAGTACGTGATGCAGCATCTTTGGAGATGAGGACCCAGGGATGATGAAGCCACTGGGGCGTAAAAGGGAGTTTGAAGAGGTGATGGTGGCTTTTGTGTCGAGCTGTGCCTCCCTGCGACTCGGGGGCATCGACTCCGGCTTCTGCGCGGCTTTGGCGTTGAACGAAAGCTGAAATGAGAGCGTTTTGGAAGTCGTCTCTTAGATGCCAGTTGCCTGAGAAGTGTTTCCGCGTTAGAAGTGTCTGGAGCGGTGGATCGTACATCTTGGGAGAGAAGTTTTGGAAATGCGGAGACTTTCCCTGCTGCTCTGTGGTTAGTGGCTCTTCTGCAGGGGAGGAGCAGGCATGGGTTAGTGAGCGGATTGCCAAAAAATTATTAATAAAAGTGCTTTTAGACCTCTCTGCCATCTCCCCCGTTGATGTTCCCCAGCCTTCCCACATCTCAGCGTTCTTTCAAGCAGAAATAGCTTTAATTTATTTAATGACAAAAGCTAATCGTGTTATAGCGCAGATATGTCGCTTTACCAGCTTTGGAAGATTTCTGTGGTGAAATGTCCCGGAGAAAACTGTTATTCCAAAAAAAGTGATTTCAGATAGCTTATTTTCTTCTCCGATTTGAGGACATGATTTTATGTGTTCTCTGGCAGAAGTCTGCAGGAAAACTTCACTTTAGCCATTTAAATATATATGCATTTAATGTGCAGTGCTGATTTTGGAGCACAGTTTGTGTTTTTATCTATGTTAAGAAGTTGGTGAGAGAGTAATAGGAGACGAAACAAATAACTTCCCTTTTAGATGCTGGGACATGGAAGGATTTTCATCTGTGCGTATGGTTTTTGTCCATCATCTAAGGCTGAAAGGCTTTTTCGTGGCGTTAGCAAATGCTGGGATGTGTCGAGCTGGTGCGGTCGCTCCATTTTTGCTTGGTAGTAAGAGCGAGCAGTGAAGATCTCGTTTTAGAAGGCGGAGGTAACCTATATTTTCTTTTTCTCCCTAATCCAGCCATTTCAGGGCTAGTCAACTGTCAAGTTTAGTTGTGTGTAAATCCGCTAATATGATTAGAGTTGCTGGAATTTTTACTCTGGGGAATTACAGATGAGTAGTATCACTATTTTACAGGCATTTCTTTAGTAGGAAACTTTATCTGTGGCTTGAATATCTCTGTTAGCAGTTGCAGAAGCTTTTCTGGAATGAATGGGGAGGAGAAAACTGTTTTTTGTTATGGGGTACGAAGATGTGGGTGGAGGATTCGTGTGCCCCGTGGTCTGGAGGAACCAGGGGAATGAATTTTTCTTTATTTGAGGGAAGGTGGTTGATGTGAGTCCTCACAGTGCTGGGTTTTACACTTGGTGGTAATTCCAAGGACTTCTCCTATCTACAGCTTTGCTTTCCAAACTGCGGACTTGGTTTTGCATCCCGAAGGGGAAACGATGATGTGGAACAGCTGGAAGAAGAAAATAGAATGGCTTCTTAAAAAAGAAAAGGATCAGAGGAAGGAGAGCAAAATAAGCTTTGAGGCTAGTGAAATTTTCTCATACATGTTATTCTTCCGTTTTATTATATACATTTGGAAGATGGCCCGGAACGCGCTCTCTTTTCCTGGTGGCACACTGTTGCTGATGGGACTTGAGTCAAATTGCTGCTGGGCATGTAACTAGGTTAATGGGACAGCGTTGGGTTTGGTTTTTTTCTTTCCTGAAAGGAAAATTACGTGCTCCCTGTTTTGATTGTACCTGAAGAGTTGTTTTTACCTTTGGTTGCTGTCTAGTCATCTGAGGTGGAGAGAAAAGGACGAGTTTCCCCACACCGAGATAATTTCTACTACCAAAAATAACGCGTTTCCGCTGTTGGTTGTAGCACCTTTGTGTGTCCTTTATCTGGATGAGAGTTAAAGTATTTCTAGAGCTTTAAATACGCCTGAAGAACAGCAAAGCGGCTTCTAAAACGTGCGTTTTGTAAGGAAAACGTCTCCAGTTCTCCACCGATACCAGCAGCGTTCTCCAAAACCGTCGGCCAAGTGTCGATATGGGTCAGGACTTGTCGAGATGCTCGGAGCAGCTGCTCCTTTCCAAGTGCTTGAACTCGACAGGAATGAAACTCCCGTGCTCTGGAGCAGGAGCATCTGCACGGAAATAACGCTGTAAAAGTCGCAAACGCAAAGAGCATCCCCGCTTTTACCAGGGGAGCGGACTTGACGTGGTATAATAAATACATCCTCGGGGTGGTAGGGAAAGAAATTTGCTGCCGGTCTTTGAGTTTGCTCTTGATTCTGTAAAAACACCGAGCAAGGGAGAGTTAACGCAGTTCAAGATCTTAAATAACGCGGATTTTCCTCGGTTTGGAAAGCTTTTGGGAGGTGGAAGCTAATAAACATCCTACCGATTCTCTCTTTGGGGTTGCCAGATGATGATTGTGTATTTGTGTTTCGGTTTGATTTACATGTGAGAGTGAGTGAGTGCGAGTTACTGAATTACTAAGAGCAGTCTGATTTAAATGTCTGTGTCGCTGGTGGCATTTGAAAATCCATTTGAACTAGTGCTATGGTGGTCTGAAAATGAGGTTTTATGTGTGATTAAGAAGTCGTAGAAGTTACTGTGCCTTGAAACCGGCGTTTTTCTGGGCTTGTTTTGTTCTTTTGCCAAAAAGCAGATACGACACGAGTCTTTGGTCTTTTCAGACTAAGCAGGAGACTCTTGCTATGAGCATCCAGGGGAGAGCTTTTTAGTGATAGTACTCACAGCTTTGGGGTTTCAGTTGGCTGCTCCCTTTGAAAGGCTCCTAACACCCTGAAGAAAGGACATATCTGTTAAAATATATATATTTTTAAATATGTATATATATATGTACATTCTGAGTGCCAAGACCTGGTCCTTCTGTCCTTGGATGGCCGCGGGATCTACAGAACCATCAAGTCCGATGTGAAATTATAAGCAAAATCCGGTCTGCAAACTCTGTGGAAGTCTCAAATTCTTGTTTGTGATGATGTACAGGGTGCGTTAGGCACCGAACGCTTTGTTTTGCAGCATTCGGCTGATAAATGGGACTCTATTATATTTAAAAGGGAATTCAGCAGGGTGGATACCTGAGGGTTGATAATCTTTACCACTTTTCTTTTTTTGGCAGGGGGGGAGTCAAGAGCTGAAATCAGAAAGCATTTAAAGCACGTTTGCTGTGACTTTTAATGTGAAATTCACGGCGCATCTCAAACTGCGGAGGGTGGGAAGGGATTTTTAGCAGTGGGTGATTCATGCCCCGTTTTAGCATCTTTTGGACGTGCTCTTTCTTGGGCTGGTGAGACATCCGAGTTCAACTCGCTGGAGGATATAAAGTTAGAATATAAAGTTTGCGGCAGCCTTTCTCCCCGGTGCTCGCACAGATATAAATACCAGTTGTCGGACGGTCTCTCTTCAAATACTTTCCTGGGCTCTGCGTTTTGTATTCTAGACTTGCGAAATGCAAATAATTCAGCTGTCGACCTGTCTGTGTGACTTGGGGTTTATGTTTGCCTTCAGTGTTGTGTTTAAAAGTCGTTTTCAAAGCGTTTATGTCTGTCTTAAAAAGAAAAAAAAGAAAAGATCTAATTTTTGTTGATATGCAAATAGCACAAAGTGTAAGTCTTCAATGAGCTTAAGCCATTCAGCTTAATTGTATCCATTACATTTCCAAAACAGTTTTTAAAATTTAAAGTAGTTTATTTGTGATGAACTATTTTTTAATGTGTGTTTAAATATTTGGTTCTGAGGTCGTACGCCTGGCTTGGCTTGAAATTCTTCCCGTTTTACCCCAAAAAACCCTGAACATTTTGTTGCGCCGTCTGCGGCAGCGGTACCTGGAATCACCATACAATTGTTACCGGCGCTTGGCACCGTCCCCAACCAAAGCACACTTGATCCGCTCAGCCTGACATTCAGATCGTTAAATAAATGAATGAATCGTACTGTCACCAAATTCCCACTTGGGAAGCCGAAGAACATGTGGATTTTATAGCCGGGACCTCTGTCCAGAATGTCTTATTGAATGGCCTGGATGTCAGGGGTGGGGACAGTCAGCGAAAAGCTTTCTAGTAAAACGTGTGTCTTAATGAGAATTACGGTGTGGGGTTGTGTAAGAGCCTGAATTACTCGACATCTGCTCATCCGAGATGAGAGTTAATCAACCTGTGAAGGGCGTGTAGAGAGAAACCCGAGCACGGCAATAAAACAAGGAGAAAATCCAAGAGCGGGGGAGAGAGATTTCTCCATTGGCAACTCAGCTCTGTCTTGCTATTTAAAAAGAATTTGTTGGGGAAAGAATCCAGCCGTGTGTTGCTCTTTGTCGGGGGGTTTGAGGTCTCGCGGCTTGAGTGAAAATGCTAAAAGGTCGCTCAGGGTTTGGAAGAACTTGGAGAAATCCGCTGAACTTGCACCTCCGGGAGGAGAAGGTTGAAAACACTTTCTCAAAGGAGGGGTTTGCTTTTTCTCGTGGTCTGGGTCCGTCCTCGTTTTTATTACGTTGCGCTGGAGATGCTGCTACAAATAGGGGACGTAAAGGATCCGTAGAATCCACGCTTTGCTGCAGGTGGGTCAGAAATGTCTCCGAATCACAAAGGGAAAACTGGACGTGCCTTTTGACCAGACGAAGCATCGAATCGTGGGTTTGCGGATGGCTGGTGCTGCAGCCCCGAATATCGGAGGTGCTCTGCGCTAGGGATGACTTAAAACTTATGATTCGGTGCGTTCCTGTTGTGAAGTGCAGCAAAACATCAGCGTTTAAGACCACGTTCAGTGCTTTAAACCTGGAGCAAATCCTTTTCCTCCCATCCTCATACCTTAGTGTTTGTCTCGGTTACGGTTAATTTGAGAAGAGGTGCTAAAATAGCACTGGGAACCAACACTGTCCCTGGTGCTTTCTTATTTGTGTTTTAACAGGGGCTGTCACTCATTGCCGTGGGGATGATGAAAACCGAGTGGTTGGGTCATGTTTGTAGGTGCTGAAGTTCATGCTCTTTGAAGACCTGTTAGGAATGCACTGGTATTGCAGTTTCCCTGTGGTCTGAAATCAGCAAAATTGGGGTTTTCTACAACCAGAAGGCAGCAACAGGTCCTGAAATTCTCATTTCCTTCCCATCCAGGACAGCACATCAGGTACATCTCCACCGCTTTCTACCTGCGTCTTGATTCAGCCGCGTGGAATTTCTGCGGAGGCCACTTTGTGCAATAAGGGGACAGATAAGTGCTTGGAAATCTTCCTCCGCGGCCACGTGTGGCAGATGCAGCCGTCCCTCTGTTTTATCTCTGTGTTTGTGGCCCCAGTTCAACCTGATGTAGGTAAAACCGGCATTTGTTTAGATGAGAAGCGCTCTGAGACTCATTTACCGCTCGTCTTTAGGTTCAGCTGGGATAAATATATTGTTGCTGTTGCTTTTTCTTCGAGCAGAGGTGTGTGGCAAGTATGTGATGGGAGAGTCCTGGTGAGGAGGAATTGCATATATAGAGGGTTGGACCAAGGGGCCCAGAGCTCCCATCCACCCTCTATATGTCTATGAACTATGGGTTTTTTTGCAGCATTGTGCTGCCTGCTTTCTCAGGATTTAATTTTATGTCGCACGGGATTTTTAACTCCGGAGAAGTCGCTAAGCTCCGCGTGTGGCGAGAGGGTGCGTACTATTTCATTTCATTTTGATAAACCGCCGAAAGAAAGATGATGGGGAGGGAGATCACGAGGCGTTACAAAACTGGGAGTCGAAATGAGCATTAACGCTCTCGAGAAGCGAACTCCTAGAATTCATTGCTTGGCTGATGGAAGGACCATCGGTCCGGGTGACAACGCTGCTGTCACCGCGACGCTTCCTGACAGATTGATGAGGAGAACATGACATTTTCCCCGTGAAGTCCCAGCATGAAGTATTAGAGACGCGGTAGGAAATGTAGCTGAGTGAATGAGACAGTAAACTACGAGGCTGCTTGATATTCATGCTTATCATACAGATAGAAAGGTTGGCTTGGAAATATGTGGTTGGTGCTGTAGGGCCCCGAACCCCCAGGGGTGCAAACAGCGTCTGTCCCTATAGAGAAGGGCGTGCGTGGGTCGTAGCCTTATAAGCTATAGGAGCTTTTTTGTGGTTTTAAGGTACAAAGTTGGAGGTGAGCGGGCTGGGGGAGCTCTGTGTTAGTGGTGTACATAGGAGGAGAAAAATAAGCAAGCTGGTTTTTAGTACATTGCAGAAATTCAGAATCTTGGGTGAAAATTGCTGCGAATTAGTGCCGTAGTACACGTGTCTGTATTGGGAGCTCTTTTTTCCAGTCTTGTAACAACATGCCTCTTGATGCAGATAATTGCTGGTGCTAAAGGCAAGCCGGAGACATAAGGTTTTATTATCGCTGATGAATTCAGGTTGAAGGAAGGTAGAGTGTGATGAATTGAGGCTGAGGGAAGGTAGAGTGTGGTACCCACAGGCTGGGAGCTGGGCAAGGCCGCGCAGCAGCTTGGTCACCTTGCCCTGCCATGAGGTGGGTTTGTGTTCCTCCAGGTGGCTTTTGACTTTCTCTGCTTGGACTTTAACGTTCTGCACTGGTTATGTGTTTGCAGTTATTTCTGATTGCACTTCTTGACTTCCCTCCCGCAAAAAAACCCAGAAGTGGCGAAGATTATCAACCCTCAGGTATCTCCCTGCCAAACTCCCTTTCAAATATAATATAGATACTGAGTCTGATTCATCAGCCAAATGCTGCGAAACAAAGTGTCCGGTGCCTAAAGCGCCCTGTACATCACCACACACAAGAATTCCAGACTTCCAGGACGTTTGCAGACCAGATTTCGCTTATAATTTCGCATCGGACCTGACGGTTCTGTAGATCCTGTGGCCGTCCAGGGACAGAAGGTCTTGCCGCTCAATGGGAATGTGCATATATATATATATATATATATATATGTACACAAATTACTGTTTGCATTGAATAACTGTTCTGAAGGGTTGGAAAAAACCTAACCAACCAACCAAACCCCCCCCAAAACCCATCACAAAGCACACAATCCCAATCTTAGCTCGCCGATGAGGTTTTAGGGAGCACGAGGGTGGCTCCGCACCTCATCCCCGGACCCCACCGCCTGTTTATCAGGTTGGCTCCAAGCAGCACGCGGACGGCGGCTGCTCAACTCGGAGCCTCTCGCCGCTATCGGGCCAGAAACTGCTGTTTCAGCTGCTAATCAGGGGATTCAGCTGCTAAATTGGGGGATATTTGTGTTCTTTGAAGCGTGGTTCGGTTTGGGTGAGATACCATGCGGTTTGGATATTGTGGTGTGAATTGTTTTAAGCTCAATGATTGAAGTACAGAAGTATTTTACGATGAATGTTCTATCAGCCGTTGTGTGTGAAAGGTGGAAGGTGAGTATGGCTTTAGCTCTGCTGTCTCATGTGTGGCTTTTGATTAAAAATACTGATTTTTCTGCCAGATTAGACGTGCGCGGGGATCTGATGCAACCAAAGGGCTGAAGAACCGTACCTGTGACTTTTGGAAGAGACCAAAAGCCACAGTAACTCCAGAAAGGAGCGGGCTGGTATTTGGTTCGCCCACATCAGGGATCAAACCCTTGTTCTCCCATGACCGTCTCCCGATTGCTCCTGCGTGATCTCTCTCAAACTGGTTTGCTTACAGCCTCGCTTTGTATATTTTTACAGCGTTTACCGAGACATTTGCTTAGTCTTAGTCTTGCCCAGCAGCCACTCAGTATAAGGCTACTATTATAATTTTATTGTTTTCCCCTTCAAAATCAAAATGTGATAGAAGAAAGTCCAGCGATTGCCTCGAGTTCTGGCTCTGGCGTTTCCTCACATCAGGTTTGTCTGTTTTCCCCCAGCTCTTCCCTGCCTGCTCTTTGGGACTTTTGTGGATGTTTCTCTTTGAATGCTTATCTCCTATTAAAAAATCCTGCTTTTTTTCCCCCCCCTTTCCACCTTAGTTTCTTACTGGGAGCTGCTGGGCTGAGCATCTCCCCTTTCCCCGCTGATGATCGCAATTAGTTTGCTCGGTGGCCTCGCTTGATAAAGCGACGCGGGAAATTTTCCCAGCCCGTCTCTCCTTCTCCCAACCCTTCCATTCACTCGATTTTTACAGGTTTTTAAGAAGGCTTTCCCGAAGCGGCCTGGGGATGAATGGGACGGGTTTTAAGCCGAGGGGGTGTGGTGGTGTTATCAGCTGGGGCAGAAACGTCTTCGGCAAAGAGCAGCCCGAGCGTGTTTTTGGCAGCGTCTCTTATTCATCCTCCGGAGGGAGGTTTGCAGAGCTGCCCCTAACTAAGCTCTCTTAGGAGCTGGAATATTCTTTCCCTGCTGAACTCTTTCCTACGTAAAAATACTTTCTAACACTCACCAAATGCCTGGTAGCCAGAGGCTGGTCTAGAAGTTTGTTGAGGAAAGCGGTGTTAAGATCCCTCTCTTTCAGGTAATGGATTTTTTTTTACCTTCTCTTGTAGTTAATTGCAAAAATAAATGCGGTTAACAGTATCCAATGGACTCAGCACCACACTGCGAAATGCCTTGTTCAAGATGCGCTTCCCTCTGAGCTTGGTTGGGTTTTAGATGCCGAAGGGCGTTTTGAGACTTTGGTTTAACTTCGTTTTACGTCATGAAACAGACAAAAAAAATCCAGCGCTTTGCCAATTTATTTTTGAAAGAACAGGATTTGTGCATAATTGTTTTCATGTTCTACCTGCTCCTCGGTGTGTTAAAGCCGTAGAAGAATCTCTTCTACCCTGAAAAAAGGCTTCGGGAGATCAGCCTTCAAGTAGTCACTTGAGCTGGGTTGATTGAGAAATACACTCGATGTTAGATTTAATCAAGATTTGAATAATGGAGTTAGAATTGACTGTCACTCCCGCAATCCGGTTATCTTTAGGTCGGGATCGCTGTGTGCCGCTCCCCACGTTGTCTGTGCCATTGCAGACACCTCAAACGCCGTTTGACAGCGCGGATCTTCTCCGGTTTCGTACTTCATCCCATTAACGCATCCCCTGTTAACGCGTCGTGCCAAAACTCGGCGATTCGGAGGAAAGGAATTCCAGTGCTGCCACCCCAAATACAGCTCAGGAATGCAAATAGAAACGCGGTGGTGCTGTTGATGGTGGGATTTCGATCCTTGCGTATTCAAGAAATAGTTGGAGTTGTGTTGGGAAGGAGCCTGGTGAGTCACTCAGCACTTAAATCACCTTTTAGCTCTTGGATGTCTCGGAGGAAAAAGACACGGGTATAACATGAAATACCTTCGAGATGTGGATAAGATGTCCCTAAGAAGGTGCTTTAGTTATTGCAGCGTCACAGAGTCTTTTGTGCTTGAAGGTTTAACGGCGACGTGCTGCAAGTCCCGAGATTTGCTGCTGTGCTCAAAGCAGGGGAAGAGTCTTGGCCAAATTCTCACGAGAGGGCCGTGTGTCGTAGCTGATTTCTGTCCTCAGCTCAGGAAAACAGTGAGTTTTATCTGAATTCAAGCCTACACCGTAGCAGAAAGGGTGTGTGGGCACAGCCAGCGCTGTTTGCCGTTCACTCCTGTTCAAGAAAAGCCGGATTGCAGAGGGATCGAGTGGAGGCAAGTGGGGTCGCTCGCATGGGAGCTGAGTGAATCTGGGTTGGTTTTAGGAGCTTCCTTGCTTTGCTGACATGCCCTGACTCTGCAGAGAGAACCAGAGCCACCTCATTTGCTAAATTCCCCTTAAGAACAGGGAAATTGCAACAAAACGCTCTTTCCAGGGCCTGCAAAGTGCCTGCCCAAGAAGGAAAAATCAGCTGTATACATACCCAGCTCCACAATATTGCAATTGCTTTTGCGTCTAGCGATAATATCAGCTTCCCCTTAGAAACCTTTGGTGTCAATACAGGCCGGAGCTTGCATGGAGCTCATCTCCCGGTGCTTTAAACAGGTTGTTGTTTAATGGTCAGCCGGAATTGTGACGTTTCGGCGCGTCATTCCCAGGCGGGTTTGACTCTGCTGTGTTCGAGGTGGCTTCTCGGAGGTTTTGGGTTTGGTTTCTGGGCTGTTACATCGGCGTAACCGCAGCGTAGGAGCCGACGCTGGTGGGAAGTTGCTCATCAGAGACTCAAATGCCACACGTTTCAGGGTTCAGACAATTAAACAGGACCAGAGAACAGTCTCATCTGCCCCATCGCATGGTTGCCATGGGCTTTTCACAGGACAGGACAAGATTTCAAGATCATCCCAATCTCGGAGCCGACTCGGGCAGCTGTAATTGGAGTGAAATCAGTGAACTGGTGACACTCCATACCAAAAATGTACCTTGTCCCCTTTGCGGTTTATGGCTCAGTAAAAGCGAGGAACGGCAAAACCAAGAAGCCTTTACCGACAGTACTTTGGCTGATGGATCGTTTGGTTGTGTTGCTTGTCCCTTAACACCAATTTATGTCTTGGGCTGTTCATACTGAAAATAGGAGGGAGCCCAGTAGTTTGGACTAAAATCCACCTGGGCTGTGGCAGCTCCGCTTGGGGCTCTTCGACTGGCTTTAATGAACGTAATGAGGTTCTTTGTCTGGCTTTTCGTAGCCCTTAATATTCAGGTATGAGCAGCATCGCAGAGCTCACATGTCCCGTGTAAATGCATATGTAAGAACTTCATTTTTTCCTCAGTCGTTTTATTGAGTAACTTTTAGTATGGATCGTTTGATTTCTAAGCGCTGGCGTTTCATAATTGCATCTCGAAATGCGCCTTATCTTTGATCAGCCCTTCTGGACTCTACAAAGCAGAATGAAGTAGAACAGGTACTTACATCTTGATTTACCTGCAAACAGCGTGTACTTTCATGTTATTGATGTTCTCCTATCTGCGGTGTTCACATTAAAACTTTGGAGTATTAAGTTGCTGCTTGATGCCTGCTGTGTTCAGGAACAGAAATAAATGAAACGTACCCTGCCACGCTTTGTTCTTAATCATCAACATTAACTTATAGTTAGGAAGGTGAAAGAGAATTTCCTATTAATATTCCATTTCTGTTTATATTGCCAGAGCTGCCAAGTGAAGCCCAAGTCATTGCTGATCAGAAATAGGTGGTTTATGGCCTGGGTTTCTTTGTTTCTTCTCTATTTCCATGTTTCTTTAGGCTTTGGTTTCAAACTTGCGTATTGCAGCAGCCGCTGCCTTCGCTCGAGTTTCAAGCGCACGAAGAATCACCTGAATTTCTGCCATGTAGCTTTTCTCTTGTTGCTCTTTCTGCTTTTTTTTGTTCTCTGTCACCTACATGGGCATTTCGGTAATCGGACAGTCGGACCCTGAGAGCGTGTAACAGCTTCGGAAGGGGAGTCCTTTCTGCATTGAAAAACCTGAAAAGGAAACAGCATCCTGGGCGAACTGGCTTTGTGCGTACTTATGTAATGGGCTATCGATCAAATTTAATTAAAACCGTGGTTACGCTCAAGTTTTACTCCTTTTAGTTCGGCTACGACACGGCGGGGGGGAAAGTTTTTATCTTTACAAGCTGTTCTTGCAGTTATTGCTGTGATTGCCATTAAGAAGCCCTCATTTTTAAGGCAGAGAAATTAGTTTGCTTCTTGAAAAGAACTTTCTTGCCCCTCGGCCAACTGCAAAAATAGCTGCGGAGTCCCTGAAAATGAAGCGCTTCAGTGCGGCAGGACAGGTTAGCGTGTTTGGTGGTGCAAAAAGATGGGGTTTTACCGACGTTGTCGTGCGGTTGTTAAATGAAGGCGGCTGTAGGAAGGTGGATCCTGCACGCTCGGGTTCCTTGGAGCGCGTGTGAAGTGGCCGCGAGCTCCCCCTTCCACAGCAGGTTCGTTTGGCGATTGCCGTGCTATGGTGAGACGAATAAACGTTGAAGGGGTGGAAATAGGCATTTTGGGGTTTGTATCTCGCTTAAGTGTTTGCTTTGTATGATTATACGTGAAGCTCTTTGCGGCCGCCTTGCCAGCAGCAAAATCTTGGCTCTGCAGTGATCGAGAGTCCCGAAACGGAGAGAGTTCCAACCTTGCTCCTTGGCTTGGATATGTAAGGAGGTCCTGGTTCGGGACGCATCCCTGCGTTTGCTGGAGGGTTTTTGTTCTTGGGATGCACATTTTGCGAGAAGAGACGTGACGGCCGCTTCTTAAACCCCGTGGAGGGTCCGGCCTCGTGGACACGTGCAAACACGCTCCTGGTGCCCGTGGTTGTGTGGCTGACACGAGGAGCTTCTGTGTACCCGTATCGCAACATCGGGGAGCAGAAACATCGCTCGCCGCCACCGCTCCGCGTTTCAAACCCGTGGTCCCGTGTGTCTGTGTTAACTGGGACACCACTATCAACTGGGACCCCCATTCTTTGATGTTTTCTCGGTGTTTTGGTTCCATTGAGCAGCGCTGAGTTTTGATGGTAACGCTTGGAAAACAAGGAGAGTGGCGTTGGTTTTATTTGGTGAAATCGATAGTAAATTTCTTTTCTCTTGACCTGGGAGAGGCTTGGATGCTTTGTAGCACATCGGGTAATTCTTTGGAAACGAGGAGCAGGTCTAGATGTAAAGGAGAAGGAAGACAACCATTTCCTCAGTACCAGGAGCCGAACAATAGCTCGTTGTCGGGAGGGGAGGATCGCAGAAAAGCAAGCGGGGGTTTATTTTGTACAGCTCGCTATTTCTCTTGCCATCGGGGGCTCGTTGGGAACTCCGCGTCCCATTCTGGGGCTGTGTGTCCCTCGCTTGGGGCAGGTTGTGCG
Source organism: Pampusana beccarii (assembly GCA_013399365.1). Classification (NCBI taxonomy): domain Eukaryota; kingdom Metazoa; phylum Chordata; class Aves; order Columbiformes; family Columbidae; genus Pampusana; species Pampusana beccarii. The sequence goes on along the minus strand of VWYH01005180.1, from coordinate 320,864 downwards.
GAGCAGAGCGCGGCCGCTCCATCCGCGTTTGTTCGGGGACAATGCCGGGGTGACGGGCTCCGCGTTCACGCGGGGTCCCCCCTTGGCAGCCGAGGAGACGTCCCCTAAAGAACCAGGACTCTTCTTCCTCCCACCCTCACTTTCTTTCTGCGCTATATCGGGCTGCTGAATAGGCCGGCATTGACCAGAAGGACAAAGGCGGCTTTCAGGCTCGAGCTTTAGCCGCAGCCAGTGTGCTCTGGGCTTTTGTTAATACTTTGAGTCCCCCCTTTCTCTCTCGGCAGCTCTTATTCTCATTGTTCATACATTTCGGGAGCTAGCGCCGATATTTCGGGATTCATTCCGTTCGCAGGAAAAGTTGCAAAAAGCCGGGGAGGGAACGTGTGGCTTCCTGGGCCTTCTTTATACAGGGAAAAGCGGACGGTGGAAACAGAACGCGGCAAACCCACGTGTGAGCGGAACGTGGACTAAACGGCTCGTTCCGGCGCTCGGCGACGCTAAATGGCTTTTGCCCGCCCCGTTTGGATTAGGCTCCATGTTGTCCTGTTTAATTTTGTGATTGCATTAGCCAGCTAAAGATGTAAGCTCTTATTAAAACAGCTGTTTCTGCTAAGTGGCGGTATAGAGTTGAAGAGTATTGTTCAACAGGCGTAAATTCATTCGGCGACATCCTAAACCGACTTGGTTTTGTGAGCGGATGTGCCGGGGGGGGTGGTTTTCCTCTTACAATAGGTAGAGATGACCGAAAGCAAAGCTACTTTCCAATTCCGCGTTAATAAAGCCGAAAGCTGCTGGTAGGCGCTCTCTAATTGTTATGAAGCATCAGTATGGGAATTAATTCCTGGGAATAACATGTTAGGGAGCAGCTGATGGGAAGCGCTGGTGCGTAGAAGGCAAAAAGAAATGGAAACGCTGCCAGGAGCGAGGATGGGGGTAGAAGGGTTGTTTCTTATTGGGAAGCGCAGACGCGCGTTTTTGAGGCCTCAAAAGTCCAGTGGGCTATTGGGTGAAACAAACTGGGAGAGCAGGACAGCGCTGGGTGGGGATGTGTGAATCCTGCAGGTCGGAGGAATAAGTGATTTCTGTGCCTTTTAGAGGGGAACGTAACGCTCCGCAGTGGATGTGTGAGGAGAAAAATGGCATTCAGACCCATGGAAGTGGCAGAAGAAATACGTGTCGTGAGAACACGACTTATTTCTTTTCCCCTTAATGGAGGGTGACTTAAAGTTTTTAATAGATGGCTGCTGAGCGCACCATTTCAAGCTGGAAAAAGTAGTCGGGATGAGCGATTGCTGAACTTTCCCCATGAGAAAGTACCTGTGTATGCGTCTGCTTTTTCTTTTTAAGGACTTGAAGGCTTTAAGATCTGAAGTCTTTTAATAAATTAAACCAGCTTCAGATAGATACAGCAATACAGGGATGTAAGACAGGAGAATGTGCCTCGGTCGGCGTTTCTTTGCCACCTATCTGGTTGTGATATATTCCATCATTTTGAGCGTATATTTCTCATTGATCCTTTATACGGCTTTTTTGTAGCGTTTTCTACATCAGCGTATACCTACGTGTGCAAGAAAAGGAATTGGTGCCTCTCCTCTCGTCTCCTGCATCTTGACACCACCCCATTAAATGTGATGAAACAGGTTTGGAGACCGCTCAGTAAAACGCGTCATCTCAGATTTAACGTCGTTTTTGAAGGTTTCTTTTGCTGTGCGACCCAAAAAAAGATCTCTAGTATTTAATTAATTACCCAGAAAGGGTTCCTTTAGCCAGGGAAAACTTCACAAGGGGTTGGCCACACAATGCAAACATCCCCGCGCCTTGGTGAGCATTGTCTTAATTCTTATTCTTGTTGGAGGGTCTGGTTCTAGTTTTTTTTTTGGGGGGGGCGGGTTTAGCTTTGTAAGTAAATGCCCGGGGTAAAATCGCTGTGTGGTAGCGGAGCCCAATAGGGGGAGTCTGAACTTTAAATAAAGCCTTGTCTGAATTCCTTCCAGTTTCCCGTACAAAGAGATGAGCCTTCCCGCGTGTCTAGAACACTAATAAATTCAGGCTCTTGCGGATCAAAGGGGAAATGAATTTAAAGGCCTGGGGGCCTTCGCTTTACTTTAAAAGTATGAAACGTGTCCGTGAGGCAACACTCAAGTTGTCCCTTTGACTATTTTTTCTTTTTTTGTTGTTTTTTAATATATGCCCAAACTTTCCCAACAAAGCAAAAATACGTTTTCGGCAAGAGGAATGGTGTAGCTGCCTCACTGCCTCTCCCTTTGGTGACGGAGGGTTTGGACCTTGGGATCGGGACAAATTTGCTGGATTTTGGCTCACTTAGTGCTAGTCCAAGCGATCTATGCTCTTTTCATCCCCTCTGCCCCCAAAACTGCAGCAAAAATCCACCCGGTTGCTTCATTACAGCAGCTGAAACAAAGTAGGTTTTCTGAGTCGTTCAGCTCGCTTTCCTTTCTTTATTTTAAGGGGAAAATCTGCCATCTTCCTCTGCAATCCTTTCTGGGAGATTCGTTGTAATAAAAACCTTGGGTTTCAAAGCCTCGGTGGATGTTTTGACCTTGGGTGCCCTTTTTACAGCTTTTCTTTTCCTGTCTTTGATGTCTGAGCGCCGCATATTTGTGGCCATTTCCACAGGCGCGCGTTGTGCTCAGACGGACCCGGCTGCGCTTCCGGACTCCAAACGCCGGCGCTCAGGCTCGGGTTTGATTAGTTTCGACTAAGGAGAGGTTTTATACCGCAGAACCGTTGGCCTGAGACTCTCACATCGGTTAATTAATTTTTGTTGTCGGGTCGCGGAGGTGGGAAGCGGCTCTGAGATGGCTGGAGGGGATTGATGTAGCTGAGTTAGGCGGGGTCTTAAGTAAACTTGGCATGTCCTGACCCTCTAAGCTACACCAGGGACAGCTCCATCAGACAGGGGAAGGGACAATCCCTTAAGCCTTTGCTCCAAAACCACAAAAGCCAATTGCGTGGATGTTCCTACAAGAAAAGCATCCGGGGAGCGGCTTCCGAGCAGAAGAATCCAGCGTATTAAATGTATGTATTTGATTTAGGTGGTGATAAAAAATAGTCAATAGTCGCCTTCCTATTTAGGCTGAGAGCGGAGGAAGCTTTTCTGTTTCCCTGATGTGGCTCAGATGAGTCAGAAAAGCAGACGAGCAGCTGCCTTTGTGTTATCAGGGGCTGGAACTGAGAGCGGCCGATCGCACCCAACCCGGAGAGCCCCACGGGATTTCAAATGTTGCAAAGGGTTTGATCAACTCTCCTTTTTTTAAGTCCTTGCATCCTCTTCCTTAATTTCCCCTCTTATTCCTGTGTCTTCAACTCCACCTCTTCTGCTGGGAAAGAAATAGAAATTTGGGTTTTTTTTACATCCTCTTGCTAATTCTTATAGTCCTGCTTTTCACGCAAGCTCCTCTGGTTCAGGTGTCCGTCTTCTTGAGGTCTGTTTCTATTGGTTTTATCCTTTGAAAATTGGAACCTGCTTGTAAATAGGCACACGGAGATGAATTCTGTAGGGATCTGGGTGGTTTGGCGCATCCCCACGCCAAAATCAGCACGGGGGTGACGTGGGGTGACTAAACTCAAGTGCTTGAGGACAACCCGGCGCTGCCGTTTGCTCCTTTTACTGAGTAGCGATTGGATTTCAAAAGCTTTAGAAGGGGGGGTGAGAACCCAACATTTCTTTTGTCTTCCCAAATGTCATAAATGCCCATTTTTTGTGCTTCAGCATCATCCGGGTCTCTCCAAAGAAAGAGGCGTCATCCGTTGGACCAGGTTGCTCAGCCTGGTTGTCCAACCTGACCCCCAATGTCCCCAGGGATGGGACATCCCCAGCTGCTCTGGGCAGCCTGTTCGCGTCTCACCACCCTCGCGAGGAACAATTTCTTCCTTACATCTTATCTACATCTCCCCTCTTTCCATTTAAAGCCATCAACCCTTGTCCTGCCGCTACGCGGCCTTGTAAAAAATCCCTCTCCAATGAAATTCTGCAGTTAAAATTGTAACCACTAATATTTAGGATAGCGTATAATCTCTTTTCTCTATTTGTTTACAGACCTTGATTTTTTTTTTTTAATATATCTTTATAGCAAGATGGCTTTCTAAATTCCTATTTTGTTAAGGGCTACAGTCTGCTGATCAGAATTGACGCTTCATATTTCAAGAACGTGTATTTCTGTAAAGAACTGAAATTCGTAGTAACCGTTTTCTGTTATTGAAGGTCTCAAAAACTTGCCGAATAAAAAAAGGTATTACCAGAGCATTCACAGAAAGGATTGCAAATACATGCATACTAGAAAACCAAGGGGGGGTGTATGAAGCTAAAAGTCTTCCAGATGAGGTTTTCTAATGAAATTATAATATTAAACAAGGGAAACTGGAGGGAGCTGGATGAAACCGCGGCTTTTTGGGCGATGTTCACCCGGTTTTTGCCTCTTGGTTTGTGTTGGAGGAGCAGACGAGGCGGTAGCTGAAATTTAAAGAGAATAAACTGAGCTGCTCGTTCCGCTCCTCTTTCAAACCTCGTTTCTCATGGCTCTCGCTGGGGCAGATTTAGCAAATTATTAGAACTATTAAAATAAGGTTGAGAGAGGGATGGTGTTGGTCACGGTGCTTGCGGGTTGGCTTGAAATAGAGGAGACGTCCTGCAGTTCCGCGGTGAAGCCCCAGGTGGGACCTCGGCTCTCGTGTGAATCATCCGGGGACGGAGACGCACGGAAGAACCGAATGACGCTTATTGGGTCTGTTCGGAGCACATCAGCCGCTTTCCACGCTCTTAAAAAACGTCACGGAACAGCAACTCTGTTCTGGAGTCGAGCGCTCTTCCGATGACGGCTGCAGCGAAGGGGATTAATGCCACTGAAGGAAAAAATGTGATGATGATGATTATTATTTTTAACTTAAAGGATGAAGAGCCCCCTCTCCTCCTGCAGCAGGACTCTGATAGACCCAGCAGCAGTAAAAGCGTGCAAAAGCCGATCATTCCGTATGTATTTTGGTGACTCCTGAGATGTAGCAGCTCAGGTAAACGCCAAGTAAAGTAACGTGAAATTCAAACAAAGTGGAAAGCAGGGTGTATCCGTAATAAAATAACATGCAGACTTAGTTAATAGAAGCTGTGTGGTGAAGCGTTAATTATTTTTTGCTGGAGTTCTGTTCTGTAGCTGGTTCCGGCCTTTGCTTCACCGGCTTTTTGATTCTGGAAGTGTAAGAGAAGGAACCCCAGGGATGTTTAGAGTGGGAGGGGGTTGGTTTTTTTGCTTGGAAGTGGCAATAACAGTCAAAGCTCGGCTACACAAATCCCTTCAGAAGGAAATCCTCAAGGATTTTTCTTTTTCAAGGCTGTTTTCTATGCTATAATTACATATTTTCTGGTAAAAGAGTGGAACGTAACACCCTCCCGTCGGCAGGATCGTTGCCTTGGGGATTTGCGGTTGTGCCTATCAGCAGTTTTTATACCTCTTGTCTTTACCGAAGGTGCCGCGGCAGCTGCGAACCCGACCGGGGACAAAGATGGGCCTTGAAGTAGGGACGTGATGCGGTTTTCCTGTTATTGCAGGATAACGAGCTCCAATTAATTAACGTGTTACCCACTCAGCCCAGGAACTGCTTTTCCTTGGAAAACAGCCTCTTCATCTGTGTGTAGGTCCTAGCAAAAGGTTCTTGGTTTCACATTTGTATAAAAAACCTTGTGTCCATTCGCATTAAGAAGCATCTCGAAACACGTTTGGTGTAAGTCAGCTCAAATGTAAATGTCCTTTGAAACAATGAGAAGAAAAAGCATTTTTTTTGTAGGCAAGGCCAAGGACTTCAGGCTATAGCAAGTTGGATTAAATGAATCAGAATTCAAGGTCCGGAGATCCCGCTGGGGATTTCCAGTTGGGTTTTCCCATCAGGAGCGCCATTGGTTGTGATGGGTGAGGATGAATAATCTGTGGGATGAAATGGGAGAAGGGCGGTGTTGTATAAAAGTGAGGATGACTGGTGAAGTAGCTGACCTTGCACAATACTTTCTCTTAGAGGAACACGTCACGAGATGTAGATACAATCTGATTAGGTTTAAATTATGAAAAGTCGTCGTGCTTTGTATTTCACTTAATTGGAGAAGAGGCTTCTCCAGCAAACTGACCCAGTGCTGGGCACCTGAGAAGCACAAATCCACACGTAGTGTCTTTTAGCAGCGTTTGGACACGGACGTAATTAAGTAAATATTGACATAGCATTTTTTTTACTGTAAATTATTCTATCGCTATCTGTATTGTCAATTAATTTATTTACTGAATGTGTGTGAAAAGTTGTGAACACCTTCGCTCAGCTTGGACCTCTGTACGTTTTAATGAGCCGAGATGGTCTCTGAAGAGCTCCATTAGTTACCCTGTACTTGAACGCTTTTGAATTCTGCAAAATCTCTTTTTTCTTTTGTCTTAAGGAAACCTCGGTTATCTCTGCAGAATCTCCAGATCTGCAAACCCCGTGTCTACAGGTCCTTAGAAATCACTTTTTGAAACACAGACTTCACCAAAGTGCTTTAGATGGGACGTGAGATTTGCTGAGCTTCCGGATAGTGCGTTTTTAAAAAATGTATTCATTTGTTCATTCATACCGTTTGTTGCTAAAGATGGGGGGTCATTTGGGTTGTGCCCATCCAGAAACCAACAGCTGAGATTGGAAAACAGGTACAGGTCGCCCATTAAACCAAGGTTGTGGTTGGTAAGACTTGTGCTGGCAGAATCGGTTACCCGAGTGCCGCAGGTATTTATGATCAGCCCCTATTTTATCTTTTAAAGGACCATTGATTTTTAGTGATACGTGGAACGTCATAAACCCATCCCTTTTATTGCCTGTTGCAAAGTCTACGTGGGACTTCACCAAACTTAGATTGAAAGCTTATAAACACCCCCGAATTGCTGTTTCTGTATTTAAGGAATATATTTCAGAAGCATCTGGGGAAATTAAAAGCTAGTTTGCTGGTAGCGGGTAACGTAACAGCACTTGAAATGTGTTTTCTTTATCCTGGTTTCTGATCCAGTGCAGCTTTTCACTGAAAAACAAGAACTCTGTGCTGTGCAGGTAGGAGCTGGGCTCGGGAACACTTGGCTTATGTTAAACCTGCTTGGTTGCGTAAGTGATTATTGCAGTTTTCAGTTCTTGTGCTGTCGAATGACGCTATTTACCGAGAAAAATCGTTGTCATCCTTTCATTTGCTGTGAAAATAGAGAAGGATGAGGAGTGAAATGACTGGAGAGGAGCGGGAACGGCGGGATACTTTTCGTCTTAAAGTATTATGGAAGATTATGGAACGAGAGCTCTTTAGGCGGATCGGGATGCGATAACTGTTTGAAAGCCACATGCGGCGCGAAAAATTGTTTAAAGTTCAATCTGCTTAAAAATCAACATCGCTTCACATTTTCACGGTGCAACATGGGGACCCTTTAACTCTTCCTGAATTAAAGAAGCTTTAATATTTCCCCTTGAAACAGATAGTCTTCAGCGCGGAGGCTCGTAACGATGATCTAAATGTGCGCGGCTTCTCCGGCAATTGATGCGGTTGCTTGTCGACGGTTCCTGCGGCTCCATGGGGGTTCCTGGTGTCACCGACCAGCTTTGCCGGGAGCCTGAGAACCGGTTCGTGCGCCGAGGGGCTCCTGCAGCTGATGGAGACGTGGGCCCGGTACCCGCGATAACGCACCGGATCTTGCGTCAGTTTAGAACGCAGCGCAGGCAGTTTCACAAGCTGCTGCTAAATTATTCTTTCTCAAGCTGTGCCAGATAACTTCACGCACCAAAGCAGCGCAAGCCGGAGCTTTTTTAAGCTGAGATCCTCCAGCGTTGCTTCCTTCTTGGGGGATCTCCGTAAGAAATCACGTGTACAACACAAAAGGGAGGAAGCTCTCTGGGTAGGAGACCCGTATCTGGCGGTAGGAGTTATTGTTAAGAGTCTTATCCCTTGATCACCTCCTCCTTTTATTCTATAGGCACGTTATCGATGTGTTTGTGTCGGATGAGCTCGATAGCAGCGACAGGCTCGGTGCTGCTGGTGCTGTGTACAGAGTTTCTCATATGGAGGAAGGTGAAATGACAATTAGCTCCTGATTTACCTCTGCAGGACTGGAAGATGTGACTTCACCATTCTCTAGTCCATCAGATCGAACTTCGAGGGGTTTTTCTTAAGGAATTTCATTGAGTTGAGCGTGGATGGCACCTCCTTCCTCCTCCTTTGCAGCCCTCAGAGGGCTGGAGGAACCTGCCTACAGAGACATGTGGGAACGGCTCATACATTGAATTTTGAGACCCCGCCTTGGTAGATATCTCGATTTTACTTTTTTCCAGTGTTCACCATTGTCTTTTCTTTGCCATGTCCACTAAAAAGACGCCCTGTGTGTTAATTAATGTTCAGTGCTCCACTTAGTATCACTTTGCCTATAAATACTGTGCCCGCCGGTGCATTAAACATCGTTAGAGCATCAGCACCCAAGCTAAACCTTCTCTGTGATCTGTCCTCGCTCCCTGACCCGACATCAGGACTCTCCTATCCCAGAGGTTTCATCCCCAAACCGCGAAGAGGCAAGAACTGGTGTGTAAAACATCCGCAAGATTCTTGTCTGCAAGATTCGGTGTGCTAATGAACTCACGGCACTGAATGAACTGCTAATTAAGGAATTTATAAGACCTCGAATCAGGTAGTAAAATCCTTGCAGTGTTCAAGGGAAGCTGTGGGAGATCTGTTCGCAGATCAAGTGTCACTTTTCCCACTTATCTTTTTTTTAAATTTTATTTCATTTTAAATGTTGCGTGTCCCTCCCAGCGCTTGCTCGCTCCTGTTACCCTGAAGCTCCGCTGTTCTTTGGGGGTGTCCGTGGTCATTCTTTGCCCATCTGCTCTGCAAACGAGCCCTCGCTCATCCCCTTCACCCAACCACCCTCCATCCCTCTCGGGGATAAGCTGCATCCTACTAAGATTTACCTCCCTGCTCTCACATGAAGGACAAAAATAATCTTAGAGGATCACGGAGCTACTTGTGACTTCAGCCGGTGCGAATGTGCCCGTGGCTTTGCTTTCTTTTCTTTCTCAGTGCTTGCAAAATTCATTTTGGCCCCTCGGGGCCGTCGTGCCCAGCTCCAGTAGGGGCTGCAGAGGTGAGAACGCAGCGAAGAACGTGGTGTATGTGCAGCGAAAAAGGAAAAAGCACCGAGCAAGACGGAGTATTTGCTTCAGCCGAGGAAGGCTCCGCTTTCTGTTTCGCACTGATTGTTGGATGTCTCGGGTAAGGCAGGTGCTTTGATGGGCGTAGTTTGGTGTTAGGATTAAAGGGATGGGTCTGGCTCCGCTGGGCTGTGTCTCTGCGCCCGCTCTGGGATGTGGGGACCGCGTGAATGTTCGGTGATTTCGATCAGCTCACGGCATCGACCGAAAAATTCACCCAGCCAAGAAAAAACTATAGTTTTGTGTTGAGGGTCACTCATCTTTTCCACCTTGGAAATCCCCATTTCTTTCCCCTTTTTGTCCACTGAAACATGAGCTGATGAGGCACTCGCTGGACATAGGACTTGGGCTTTTTTCTTGCTGTTCCAATCCAGAATTATCCCTCGCACAGTGGAAATGCGAGATGCGCATTGTAAGAGCGATATAAAATAGCAAGAGCCGCTAACTTCAGTCGTTTGCACAACGATTTTTTTCTGATATTTTCCATGAACAGACAGATGAGAATTTTTAATTGGCAGAACTGCATTAAGCAAGGTGAGCTCTGTTATTCTAGGGGTAGGCAGTAGCTAATCCCTCCAACATGGTAGAACGTGGAGGTGTTGGGATCATCCTGGAGCACAGAAGGTGATTTAGCAGATACTGCCAAACTATGACAATAATTTTGGGACAAAAATCACCACTTCTGGTCAACAAAAAGCCATATTACTTAATTTTGGTGACTTTTTAACGTTTTGTATTAGTATTTGTAGCTTCAGTTGTTAATTGATGGTGCGCTCAAGCGTGCCAGTGAGCGGCACAGGGTGCTGAGTGGCTTTTCTGTAATTCAGAAGGAACAAAATGAAAGCTCTTAGTTATTATCTTAATCTTATTGAGGTATTTTCATCCTTAATGCTTTAATTCGAGCGAGTGATGCTTTCCAAACGCGTCGTGCTGCTGGGAGAGATGCACATGGGTGTGGGGAGCAACATCTTCAGCCCAAAGAAAACGTTTCCAACCCCCGCGACCATCTCGGCTGTCGAACCTGCGGTCACCTCGCAGCACAACCGGGGTCGGCACCAGTGCTTCCCAGTTTGGTGCCCTCTCTCCCAGCTGTGCAACGGGAGCAGGATCCCAAATATTCTATCCAGACCATCTTGGGTTCAGGTGATGCTCGGTAGCGAGAGCGTTCTGTACGTTACTGAGAAGAAAAAGCACAGCTCCTCTCCTTGGTGCAGCTCCTGTCCCGGCCCCATCCAACTTCATCCTCGGGAACAAACCTTCCAAGGCTCGGTTTTGTAAAACTGATGCGAAATCAGTTGCTGAAGGTTTAGACTATTACAGGAAAATGAATTAAGTGAGATCTGCTCACATTCTCATTTGGGATTGCAAAAAAAAAAAGGATTTGGGAGAAAAAGAAAACATTTCATGCAGCAGTTTAAAGTAATAATGCTTAGGATCACTGTGTTTTGTTTAGATCGGCCTCAGCAGCTGCCGCTGGGGTTAATACAGCCCTGCAGCTTTTGACACGTGCCTGGGGTGCAATTAGGGCAATGATAGCAGGAGGGGTTTATGGTGCACGCTGTCCGTCCCGCTGTCCGTCCCGCTGTCCGTCCCGCTGTCCGTCCCGTCAGGCTCACACAGGCCATTCGAGATCGTTCCTTTGCAAACTCATCCCTACCCTGGCAGGAACCGGGGTTTGCGTTTGAAAAAGGCAAAATGGAAAGTCTGAGAGGAGGAAACTGCGAGTTGAGAAGTGAATATTGAGAATTCAGGTATGGAGCTGCGGTGTCGTAAGGAGAGGGTGATTTAAATGCTCATTTTCTTACCCATCCTTATCCTGGTATTCTGCTAACCGCAGTGATTTCTTGACCCGCAGACCTTTTGCAGTTTCTCGGCCTCCTAAACAGCTGGAAATGGGTTCCCTGAGCACGTAGCCCTGTTTTTGGTAGCAGGGTGACGTACACCTTACCCAGGTCACATTTGATGCGATTTATTCCCAGTATATGGATGGTGGCTGGGGGGGTGTGCAGCTCCTGTTGAACCAATGCTGGGGAGCTGTGCGCTCTCTCCCCCCTCTTATCTATCTATCTATCTATCTATCTATCTATCTACCTATCTACTTATCCACCTATCTACCTATCTCTCTGTATAGATATATATATGTGTATCAAAATATATGAATAATCTATGGTGTGTGTACGCATTGTAGGGTGCTTACAAATACCCTGACTGCTACAACTGCGTGTATTGATCAGTTCATATGTGTTTTAAGGAATAAGGAGGTGCCTTGGCGTAGATCGTAAGATGCCAACCAAAAATCTCCATTTGCCTTTAATATACGGCCCTAAAGAGCAGCACCACCTAAACCCACCATTCGCAGGTCTGTCTGCACTTGGGCGGAAAGCAAAGCAAAGCTTAATAATTGAGGAGAGCGGCGCAGCTCCGGCACATCAAATCTGGAGCAATTCCCTGCGATATTAACAAATATTTCAGCCTGGTATCGCATGGCACGAGCCCAGCTTGCCGGCACCGGCTGCCGTTTGGATGCCAAGTCGTTCAAAGCCACCGGGGTGCGTGTGGTGCTGGTGGAACGCGCGTCTGCGTCTGATTTATTTGATATATTTTGCAGTGCCGGCTTCATCCGGCATCTCCCTTTGGGATGTTGGTGCTCGGTGGCTTCGAGCGGAGCCTCCAGAGCTCCACCAGTTTTAGGGCTTCTCGCCAAGGCTCAGAACATTGAGTCTTTTCCTCCACCTTAATATTTTGGCCTTTTTTAAGGTCCCTCGGCTGGGGTTGTGGCTCGAGGACCGTGAGCTATGACTATGAGCGATGGCCGGGGCTGTTGAAGATTAATGGGGCTGTTTCGAGTTCCTGAGCGTCGCCTGTTTTCTGCAGCATAATGGGAGGTTTAATTAGCGTGGGCAAGTACGATCATAAATAACCCTCCTGAAATTAAATGAAATTTTTAGGCTTCATTGGCGTATTCCCCTGATGCCATCCCCTCTCCGGAGAGGTAACACCACCCTGACTTTCCAGCTGAAGGGAGCTGAGGAAATATAGCGACTTTTCCATCTCTTAGAGTCTGTATATTGTAGGAATAAAATACGAATTAAAAAAAATATGGAAGTGGCTGGTGTTTTATGGAGGAAAGTGGAATATTAAGCTAAGAGGAGTCAGCTAGTGAGAAGTTTTCTGTGCCTGAGCAAGAGACGCTTTCCTGGCCCGTTGTTCACCTTGCGTTAGACATGAGCCAGGCTGCATTTATGCTTTATTTTATTAATTACTAATATTTTGCAGCTTGGTCCCAACCTGGATTTAACCTCATTCAGGCTGTGCTTTCAAAACCCCCTTCTTGGAGACGCCGCGCTTAAAAATACGCCCAGGACTAAGTTCTCAGCTACGCGAATATTCAGCCCCTCGCTTCCAGAGCCGCCTCCCCACCCGCAAACCTCGCGCTTCGAGGGAAATCCCTGCGGGATTAGCAGGGTTTAAACACGGTTTCTTCCACCCCAAACAACCTTTGCAGGTCTGAGCTGAAAATAAAGGATTTACACCGACGCTCGGGTTGCAGCTGAAGAAGCCGGAGCCCAAGTCACTAAATCAGGTTGCCCGTAGAAACGCGAAAGAATGGGTTGGGGTTTGTGTCGCGTTTGCACTGCTGGGGTATATTGGCTGATAACTGGATGAAATGCAGCAGGGGAGGCCAGGGCCGGGGGTGATTTACGTGCTGGGGAGCTGTCTCCAGTTCTTTTTAATTTAGAGATGCAAAACCGAGCTGGAAAGTAATGAGCTCTGGATAATTAGGTGCTTGTCTGCAGGTGTAACTATTGCAGCTGCCTACAGCTGGTGCTCTTCATATTGCTGATTTTTATTTGAGAGCATTATGGAATGAATGAGCTGCTGGAAATACAGTTAATTTGCAACAAAGAGGATTTTTTTGGTTGTTTTCTTCCCCTCTGACCCCCAGCCTTACGTCGACTTTGCTGTGAGATGTGGACCCGAGACTAAATAGTAAGCGTCGTATTAGACAGCGGCGATGTCCGGCGTGCATCATAGATTGACAAAAGGCTTGATCTAATCTATCAGCAGCAACGATTAGCCAGATGGGAAGCAGCATTTCAAATTCCTGCCTTGGTATTAAGTGGCTCGTGGGGTCATTGCTGATGCGGCAAACGCAGCGCAGGACGTTGCCCGCGAGCGAGGAGCGAGGCCGTGGTACGGGATGGATCTACGTGGGGAGAAAGACTTGGGAAAGAGAGATTTTTGTGGAATGGAAGAAAGGAGCCAGCGAGACCGCGTGGAACATCAGCAATAGTTCTGGAGGTGCGTTTCTGATACAAAACCGAAGATAAATACCTTATTGAAGGTATTTGTTACGATATAAAGTAGCCCATAAATGAGGACTTTAAGAGGATTCAGTGTTACCGTTCAACGCGCAGAACAACACGAAGGGTTAAAAAGGTCGTTTGCGCAAACGCTTCATCGATGCGCTTAGAATTCCTGTGTTTGACAAACAGCAGTTTGGTTGTGAACGTTCACTACACGTTGCAGTCAGGAGCTTTATATTGGGCCATCAAATGCAGAAACAAGCTTAATTTACCGTAAGATTCTTCTGGGTACACGTGGTTACAGGAGGTGAATCTGGGGAGCGTGGTTTGCATCTATTGACGGGGCAAGACGATGTGCTGCTCCATTCCTCAGCTTGCCAATTTTAAACCGTAAACCCCATTTTTGCCACTTTTCAGACACCTTTTGTCGTGGCGCTTGATTTTTCAACCATTTGACTCGCCGGAAACGCATCCTTCATGTCAGAATTAAATATTGCTGTAAAGCTGACGAGGCCTTCAAGGAATTCTTCACCTGCAGCTCTTAATTTTGACCGTATTTCTGAGCTCTCGCCGCAGCAAAAAGTTATATTTATTTTTTTCCCCCGGCTAAAATGACAGCAAACACCCAATATTGAACCAACAATCCGTTTGCTTTTGACCCGTGGTACAGCCAGCGCTCTGATCCATCCTTTGGTTTGACATCTCACCACATTGTGATGATGTGATGATGGTGACATAGACCGTAGCATCTAAGAACGCCTTTAAATGTTTTCCAAAGTCCTTGAATTACGTCGGGCTTGGTTTTTGTTACATTAATTATCTCTTGTCTCTTATTAGCAAGAGCTACTTAGCAATGAAGGGGATAAAGTGCCAGATTCCTATGAGACGGTCGGGAAAGCGGAGTCATCAGGGACACCGGGGAAAAGCAGCGGGTGCCTTTGGGATTAAGGGTTTGACTTTGCGGATACGCCAGGGAGTGAATTATGGTCGCGTAGGCCGCATTAAACCTGGGTTTATCTAAGTTTGGAATAGTTTGCTATGTAACTCGACTTTTTTTTTAACTTGGATGAAATTTGTTTGGTTGTAATAAGTGTTTCAGCATGGAGGGAGTGGGTGGCACTGTTTTCATCTTTCATATATATATATATATGTATTTTTTCATGTTATATATCACTTGGTGGCTTTTTCTTGTTATTTTTAAAGTTTTTAGTTGGTTTTCCCAGCTTTCCTCCCCCCGGCTTCTGCAAAGCAGCCTGTGGAGAGCAATTTACTTGGAAGGGAAACCTGATTCCCAAAGCACTTGCGGAATAAGCGGGTCCGGGGGCGACGAACGCAAAACCCAGCGAAACAAGTCGCAAAACGTCTTGCTGAGGAGTTTGCGCTGCCATTTAAATCTCTTTCCGACGGGGAGCATTGAAGCTTTCCCAGCTCTTCGCGCATCGCGATGCGGGTTCCTAAAACACCACGTGCCGGAGGTGAGTTTAGCGTTTTACCTTCCGCTTGCTTTTGCAAGCTTGGGGTTTTTTTATTTGTTAACCCTCTCAACGTGCTCAGCGGAGCGTGGCGCTTTTCCCTTTTAGCGTTTTAAGCGAGTTGGTGCGGTTTCTGAAGCTAAACGAGGTGCTTCTGCTGTTGGGATGGTCGCCTCCTGCATTTTAATTGCGCGGTAAATAGAGAAGAGGCCGCAGAGGAGAAACCCTCTGATTTTAACAGCTCCCCGCCATCAAATATCCCCCTGCTCGGATGCTTTGAATGCCTTTTGCTGAAAAAACAGAAAGAAGCGCTTGAATTTGATGTGGTTTCTTCTATAATCTCGCTTGATGATTTTTATCTTGCGTTTTTTCAGTCGGTTTAATACAGAGTTTGGGTGCAAGCAGGGACACGCACGGGGATTATTGTGTAACCCCGGGGGGAAATTCGCTCTGTTTCTGTGCAGGGATAAAAACCATGAGTTCTGGGATGGTTTTTGTGTCGTGCATTCGTGTCCTTGGGTACCTGCGGATGTTTCTATTCCTGGGAGGGAAGAACGAGGGTGAAATGGTTGCTGAAAATGAGTTTAGATGAGAAGCTGATTGAGGGGAAAATGAATCCATGTGGGAAGAAAACACCAGTATTTTTTCTTTCCCCCTCCGGTCTTGGAAGCGGGAACAGAGCAGAAAAACCTGTACCAACTCCTGCCCTAAGAGCTTATTTTACTGCATATTCTCAGGTTGTTCGTCGCTGTAAAACGCACAAGAATCTTGCAGTGTTTCAGTTTTGTGGGTGATTAGAACAAGCAGACAAACGTGATTTCTGCAAGAAATTCTTCCTGACTTATATTGACCTCTGCATTTGTCGGTACCTCCCAATGCTCCAGCTGACAGGCAGCTCTGCCCTGGGTTTCTTGTCTTTAATCACTTTACAATCACATATTTTCTCTCTCCAACTGTGGCTGACTAATTAAAAATACCCTCCTCCTTCTAAAGGATGTGACGGGTTTCAGGAAATATTCTCTTTGCTCTCTTCACTTGCCTTTTCCCATTGGGTCTTTAACAGCTCCCGAAATTCCCCTGCTCGCCGTCTCTGCTGCGGCCAGATGGGAACATCTCGCTTAGGCGGAGTTTTAAATAGATATCTCAAAATATTCCCTGAGTTAATGAGCCCTAAACGGCGACGAAGAGAATCGGCGCTCCCTTCCGTCCTGATTTCAGAGCTTCCCCTTGTTCCTGCTCTTCGGCTTCGTCTTTTCTCTCTTCGGCGACGGAAGGAGCGCTGAGAACGGTGTCAGGTTTGGTTTGAGCTTTGCTTTTCCACCCTCCCATCTCCCTTCCCACCTTCCTGGATCATTTCGGAGGTGGCTGCACAAATAGCTGCAGCGGGCGAGGATGCAGGAGGAGGAGGAGGAGGAAGAGCGCAGCATCCTCCGGAATTGGGCGCCAGGATAGTAACAGGAAAGAGCTGCCGGAATTATTCGGCGTAGCCTCGTTTTCTCGCCGCCGTGCTTCGTTAAGCGCTGCGGTAGATCCAGGCTGGCTTGCGCTTTAACGCCGCGCGCCGTGGGGTTGGTGCGGGTTTGCGTCTTGTCGCGACGGTACCCAAACCGTGCGGGGAAACGAGGCGGGTCCCGGGGGACGGTTTGCACGTGGATAAGGCGATGCTGACGGATGAAATTGCGCTTCCCGCCCCCTGTGATGTCCGTGGTGCCGCTCTTCGCCTGCTTCTAGGAAAAAAGCCTCGGTAGCAACTCTGCTGGTGAACTTTTGTCTGAAATACCAGCAATTGACCCCAGGATGGGCTCGTTTGGTAAGGGGAGCGCAGGGAAGGTGGCGGCTCCTTCTGGAACAGAACAAGCTCTGGGAGGCTGGGGGGCTGTGGAACCTTCACACCGGCCCAGCCCTTCGCAGAGCCTCAGATATTGGAAATAATCGCTGTCTGCGACCATTATCTCATTAAGGCTTATTGGAATTTAAGGCGTTTCGGTCCCTATCAATCTCACATTCAGGTCAACAAGGATTTAAAACGTTTCTTTTTAATCTGATGGGAATCATCACTTCGGAGAAGCGATGTTAACCGGCAACCCCAAACTCTGAGAACCCCTCTAAACCGCCCGCTCCTTGAGGCGGCTCTTCCTGGGTGCAAAACGAGAGGGTGGCTCTGCTCAAAGAAGATTATTTTCTCCTGCTTTATATAACTTCTAATAGAAGAAAAGAAATCCTAACCTTCCGGAGGATGAAACCGTTTTTCCAAACTCGGGAACGATCCCTTTTGAAGCCGCGATTGATCCCGTTAATTGTCAGAACCGCCTCGAGGTTGGAAATCTCGGCTGTGACAAAAGCGGTGCAGGAAATTTGGGGCTTTTCCTTCGGTCTTCTGGTGTGTTTCTAATCCTTCTCTCCCAAATTTTGCCTTTCGGGCGGTGTTTTCCAGAGCTCAGGAATGGATGGATATAAACCCCTTGGGATGAAGGTTAGAAGTTCATCGGCTCCGCTGGAACCTGTTGCAAATCCTCCCGTTGTTTCGCTGCAGTCGAGATTTTCCATTTACGTTGCTTGTTACAAACCTCTTTATTTTATTAATCGTACCGCTTAGGAGCAAGCGGGCAAGCCTGTGAGTTGGAGACAAGCATTAAACCCTGAAAACAACTTCTTGCACTCGTTTGAAGGGAAAATCCAAGGGATGTAGCTGAGCGAGCAGCATCCGGGGAGCCCGCAGTGCCGGATCCTCGTCTCCATCACTGGGTCTGGATCTGCTTTATACCTGCGGGTTTAACGGGGCTGCGACTTAGTTATGAAGGTCAGGGACAGTCCTTCCCGTGCGTAATCCTATAATGCAGGGGGTTTATCGTGTCTGGCTTTCCAATGGTGAATACGTAACGAAACGCCAAGTTTTTAGGACAATTTCTCCGCCTTTTAGTGATGCGTTCGGTAGCGAAACAGCGGGATGTTGTAGATTTGTTTCTGCTCCGCACTACGCGGCTCTCAGAGGAGGAGATCGGGCTGGGGAACGGGCGAGAGGTTGCGTCTGCGCCTTAATTTTGTGCATTTGGAGGGAAGGGAAGGGGTGGGACGTGGTGCTGGGATCTCCAGCACCCCTGGTCCCTGCAGGGGTTTGAGCAGCAATGATGCTCTGGAGCTCAAACCCTGCGGCGCAAAGGGCGGATTCTTGCAAACCACAGCCCGAACGTTTCCTTCGAGTGGCTTTTTTGTCACTTGAACAAACCCCAAGAAGCATTTTCATTCTTTATTTGAATTTCAAGCATCAGCCGCCCCGTTGCGACGTGGGGTGTGCGGCGCTGCCTGGTGTGCGAGGAGCCGAACCCATCCGGCCGCTCTCGTTTCCCAAGAGGCTTCGACGTGTGAAGCGTGAGCAGCAAAACGTGAAATCCGAACGGGGTTTTTAGTGGAAAATTCTTCAGCGAGTGAAATGAGGCTTTTTTGTGGCGGTGGGTGCCGGGTATCGAGCAGAGGTGCCGGATCTAAGGCCACAAGGTGTTAGCAAAGTCAGGACGCTACCTGCGTATCTATATTTTATTCTACAACTAAACCGAACTCTAGATTATTTCTTTATCGCCTATTTTTCCTTTTTTTAAATTTTCTCCCAGATTCCCACCTTTCGAATGACAAAAAACAATTAAAACTTCCCTTTAAACCCGCAGCAGATCACCAAAACTTCAGACCTACCCCAAAGCCCCTTCTAGAAGCCTTTTTGGGGGTGGATGGGGAAAGGAGTTACTGATTGAAGAGAGACAAACAAGGACACGAGGATCCCGTGATTTCTGCGTGGGAACAGCGGCGGAACAACCGCTGCCTTTGTCCAAAACGCTGCTCACCAGCTTAAAATGCTTCGAAACATTCAAAAAAAAACCCGGGGGGGGGGAAATTCTCTTGCCGGGAGGAAAGTTTTGCAGCTTGCTTGCTCCTGGTTCCGTATTTCTCATGGCGATCCGCGGTTTGAAGCGGCGGGAGGCTCCGTTTTGGCAGCCCCGGGAGGATCGTGGCTTGCGCGCCGGCCCCTCCGAGGTGTCCGTGTGTCTGTCTGCGCGGCGCTGTGTCTGTCGTTCCCTCCGAGGTTTCTTTCCTTGACTCTTAGCGCAGGATCCCCCGGGGTCCCGTGCAGCAGCAGCTGGAGGACCGGATCTTCACCCCCACCGTCTCCGCTGTCTACAGCACCGTGAGTATCCCCTGCTGCCGCTTCACCCAGAAAACCCCGTATTTAACCCGTTTAATACATTCTAAAGCCCACAATTAAAAAAAAAAATCGAACCCGCGACTTATTTTACCCTCCTAAAATCACTGATGCTGGATGAGCGATCTTTTTGTTGCCTACGAGCAAGAAATCGTGGGGATTTTGGGTCCCGTTGTGCAGCGGCTGTAGTTTTATGTAGCGGAGTTTCACCGCTATGCGTCTGGCTGGATTTTCTCCATCTTTCCCACCTCATGCATCTCAAAGGCCGTTTATTGGGTGCGTTAGCGGCTCCACCTTTCTAATAGTTTCTTATCGGAAAAACAGTCGAGGGAAAATCTGTTTTTCACGCAAAAATATTCTGATTGTCGCTTGAATATTTGGGAGAGGCGCTTTTGTCTCGCTGCCCTGCGTATTTGTGTTTAAAGCTTGTGTTTAAACCTTTTATTCATTTCGTTTTTCTCAATGGCAGTAGCTGGAAGCCCAGTGTTATTTATAAGCTTTGCTAAAGCAGCACAGCCCTGGGAAGTCATATTTTGCTTTTCTGGTGGGATAACATCAATATTTTTAATGCCAAAACCCCCTCTACTTTTAATTATTTGGAAAACGGGAAGAAAAGCTGTAAATGAGAGAAAAAATTGCTATATTTTTTGCAGTGACATAAGCTGCTTATAGAAGAACAGGAGCTGTTGTATGGGGGTTTCTCCTTCCCCCTGTTTGCATCAATAATAAACCACTTTTTGGGGCTGTAGAGAAGAGTTTTGTGTCTCTTTAAGTGATGCAAAGCCCGGCTTTGCGCAGGATTAACTGCAAAGCGCTGGCCTAACCCATTGGGCCAAGAAATGCAGATTCAGGTAATAGTTGTGTGTGTATATATATATATATATATATATATATACATATATATTTGTGTATGTATGCAAAAAAAAAGCAAGACCAAAGGAACATAAATGCACAAACAGTTTTAATAAGTAATTCAGTTTATATTGTCTCTTATATACGCCATACAACACTTAAAAAATAGCTGAATTCCTTTTTTAGGGGGATAAAGAAGGTTATTTTTTTCAATTCTTTCTTCAAAGGACGTAATTCAGATGCATGTGGGAAGATATGGCTGTAAAAATGAACGTAAAGTATAAAAGGAACTGTGAAGAATGACCTAAAATAGCTTTTCGGTGGGGAAAAACATCACCGTGCGATGTGTTCCAGGAACAGGAGCCAGCGCGGGGGGGATTTTGGTTCTGGGCTTGAGGAAAATGCGAGTTTGAAAGAAAATTGCATGTTTTAGAGAGAAGAATCGCTCAGAATGGCTTTGGTGCTGAGCCCTTCAGAGAACAGGCCCTCTGTGCAATCCTTGTTATCCTTTTTGGAAGGGAATATGCGATTTTTCCCCCTTATTTTGGTTTTTTTGGGTCACTGCTGGCGTGGATCCCTTTGCAAAACCACAGTATTGTTTGATACGGCTGATCGGAAGACGCCAGGACCGAAATCAAAGGGACATTGCAAAGCAAGACGGCAGCGGTCGAGCTCACCCACTTCCTACACCTTGCTGCTCTGATTTTGTTCATCCCTCCCCATTTTCCCGCATCATTAAATCACACAGCGTTTCACCTAGATAAATATTATCGCATATCTAAATATCAACGCTGCTAGCCGCTTTCTTAAAGACATTTCAGTATCTGTGCAGATTGCGTTACTAATATTATGTTTTACTAACAGTTTCTCTCCACGCAGGTAACACAAGTAGCAAGACAACCAGGTCCTCCTGCCCCATCCCCTTACACTGCACATGAGATAAATAAGGGACACCCCAATCTCGCCGCGACGCCGCCGGGACATGCGTCGTCCCCTGGGCTTTCGCAGGTAAGACCCGGCACCGGAGCCTCCTGCTTTGCTTTTCGTCCCATTTTCAGCTTTGCTGCTCAAAATTCGACGCAACTGCGACGGGCGGTTAAAACTTAATTAGCGAATTATGTCTTTTATGTGGTTCAAACCTTCTAGGTAGCGCCCGAGGGCATCGGTTCGTTGGTGATTCCGTCACGGGAACTAAAAGCAACTTGAAAAATTATAGGAAATATTCATCGAAGAATGTGGCTCGGTGCTGCTTTGAGGCATGGCCTGACTTTGGTTTTAAACGCCGTAAAAGTGCCCCGTGTCCTTTGGTAGGGATTTGCCGTTTCAAATGTTTCGTACAGGACGCTGCAATTCCGTAATTCTCCTGGGGGACAGCAAAATGAGTTACAAAAATGAAAACTAATAAAGGAAACGAGACGAAGGACCGATTACCAAAAAAAAGAGCAGAAGAAGAGATAAATAGGAGTTATAATAAGAATGGAGAAATAGCGTTTAGTACGATGTGTGGAATAAATTGGTCTTTTGTAGTCGTGATGAGATAAATATTCTACAGGGGTGATGAGTGGAGAAGGTTGTGTTAAAAAAAGAAGGGACAGGAGAGATCGGTGAAGAGGGGATGTAAAAGATAACGGGATCGGGGCAAACGCTGTGTCAGAGCACCGAGGAAAGCCTCATGTTTCGTTTGCTCTTGTTTAATATATCCTTGTTCAAATAACCGGAATGAAGCAGGAAGACGTGAGTAGGTCGCTGGTAAGTGCGGTTTAGTTCGGAACAAGATGTTAAGTGGGGATGAGAAGCCAAGGATGGGCTGGTGCTGAGAGCCCCCGCGGTCCTGCAGCTTCCGGACCTGCCAGCCTCTAATTTGGATGAAATATTAAACTGCAGCTGACCTTTTAGACCAGGAGATGCGTGAAAACAAATAAGGTCACGTAGGGAACAACACTTCACCTTAACATTATGCTTTCTGTGTAAAACTCGGTGGGAAAAGCGGAAACCTGCGTTTGAAAAGGCGCAGGTTCTCATCCTTTATGGAGTGGGGAATTAGAGGCTGAAGTATCATCAAGATCACAAGTAGCTTGAAGGTGTTAGTGATCCTGGAGGTGTTTCTTGCAGGTTTTTTGCTTCGTAGTTCTTGGAAATAAAGTCTCTGGTTTGGAGATTGAGGGAGAACACAGAGCAAACCCGCCAACGTCGTCTGGCTTGTGTCACGTATCAAGAAATTAATTCCTGGTCAACCTCGTCAAGCTAATCACGTGGCAGATAACAGGAAGAAAGAGAACGTTCTAGGCAACCTCTTTAAAGATATTCTAATCAAGGATTTCTTTTTCTTCCCTTCGTATTTTCCCATTGAGTCGATGCATACGCAGGGCAGACTCGGTGCTCTGGGGAGCTCTCCCGAGTGATTCCTAGAAAGCTGGGCTTTGGTAGTAAAGCAGCAAACCCAGTGGTTTCTATTCTTCCACAGCACCTGCTTTAGCTCTGAGCGGGTGTTTTCACCCCTGTCGTCAGTTAACTCTGGTGAAGGGTTAAAATGGAAGCGCCTGTACATGGAGCACTGCACCGGTGAGGCTGGAAAGGGGTTCGGGGGTCTTCACATGAACAGTTACAGGGTAACACGTCCCCAGGGGAAGTTTTCTGTAGCCCTGAGCTATCAGGGTTTGCAGAAACTTTCAGGTGATTTTTTGTTAACGCTAGAATTCCGACTATTCTTATGGATATCTCACTTCGACCCCGTCAGATGTTGAGTTTCCGTATTACATTATGGTAAGAAATTCTCTGGTTGAGCAGGGTGTTGGGTGAAAGCGTCACCTTTTCATTGCATCTCTCGCGTGTCTCCTGCGGTTTCGTTGAATGACACCTTGTACTCGCATTAAAAAAATGAGGTGAGTGGAAGTTTCCTATTTCCAGACCGCTTGGAGTTTTATGAACTTCTGCTGTGAGTTCATTTTGTTTTCTTTCAGATAAACCATCAAAATCCCTTAAATCTCTCGTCACTTGAGAGTTTTTCCATGCTGTAATTGTTCCTTTTGTCCGAATCTTGGACCCCTTCAATCCCTCTATTTCCCTTTTGAGATAACGGGGCCCGAGCTGACGTGATGGTCCGATAAACAATTACTGATTTTATTATTTTTTAACAGCAATATGACACTTCACAAACTACTCTGTGTTTCAACCTGATGATGGAACATGGAGCAAAGGGATTTTTTGTGCTCGCGTAGCGGGTGCGTGTGCATGGTGAGCGCTCTGTGCGCTCTTGGTTTCACAGAGCAATTAAAAAGGTGAGGAAGAGACCACTTCATTTGAATTAGAATCTGATTGGCATCGATTTCTCCACTACAGCTGTGACTTAATAACTACTCGTCAAACCGAGTCTTTGCGATGTAGGGACTGCTCTTTGGGCAGTAGTGAATGAAAATATTTCTGTATGGGTTTGGGTTTCAAATATCAGGTAGGTGTGAAGATATTTTTGCGTGTTTTGCTCGTCGGTGCGCTCACAAGTGGCTCTGAGCGATGGAAGGTTCCACAAGCAGTCCCCTCGCTGTCCTGTCTGTTCCAGGGGCGTGAGGTCGGATCTTAAAATGCAGATAAGCAATAAAAGGAGCTTCTGGCCCTTAGGAAAGGGCTGGAGCACTTTGTAGGTCTGGGTGCCAAAAAGGCAGCGTTGTGTGAGTGGCTTATGAGAGAGGTTTGGGAACCACACGGGAGACGGGGGGGTGTTTGGTGTCTCCTGTGGGAAGAAAAGTCGGGTGTAAATGAATGTTGTACGTTTGTAGCTGCCTTTCCTTTAACTTTCTTTAAACAAAAGCCAGGCTGGACGGGGCTCTGAGCAACCTGAGCTGCTGAAGATGGCCCTGCTCATGGCAGGGGGGGCACTGGGGGAGCCGGGAAGGTCCCTTCAACCCAAACCATCTGCGATTCTATGAAACGGATGCTCCTGCAACGCTGTGATTTGGTGTCTTTTTCCCTTATTCTTCTACCTTTTCCATTTGACGTAGCCAAAACAAGAGAAGGCCTTGCAGGTCGACTTCCTCCAAAGTCTTTTACACCAACGAGCTTCTGGCGCTTCGCTGCCCTTCGGAGTGAGTTTGTGCAACAGCAGAAGGGCTTGGCCGCGATGTGAAGCCGTCGCGCCCCCCCTGACTCTACAGCAAGAGCCAGCGGTTCTGCTTCCCGAATTCCAGGGCCCTGAAGTCATCCCTGCTGCTCTCAGGAATGCGCCCAACTCCGCCAGCGCTGGGGAACGCGCAGCACATGGTGCCACCGTGGTGTTATGGCCAGATATGGCCCAGCGTATGTTGAATTCCGTATTTCTGTTGCTCTTCGTGCAAAAGGGCCCCTCGTACAGGCTGGGGGAGGAGGGACGCGTCTGCTCTGCCCCTTTTCTTGCCTTGCAGAGTGCAGAGAAGTGGCTGATTGGAGACAATTTGCTTTCTCAGTGCGCAGGGGATAGGAGAAATCATTGAAAAGGGGAAGAGAAGCTTTTCCTTGGACCTGGCAGGTTATCCCGAGATCAGGTATTACGGATTTACAGCGTGCCGGGCATCACAGGGTGACTCTGTGCCTGAGCTCTCATCCCGTGATGGATGCAAGAGAGTCCGGGGCGGGCAAAGAGC
Source organism: Pampusana beccarii (assembly GCA_013399365.1). Lineage (NCBI taxonomy): Eukaryota > Metazoa > Chordata > Aves > Columbiformes > Columbidae > Pampusana > Pampusana beccarii. The sequence goes on along the minus strand of VWYH01005180.1, from coordinate 296,221 downwards.
TTCCACACAGGCAGTTAACGCAGAGCAGCTGAAACGCTGTAAATCTGCCCCCAGCTCCGGCTTTATGTTACAGTAATTTATGGGGTGGCCGTGCTGCAAGATGGGAATAACGAGAAAGCAAAACCAGACTGGGGCTCGGAGGGAGGCACAGAGAAGTGATTGAAGAGAAGGAGGAGGCTCCTGCAGCTGCACCACGAGCAGGAGGCGACGTGTGAAGCTGAGGCCCATCAGGAGATGACAATTTCAACCCTCTCGTACCTTGGAGCGTTTTGAAGGATCCCACGGAACAAGTGCGGTGGGTGCTGGCGCGGGAGATGAAGCAACGCGAGGGGAACGGTTTGGACGAGCCTCTTGGCTTTCTCCGCCTCCGCTCTAAAACCGCGGGCTCTGACGTGCGTGCCGGGGGATCCCTGCAGCCCGGGGCCGCGGTTTGAGGGCGCTGACCGCGCTTGGAACGCATCGTCGGGAGTTTCCTCTGCGATCGGGAGGGCTTTAGCTCTGGTTAAGAACGCGTGAGCGGATCAGCACTTCGTGCCCACGGCTGCTGCTTGGGCTGGAAGGACAGAGTATCCGGTGAGCAGAGGACCCTGTGGCATCCCCGGACACCTTACTCAGAAGCTGTTGTAGTTATTGACAGCTGTGTTTAATAATCCTCATCCGTTCCTAACAGCGTCGAGATAGCCCCGGTGCGAGAGAGCTGAATTCTCAGGATCTTGCTGTACAGAGACCTTGACTTTTAGGTGGTTGATTTAAATCCCAAACAGATTGTACTCGTTGGAACTTGGTTCCATCTGCTTCTTTGCCTGGAGTGAAAAAGAGCTTTGTGGTCTCATTCTGGCCCTCAAAAATGTCACCATTGCTAAGCGAGCGTTTGTAAGGGCAGCGAGACATTCCTGGGTGCCTTCAGGCCTGGGGCCTGCGCCAGGAATCGTGTCTGGGTGCCATCTGCGGCGTGTTCGGCAATCCCCAAACCTCTCCTCCCGTACCTCGGATCCTTCCTACGGGAGCAGAATCCTGCTAGAACCGTGATATTTATTCAATACTTCCCTCCCGTCATTCGTAGCCCGATGGAGATTTTCGATGCTTTTAATCAAGTGACGTTTATGAACAGGTTGGAACGGAAGGAGGGATGTAGTTTAATCGTGACCTCGTCCATTCGTGCCCTGTTGTGACCCTGGGACGTAGCGGGTGTTGCGGTCGCTGTTTGATCCTGGTGTACACAGGTACCTTCTGCATTTTCTTGTCTGCAAACTGCACGTTACGCTCGTCTTCTCCCAAATGAAGCTGTTCCTCATTATCCGAGTCCACGTGGACTTTGTGTGAAGTCGGATAATAAACCTTCACGTCCCTTGGAGCGCAAGGGGCTTCCTAATTCCATGGTCTCATTTATACAAACACCCCATCAGTCGTTTTCTGTGTTGGGAGAGCATCTTTTGTGGACGCCTTGGTCGGAGCCGGTTCTCTGACCACATCGGACATTTGCCCATGGGTGCTGCTCTTCTCCCACCTCCCACCAGCCCGTTTCAGCTTCTTGACTCTTCTCTCCATCCCAGATAATGAGGATAAAGAATATTTAAACCACAAACTCTCAATGGTGCTTTGTAGGCAAAAAACCTGCCTCCCAGAAACACGATTAATGTCATTTTCTGAGCAGTCGAGAACTTGACCCTAATGCTTCTTATTCTTGTGTGGTTTCTTCTATACGTCGGGTCAAGGCTCTTCCCAACAGGTATTTTTAATGCAGCTCACTAATTCCGAGCTTGCAGGAATAGATGACTGCAGGTGGAGGTTTGAAAATGCGAGTTATTTAACAGCTGATAAATCCAGGAGGAGCGTAATCTCCTCTTGGCCTTTGTGTTTAAAACCTGCTGGAAGCGCCGCTGAACTCTCTGTTTTGTAATAGGATTAGCAGCTTTTTGATTGGGTTAATAATGCTGGGAGTATTTGCTCATATAACGTATTTCATTATTTGTGATTAATTGCTGTGCTTTTTACCTCCTTAGTTGAAATCTGGACAAATCTGTGCTGGGAACGTGAAGTCTCAGCAGCTGGTATTGGTGCCTTTTGGAATTTGGGGTGATTTTGTGTAGAGAAACGCAAATTCGGGGGTGTCTTCTGATTTGGGGAGAGCAACTGGGTGTAAAAGCTGCAGGAAGGGAAATGGGGGATAGTGGGAAAGGCGGATTGTAGCTTCAAACGCCGATTAACGCTATTAACTTTAATAATTATTGAACCTTGGAAACAGTTGACTTTCGAAAGGCAGGAGGTAGGTGGGATGAATGGATTAGTTTTAATATTTCCGCGCTTAAGAAGGCCTAGAAACAGCCTTTTTTTTGTTGTTCTAACAAGGAAAGGAAAACCAACTCCACTGTAGCTGCTTTAAAATTCTACACATTCCTTCCTTCAAGACTTTTCTGTGCGTGTTTTCTGTCCTCACAGTCGCTTGGGCTGTGCTTTATTTTGATGCTTTTCAGACTTTACCGCTTGTTGAACCGCGTTTTTGTTCGTATATAAGACGAAAATATATGTCCCGATAAACACCAAAGTCAGCACAAAACATCAGAGCTTTATACAGGCTGCGTTTTATAAATGTAGAGCACGTAAAATATCCCTGCGATTAAATAAATCTGGGGAGAAGGAGCAGTTGGAGGACCGGAGTCCCCGTTGGCTGTTGTGTGACGTTCAGGAGTTGAAGAATCATCTCTGGAGCCGTTTATACCTTCAGCACAGAGGATTTGAGGTTTGAAATCTAGAATAACGTGGTTCTGTGGGGTCTCGGGTGCTGCTTTCTGCTCCCGACAAAGAGCCCGGAAGGATTTGATGGTTCCGGAGCAATAATTCCGCTTCGGGCTCCTTGTAGCTTGGAAGGAGCGTGCCCGTGTTCTCCATAGACACCTTCTGGTGCCCTTAGAAACCAGGAATGTGTTGAGTTGCTTTACATTGGCTGGATTTGCAGTTACACACAGTGATATTTCTGGGCTTCAGCGTCACGCAGCAAAATTTGACCATTTAATCTGATTTCTGCCATGGACTCATCAAATGGTTGAGGTTGGAAGGGACCTGGAGATGATTTAATCCAAGTGTCTCCTCGGGGTTTGAGCATCTCCAAGGATGGAAAGGTCCTTAAAGATAAAAGATAACAGATTTTGGGAGCTTTTTGTTGGGTGTAGGAGGAAAATAGGAGGAAAGGGTCAAACATGCTGGTGTGACACAAGGATTCATCCTCAAAGTTCATCTTCTGGTTAAACTGGAAGGAGATTTTATTTTGTATTCACCTTTGCGCCGTGGTTGCGTTCAGATAGAACAATTGCAGTTATTGCGGTAAAAACACGCGGTAAGCCTGAATTTTGGGGAGATAGCGCGTAAAATGAGGGTGCTTTCTGTCTTTAGTTCTTTTCACCCTCCTCCTTCGTAACGTCCCTCCGGGAATAGTGAGCGCAGCGTGTTGAGCAGGACGGAAGGGGCTGCGTGGCTCTGTCTGTATTGTCCTTGCACAACCCGTCTTTGTCCAGGGAGGAGGAAATCGCGTGTCCTTCGCTTCCTTCCCTCGATGGGAACCCCGTGATTTATGTCAAAAGTAGGAAAAACGCCCGTATTTCTGCGGGTGTTACTTGCGATGCGGTTTCCCCACTTGTTGCCTTTGCCCAGTTGAACGTGTGACACTAAATCACACGGAACCATTGAAAAAAGGTCGTTAAAAACATAGCGGGGCAGGTGATGGCACAGGTGGTTTACCTGGAGACAAAGCAATGTGGAGGAATTGAGATAAGAATCGGTGAGAGCAGCAATTCCTCCGGGGTCAGGAGGGTTTTAGCCTTTTAAAGGGTGAGTTTTGTATTTACCGACACGGGGAATTGTGGAAAAAGGGGGATCGAAAGGGGCGGGTTTGCGAGGAGGAACGTTATAGTCTTGTCTGTGATTTAAGAAATCCCAAACCCCCACTTTTATAGGGCGAGACACCTGGAGTTAGCAGAGTATCGATGTATTAATGAAACGGCTTTTGCCAAAACCCGATGTATTTAAATAACCGCATGCGACGGTCGGGGATTTCCCATCCCCATCCAAACCTTCGGGCTCCAGAGCTTTGGTACCCGGCTCACCCGCTGGGCCCATCCCCGCGTGTTTATTTGCATTCAATCCTATCCGAAAGCTGCAAACTTCAAGTTGCGCGGCCTTTTTGGCGTCAGGGAAGAGCTTGGGTACTCGCATCGTTGGTTTTAATGAAGCTTTGGATATTCCAAGTATTAAATAGCAATCTACGCAGAAACCCAGGGTGTTTTCAGGTGCGTTTTCCAGGGCAGCAGCTCTGGCTCCAGGAGATGCTGCGGAGTCGAACTGCTGTGTGTTTTTATTGTGCTGTGAGGAGGACAAGCTGATTGCAGTGATGCCGGTTAATTTGCTGCTTAAAAAATAGGAAATTCTTGCTGCGATAGATACCAAAATCCTGCACATTTGAGCGTGTAGCTGTGAATGGGGACTTAGGTTTAATCTGATAGCGTGTTTGAAATGCAGTTGAGGTATCGCTGTAAGTATCGAAAGCCAAACGCTCGGCGTTTAGAGGGGAATTGTTGTTCGTTGGTTTAATCGCCGTGCTATTTTTAAAGCTGGGATAGTTCGCAGTAGAGTGAAAATGTGCTTTTCTGCATTATTTGAGAGGGTAGAAAAGCCTGAAATGAATAAATTTAATAATTCAAGCTTCTCCATCGTTGTTTGTAATATTTGCAGATGAGCTGGTTCTACATATTCCAAATAGTACGGATTTTTTTTCCTACCGTACTCTAATAATTCACATTATCCAAGTGATTGCAGGCAGCAGCTTCCAAGCCTGCCTGACCCTGTTCTGCTGACTGCAGGAAAGAAACAATTTAAAAAGGTAAATTGGAATTATCTGGTTGCCCAAACAGTAATAAAACCCCGGTATGTTCGACAGAAATCCAGGAGCTGTGCCCTGTTTGCGTTGGGATGCGGGAGCGGTGGTTGCGGGGCCGCGGGTGCTGCTCCAATGAATGGTTTCTGTGTCGAGCTCGCGGGATTTTGGGGAGCTGGTTTGGCCCTTATTTCTCCTCCCTTAGGACTTGGTTGCTCGGACGTGTTGGGACGGCTCCTGAAACGATGCGGGGGTCGTGGGTTTGTCACCTTTGTCACCGAGGTGGGTGTCCCGGGCTCGTTAGCGTCACCCCGAGCAAAGCTGAGACCGGAGACACTGAGAAGGTCTCGTGGGGCTGTTTTGGCTCTTCGTGGTGTCAATTTATGAGTGCAGGTGGGTTAAAATATCGAATTCTTTGCTAGCTGAGCTCTTCCCGCAGGTTGCTAACAAGTATTTGGATGCTGGCTGTCCCGGAGATGCCGTCGTTGGGAGCTCAGTAACTCACTTAGAACCTATTTTATTTCATCCATCGCCAACGTATTCATTTTAGATCAAAAGCTGCTTCACCCCCAGTTCCATCACCTCTACAGCAGGTGCTGCGGTGCCCGGGAGGATGGTGAAGGGGACAGCAAGAGCAGGAATCTCTTAATTTCTTTTACTTGATGTGTTTTAAGTCAGCACCCAACTGGCAAAATGAGCTTTTCATGAGCGCTGCAGCTGCAGGAGCTTCTGGGCTGGGCTTGGGTGCTCTGGTTGTTCCTGTTATCCCTGTCTGGCAATACTTTTCATATTAGATTTTTAAAAAAAGGAAAAAAAACCAACTTGATGTAATGTAATAGACACCTTTTGAAAAATCGAGGCCATTCAGCTTAATCGAGGTGCTGGCTTTGTAGGACGGGCAGAATGAAGAAGGATTCCGGCGTGCGCTTGCCCGCGGGTGGGTTTCTTAGGTAGAAATGAAGATGCAGGTTTGAAATTCTAACCCTTTTGCTTCCTAAGAGCCGAATGCTGAGGGATTCCCGCGTGTCGGGTCCCGCGCGGTCGCAGCGGTTCAGCCGTTCCATCTCAGGCCGGAGGGCAGAGCGAACCCGACTCGACAAATAAACCACGACGCACAATGAAAAGCGGCATCCTTGCTGGCACTGTCCTGTCGATATCCTTCCCGTTCGTGAACCGAGCGCTGGTTTCTGCCGCTGCGGGGAATTTTTCACCTGCATCCGAGGCCAAAATCCAGCGGACCAGGGATATGGGGAAAAAACTCTTGGGGGTTTGAAGATGTGCTTTTTCTTGAGGAAAATAGTTCAGAAGCTGGAAGGGAAACTGAATCCGGTTGTGAAAAATGGGGATAAATGGGAAACAGCCATGCGGGGATGTGAGCGGCGCGGGGCGCTCCGTCCTGTACCCGTCTGCAGGGGCAGCGCGATTTGTCTTGGGGAGCTTGGATATTTATAATTTATAAATTTAGGGACGGGACCCCTCGGTTTAAAGTACTCTGAGCATTGCTCTGAGTGCCCAGCCGATGCGGCTTTAATCAATATTTAACATTTAACTGGGTCAATGTCTTGGTGCAGAAATACCCGGATGCCCAGAGCGTGCGTGTGGTTTTCTTTGGGGGTCATGTGGGGGCAGAGATGGATCTCCCGGCGTTTTTATCCTATTTCCATCCAATGCGCTTTTTTGGATATTTTACATTTCAACACCAAACGGTTCCAAATCTTTTTGAAAATCCCTGTGGTGACGCTTTAAGCTTCACCTGGGGATTCTCTATGAGCGCAGAGATACAAATCACTCCAGCAAGATGCCGTATTTTTTATTCCCAGGGAAGAACCTCATTGCTTTCTGTTGTCGCCACGCACAGGAAATGCCCTTTGGGGTTGCTCCTGCACCCTTTGTATTGTCAGAAAACGTTTTGCTTGCGCCGTCACGTTCCTCCCGAACAGATTTAAAAGCTTTTTGCTGCCGTTCAGCCGAGTTCCAGCTCGGCCGGCTCGGGAGCGCGGCCCCCGCGTTGGTGTTACTGGGAGGTAACTGGGAGCCCAAGGGTTTTTCCCACCCAGGGTCACGATGGTGATGCCGATGGGAGGAGAGCGGCGAGCGCCTGAGTCACCGTCACGTGCCGGAGCTGCCGGACCGTTCCTGCTCCCCGTATGTAACTCCGGTAAATATAGACCCAGCGCAACTTCTTCCCCGCACCGAGAGGATTCAAGAAACACCACCGGGGTTTAACCCCTTCCCACGCAAACCCAGCCGCGCAGAAAGCTCAGCAAATGGCACCTTTTTCCCCCCGGGGATTGAAGGGTTTTGTTCCAAAAATCCCCCTTAGCGGCGGCTGCGGGAGGCAGAGCTGCGTGACTCAGCTGTTTCGGAACCCGACGTGTGTACTTTGCCTGTTTATTCCCAGTACAGGCAGTACCGAGGGAGTCGTGTTACGCAGCAGGCTCCGTGTTTATTAACCAGCTCATCTAAGAATAACTTTTTTTCATTCGTTTTGCTGGTTACGATGGTTTTCTCTTTTATTCCGCTTAGCGCAGTCAGCAGCCCAAGGTAGAAACTGCACAGATCGAAAGGGTTTTCCCTGGCAAGTCGAACGCAGAATTATTATCGCATTATTGTAACATCAGAAATATAAAATCGCGCAAAGATAAAAGCTTTAAGGGAGCCAATAATTCTGCTTGGCAAGCGGAGCCGCTCAGCGGCCTCCGCTCTGCTCCAGCTCGGGCTGCTCGCTTATTTGAACATTGGGGATTTCAATACCAGCGTTTAAATGTTTCGGAGCCAAAATGTTGATACAGAGGGATATTTCCTTCCCTTCCTTTCTCTCCCTGGGAGTTTATTTAGGGAATTTTGGAGTGTTTCCTGCCGGGTCTCTTTGTTCGTTCACCTCTCCCTCCGTTTGAGCCACAGCCCCGTATTTCCAGCGTGACCGCATGTGATCCCCGTTACCGCGTGTACCTATTTAGACGCTTGGCGCAGGAAAAATTCCTTTTGACAGCCGAATTTACGCAATACGTTTCATCAGCTGACTCGGCTGAAAAAGCAACACAGTGCTGTGATTTACTCTGTTGGTTTTTTAGTGTTTATCTGTGAACTTAGGACCTGCAGAAATATATAAAGCGCTTTTTTCACTCTTTTTTTCCCCCCAACCGTTATATTTCAACAGCCACACCAGTTCAGAACGGCTCTGCCCGCTTTGAAGCGTTTCTTGCTGTGCGATAGTTGAGAGATGGGTTTGTTGGGTTGACGTCTGTTGTCTCCGCTGGGCTGCAGTTGTGAACCCGGCCTGCTCGCCTGTGTCACAAACAGCAGCGATTGCCCAAAATGACCTTGTTTCGGTGACAGTTTAATCGCAGAGACCCTTCCGCGGCTGCTGTTTAAGCCTTCATATGCTTTTTGTCTTTATTTATGAGTTAGTGCCGTACTTATTCTGACAGGGTTTAAAAACGGAAGCGAATTTAACACTCGGCGTCTGTTATCTGTTATCGGAGAGGTGGCCGGCGATGGAAAAAGGTCTGATTAGTGTCTTTCTGCTAAAACTCATAATTTTTTAAGGCTCAGCAATAGCTGCGCTTCCTTTCCTTCAAATTCCCTTTTGTTCGAGCGATTTGGAGAAAACTGGGGCTGCTTTGGAAGTGGGGAAGGACTTTGGGGGCAGCGCAGATGTTCCATCTGATTTAGGTTTCCTTCTGCTGTGTGCAAGTTAAACCCGAAGAACACGTATTTTTATGAGCCTGAAGAAGGGGGAGAATAGTGGATATTTTATTCTGGTTTTGCAAGACGATAATGTGGTGATAATGATAACGATAAGGTCTCTTTTTGAGGTACAGAGCTGGTGCTCAACTGCTCCATCTCCACCAAAATCCGCAGATGCTCCGAGGGGAGAAGCCTTAATATTGCGTTGAGATGAGATCCCGGTGCAGAAAGTCATCAGCAACACACTGCACATTGAGGACAACTTCTCTACGTTGTGGCCAAAAAGACCCCAGAGTTTCCCCGCGTCAAATATAAGGGGCAAATATATGATGCCGCATCTGATGCGTTCAAAAAATTAAAAGAGTTGTCGTGAATTAATCATTAACGCAAATGTGGATGGAGAGGTTTAGAACAAATGAGCTCCCGGAGAGGACGGGCAGTGCAAAACCTGCCCTGCTCCCCTGCCGTGGGTTACGGGGCTGTTTAAAGCATTTAATGGCTCTTGAAGCAGAGTCTTCGCTGCTACATTGATACATAAACCACTACACAACGACGTTCTTCAGCTAAATATTCCCCGTGGTGTGCTTAGGCGTCCTAAATCGTGGCAAAGATCTAGCGATGTGCTTGGAGATGAACGTTTTTATCATGTCTTTGACCCAAAACAAGGTGCAAAATCCCTTGGTTGGATTGTTTCTAAACTACGTTTCCGTCATTCTTGCTCCAAACCCAATCTTTTAAATGGCTTTGTTTTTCTTACATACCCCCTACATGTTGGAAGGACTGGTTGACTCTACCTTAAAAGTCAGAACACGCCTCATGATACTTGGCGTAGTTTGTTAATTCAAACTTGGAAGTTTTACACACTTCAGGACTGAGTTTTTTCCTAGAAACAGCACTTTTTGTGGCTTTTCTAGCACGTTTTGTGTTGTTTCTACACCACTCCTTGAGCTATTTGCCTAAACCATAGGTCGAGGTGTTTATGCTGGATCACCCCTCTTGATAGCTCGAGTTTTATAAGCTGCTTTTTTTCTTTCCATCATACAAACAGGTTTGGCCTACCAACTATAACTTCAGTTTTATTGTTTTAAGAGCTTAATTATTCAAATCAAACATAACCCAGTTCAAATCAAAGATACCCCGAGATGCTCCTATGAGCTGGTGCAGTGAAGCATCTCGATACCACCGTACGGACTAGAATGTTTCCCTTTCTTCCTTAGATTTGCTCTTGAATTTTAACGCAATGGCCATGAAATTGAAAGACGAGGTTTTTCCAACAAGGCTTGGGGTGCGAATGTATCAGAATTCCTTGCATAGCAGGTTCTTGCGACGTTTTAAAGCGTATTTGCCATGGGGCCGTGCAGGAGATACAGGGCAGTGCATTGAGGCCAATTCCTCTTGAAAGCCCGATGGGGTTTGTGCCATTACAATAAGACACTCTTTTAAAAATACGTAATTTATATTTTTTTTGTTGTGCAAAAAAAAACAAAAGGAAAAAGGTGCTCCGAAAAGCTATTCCTAAATGTCTCGTTAAACCGTGTAATCTACAGCTCCAGTTTAGTGTTACTTTGGGCGGATGACACGAGGGAAGCAGCTGGTGGTATAAATGGTTATAGCCCATTGAAACCAGCGGAACTAGTGACAAATCCCCCCAGCCCGCGCTCTGCCCGACATCTGGAACCGTTTCGGGCCGTTCCGTTGCGTTGCAAACCCTAAAGCAGCTCGTGTTCTGCACGCTTGAGCTTGTTCCGTGTCATTTGTCTGATTTTGGAGGATTTATCAGCGATTCCAACGAGGATTTCTCAGCCGTTTCCTTGCAAATAGATTCGGAGGAGGCTTCTTGACGAGAAGGCGACGATCGCCTGCTCTTCTTATATGGCATTGAATCTCAACGTTCGTCAGCCGCCCGTCTGATAACGGGTTTAAATTCCTCTTTTGGGGTGAATTATTGGATAAACTCCATTTTTGGTGTCATTTTCTCGTTCCCCGCAGGCTCCGTACCCCTCAGGACAGAATGCGGCCCCCGCCACGCTGGTGTATCCCCCGGCCCCGCAGACCATGAACACGCAGCCCCAGACCCGCTCGCCGGTAAGGGAACCCTCGTTTGCCTTATTTAATGGGCTTTTTTTCCTCGTTTGGGTGTCTGTCTGTCCGTCCGTCCGTGTGTCTCGGCCGCTTCTCCGGACCGCGCGTCTCACTGAACCACAACCGCGTTCCAAACGGCAAATCTTGATTGAATTTTTCACGCTCTACCCTGGTAGCTCAATTTACCTTTTCAAGTGGTTTATCAGAAAAGAACCGACGGATTCTCATCTACATCCAAATAACACGGTTTATTTTTAGCCTAGTTGCTTTCAGGTTCACTTCATTTTAGAGTTTAGATTCATTCCCAGAACGTTTCTCTTTCCTTCGTTTTATTTTATTTTAATTTTTTCTTTAAGGAAGCATTTCATAAAGCCCAAAGCTCAGTAAACCACGACGATTCTCGGCGGCCTCTGCCCGTTATTTCCACATAAACACCACTGGGCCAGTTCTCACCATTTACTGCCCAGCACCTCCCACTTTTCACCCAGAGCTTCCATCCCCGCATCTTTTTGGCGTAAGCCCCTTTTTCACCCAACTTTAGGTTTGATTGTCCTCTATATTTTTTTTTAATTTATTATATTTTATGGGGGTGTGTTGCAATATTGCTCTGCTACTGTAGGACTTCAGTTCCCCAAGCTGGGCTCTTTTTTGGGGGGGAATTTCTGCTCATAGCGCAGTTCCATGCAACCCCAGGAGACCCTCCAAGGGCTTTAGGGAGCTTATTGGCCATCCCGGTGAGTTATGGAGCATCCCGGTGAGTTATGGAGCATCCCGGTGAGTTATTGACCATCCTGGTGAGTTATTGAGCATCCTGGTGAATTATTGAGCATCCCGGTGTCTCAAAACTCACCGAGCCAAGGGAGCAGCGATCCCTGCGCCTCTCGCAAATCCGTATTTACATCACAACGCTTCCAGGTTACCTAAAAACCCCCTTTTGCCTTCCCAGCACTCTTCTCTTTTTAAAGTAAAATAAAAACTAAGTAAGATAAAGTAAGATAAAAACTGCAAAAGCCTCCCGGACGGAAATCTTGTGTTTATCTGCAGAACAGGTAGATAGAGAGAAAAATATACGTACAGGGCAAGATTTCCCCCCGTGTGCAGCCACACCGATGCGCTTTCCCTAATTCTGGAGGTTTCACCTCCGGGGATTCGCAGGAGGGTTAATTCTGACGCTCGTTAACCTCTCTGTCAATGACCGAACCAATTAACGGCAGTTTTGATGAAGTTTCCGCGATGTGCGCAGCTGCCGGTTTATAACCCCCCGCTTCCTTTATCCGATCGGTAGCGGGCGATACTGCTGGTTAAACCCCCTCTTTTCTCAGTAAGTATAATCATCTCCTTTCCCTCGAATTTCTCGAAAAGCACAAACGAGTTGATGTGGTTAGAAGTGGAGCGCAAACCTGACCGAAGAGCTGCGTCTCTAAACCGGTTTCTTTGACAGCCCAGCAGGACAGTGCCAATACATTGCACAGACAACTGGAAGAGGAGGAAGGTTTTGGAACAGAGTCCGGTTTACAGGTCCCTGGCTGGAAGAGGCTGGATAAAATACTGCATTGTAAGCAATATAACAAACTGTACTCCTTCTTGCAGGCAATTGTGCCGACGGCACCGGTTTTTATTTCTTCCTTTCTTTATTTACGATTCTTTTTTTTAATTATGATTATTACCACATCTCTTTTTTTTTTCTTTTTTTCGTTGGCTGATCTACGGAAATGCACTGGTTTTTTTGCTTCTTTGCTAAAAGCATGAGCTGCCCCGGCCGTTTCCGTGGGTTCGGTGGCGCCGCAGGGTCCCAGTTGCAGTGGGAAGGGCGCAGGACAGAGACCAGGGTGACTTTGGGATGACACCTTCAGGCAATCTGGCTGGAAAATACATCAAATTGTAGGATTTAGGCCCCATTATCGAGGTGTCGAGGAAGAATTTGTCTGCAACCGTCAGCCGTTTTTCTGTTTGAGTTGGAAGCTCTCCTGTATTTGCCATCACGCTGCTCCTGCCCATCTCCACCCCATGACTAAACCACCGCACCCATCGCATCTCATCCCACCCCCAAACAAATGCAAGAGCAGCCCGTTCCTCAGCTACTCTTGCATTCAGTTCTGGGCTTGATTTACTTTTAATTTTTTGGGGGAAATTTCTTTTTTAACCCGTCTCTTTTTTTTTGTTGGTGGCGAGGGGAGGGTGAGGAGGGGACGAGGAAGGTGGCAGGATCATCCCAGTTCTGCTTCCTCGAGCAGCCACAGTTTCCTCCATCCCGGTTCTACATCCGAGGACCGTTGGCAATTGCAGGGCTGAGGTTTTTCTGCTCCTGCCTTTGCAATCCAACCGGCTTCACGTTTTCTCCCCGTTGGCGTCGTAGCGTCACTCATTTCCAAGGAAAGAAAAAGAAATCAGAGTCGTTCGGCGGTACCCAAAATTCTCCGTTAGCTCTTTCCCATGCCCCCGAGCACCAGGTGATTTTAACACAAACCATCCAATTTAGGAGGTTTTCCAAAAAAACCAAAAGCGATCGGTTTGAGCGATCCCGAAGGATTTTCGGAGGCTCGAGATAGAAAACTTAACCCGCTGGCAAAGAGCAGAGAGCAGGACCATGAGGAGCAGGGGGGGGCGGAAACGTCGGACCCAAATTTCATAAAGAAGTTTTCCTTTCTATCTCCTGCCTTCGTCGGACAGAGGAAGAAAAATAACCAAACCCAAAGTATCTGGTTTAATCCGAGCCAGCAGTGACTACAGTTTGTTCTGTTGCTTACAGCTATTAATAGGAAAAAAAAAATCCTATCGATCTGAATGATTTAAAAAAAAATGAAAAATTAAAATCAATAGCCAATGGTGACCAGTGCAAAATAGATTAGGATGTTTTTCACTAACTTTGAGGTTCTATTTTGTTTCGTTTTGTTTTTTCTCCCTTGTAACACGTATTACTTTTCACCGTGGAATACACTTTAGCATCTTAAGAGAGAAACTTCCAGCTCTTGGTTTAAACGCAGTGAGAACGAATCTTTCCTGTGGAACAGTGATCAGAGAGGTACTTGGGCCCTCAAATGAAGCCACACGAGGTTTTTGCACCTTTTTTGGGTTCGTCCTCGTCCCCCCGAGCCCTGTGAGGATGCCGAGAGTCCCCCGAGCGCTTCTGGCCTGCGGTTTGCTACGAAAAAAGACGTTTTAACTCTTTAATCTTACAAGATAATTGTGCTTTTTGCTTTATTTTTTTTTTCTTTAATGGGAGGCTTAGGGAAAATTTTCGAAGGGCGGGAAAGCCGGTGAATCAGTGCAGGTCATTCCTTAGGAAATCTCGTTCTAGAGAAAGTCTGCGCGTGTTTTCTTGTCTCTGAAGGTTTTTATGGCTTTTCATCCAAGTGTCACGATGGGGTGAAGGTAGAAGGAATAGATACACAGCAGTGCTAGTAGAATAGTTCTTGGAAACCTTAAATATAGGCGATTAAAATGTTTATAAAGGAGAAAATCAGCCAGGCCAGGACTTTGCTTTTCACGTTTGATGGCATTAAAATATCTGGGAGGTAGAGCTGCAAGTGAACCCCAGTCGTTTTTCTTAATGAGGAGGTCTCTTAGTGAGGAAATCGGTAATTAGGAGGCAGCGTTGATGAGTCTGGGCAGGCGGAGGGTGCGGATGGGCTGGACCATCACAAGTGGCCACAGGTAGAGCCACACGGTGGGTTAAAAACCACCACAGCTTCTCGTTTCGTTTGCTCCGTTTAATTATCGGAGCTGTTATCAATAGATTTATCCGCTTTCATCGTTGGAGCTCTGCTCGTTACATAGAGAGTTAAGGGTTTAAAGATTTAACATCTGGAAGAGGCTACCTCGTCATCTTTATTTCTATTTTCCATTTCTCGCATTCATTTTTATTTCAATTTTAACAATCGGTTACTCCTTGGAAAACGCTTTTAATGTTTACCGAGCATCTTCAATTCCGATTACGCTCCCCCGTAGGGAACCGAAGTGGGTGGGAGGTGATTTAGCGACTCGGGGAACCAGCAGCTCCCGAACTCCATCCAACCGATGCCTCCAGCTCCAAAGAGCGTTATATTGCGATAATTAAGGACGAAAACGGAGCTGCAAACGCAATGACACTGTGTGTACGTGCAAAGAGCTGCCGGTCTTTGCCTTGCAGGGATTTCCCCGCCGGCGGGACGCGGCCCGTGGCTCTCCCGCCATCAGCCTCCATCCTCCGCTCCCACCAAACCTTTGGAACAGCTCCGAGTCCGGCTGCTTTAACCATTTCCCTCCACCTTAAACAGTTTAAAAATCTCCACCGCTGCTTGTTTTGAGTTGTTCTTTTGGTTTGATTCCTTTTCCTTTTAATGATCCTTTTTCCCAGGCAGGATAAGGAATGCCTGCGTTCATAGAGTGCCTTTAAATACCCGGCAGCTTTGGCTCTCGAGCAGCGCACGATGTTAAATCTCAGTACCTGTCTGTCACTGTCCTGCAGCAAAGCTTTTGACTGTTCTGTGGTTTGGTTTTTTAATTATTATCATTTTAATTTAATTATTATTTCTTTTTTTTTTCTCGTGGGTTTATTTTGCATAGAATGTGACATTTTGGTTCCGTTGTGGTGTTTCTGACTCTTTGTGCCTTTCCTTTTGTGTTTGTTTCTCCCGCCTTTCCCCAGTTTGCAGCGGGGCCTCGACCTGCCCATCACCAGGTACAGTACCCGCCCCTTCGTTTGCATCCTACACTAATTACCGGGGGGGGAGGGCGGGGGGGCGGAGGCGCTTCACCCACTAACTCGGAAGCGAGGCTCGTTTCGGAACCGGCCCCGTTAGTTTGTAACGCACGCGTAACCCGCTAACAAACCGCTCGCGGCACAGAGTAACGCTTGGAATTCTCCGTCGGGGTCACCGCACTCATTAACCACCCCAATTAACGCCTTTCCGTAGGAAAGGAGAACGCAGAGAGATCGCGGGCAGGCATTCGTGAGCTTTGCTCGAGTCTCTAGGAGCTTTGCCGACTATTTCCCAAAGTGGCGGGCGGATGGAGGTGCCAGAGCTGAAGATGGCGATGAGAACCGGGCGTTCGCATCCCGCTGGAAATCGGACCTTTTAGGCTGGGAGCACGTTTCTCGTTTCTTCTTGGTTATCTGTTACCGTAACGTTGCTTCGTGTTGGTTTTACTCACCCTGCGAAAGCCAGACGTGTAGGGATCTCGGTGTTATTCCTGCTGTATGACTTCACGAGGAGCCACTTGATTAAGGATGAAAATTAGGGATAGCTCTGGCTCATGGAGCTCACGGGCAGCACTTATTAGGGTATCAAAAACACCCCAAAACCCTTTTGAGATGCCCAAGTCCCTCCCATCCTCAACAAGTTGTTTTTTCCGTCAACTCCTTCATTTGTCTTTACCACCCTGGGGACCGATTTTGCTTTTTTTTGTAGCTTTTGAGCGCGCAGAGGTGGCGCCGATGGGTGGGATGGCAAGCGCCGCAAAGTTCTCCCAGATTCGGTTGTTTCCGTGTCGCTTTTCCTTCTCTCGGTGTGGAAACAACGTGTCGTTTCCACCCAAGTTAACAGGAAAAACAAAATCCCTTTAACTCCAGTGGTGTCAGGACAGGAGCTTAAGCCACAGGTTTGTTCCAGGGGAATTATTCTGTTCTCGCTTTGCTCCCGTTAGTCTGAGCGGTTTAATATCCGAGCACCCGGGGCGATCCCGCCTGGGAGAGCAGGTAAGTGCGTTAAATGGGCCCAGCCACCCGAAAACCTGATCGTCGTTGTTCCTTCCACCTCAGGGAGCAGCGTCCTCCCTGAGCCCGGCCCAAAAAAAGGCTTAAAAAGCAGAATGAGGCGTTTGCGAGCGTCACGGGAGGGAGAAAGAGCTCATTTTATGGAGAGCGATGTTTGCAGGGCGACCGGGGGGAACGACGGAATGGGCGTCTTATTTAGATACCTTTGTTCTTGGCCTTCACCTCAGGTCCGTTTTTACGCTGCGCGGCGCCGCTCAGAAACCCGTTAGTTCTCCCGTAAGTCGTGCCTAAGGCAGATTATTCAATATAAGCCGTTTGATGTTCTCATAGAAATTACCGAACTCGGTACGAGTGGATTTTGGAGCACGAGGCTTGAGGCAGCGCAGCCTCGGAGCAAAGGGTTTCGGTTCTTTGTGACTTTGCTGTGACTTAGTCCACCAGCCACCTGCCATAAATCAATGTAAAACTTGCCTTTGGACCTAATTATGGCCCTGCCTGCGGTTTAAAACTCTTCATTTCCAAGTGTTTTGGAAAGAACTTGACGTTTCCAAGTATTTTCCTGATTTTTGTCACTGCGTATTTACATTTGTTGCAGTTACATTTGAAGTCTGCTTATAATTATCCGAGGGAAGCTGTCACCGTATGAGAAATGGTTCAGGCTTCATTCCCGGTTACGTCTGTCACGTGCGGGATCAGGACGGGCTGTTTATTTCTTTTAATCCAAAAGTCTCTGCCCGCGGTGCGGATTTGGGATGGAAAGCGGGATTTTTGCCATCGATCCCTGCAGGTCGCGGCTGTTAAAGCGAGTTCATCCCAAACCCGAGACTTAGAAGTGCTTGACACCAAAATAAACAATTATTCTCAAATGGAAAACTTAGAACATGCTTAAATTGTGGTAACGCAGCAATAGGCTTCAAGACTGAGATTTTTTAACGTAAAAAGTGCTAAATAAATCAATCAGTTGACTGTAGCGATGTTAATATTTGTTGCAACAACATGACGTGCTCTTCCAAGAAAGCAGCAGCAAGATGAGGTTTGCAACGATTCTTGTGTCGGTCCCAGGGTGATTTTTGTTAACGTATGCCTCGTATTGATTCTGTGTCTTTTGCAGTCAAATAATGGATTATTCTTTAATGTTATTTCCTCTATTTATTAGGTTTTTACTCAAATTAGCATGATTTAAGCACCTGAAGTCGACTGGTGACTTTAAAAGGAATTTTTTCTCAGATGGGAATGCCTGTCCTGGTGGTTGATGGGCAGTTGATATAGAAAGCGTAATTAAACTCTTTATAAAATAAAACATTAGGATGAGCTTTAGGATGCTGTGTCAATAGTTGAAATGAAATGGAAATAGCTGCGGTAGTTCTGATGACAAGTGAAATGTGGATCAGCAATTCCAGTAACACGGTACCTGAGAAACTGCTGGAAAGTGGTTTGTGGCGGTATAATATTTTAAAATAATACCGTCAATTTGTGTTTTTCTGGCAATGCTGCAGTGGAATTGGTTCCTGCCCTGCCTGGGTTTGCTGTGGTTCCAGCTTCGTGCACAGAACATCCCGGGTTTGTCTGAATGAGGCTCCCGAGTCGCTTTTGCTTCTGATCCTCACCAAGCACAACTGAAAATCACCGTTTTCTTCTAATCCCAAATGCAGAATAGTCCTTCATTTTTGAGAAGCGGCTTCAGGAGCATACGGGTTGTTTTCAAATGGATGCGTAATTAAAAACAGAAATAAGAACAAGTCTAAAGTGACAGGCCGCAGTTCCCTCTCTGACTTAAAACTGAGATTAGTGTGCTGGTTATTGCAGACTCCTGTAGAGCGCGGTTGGCGGTGTTAGTACCGGTTTTAGCTCGGGGTTGCTTGAGGGCTTTTGGGTGTAGTTTGTACACCAGAAAGCTGCGTTTGGCCATGGGCTGTTGTTAAAAAGCTTCGTGATGTGGAGGGGACGGGGATTTTCTCCATGGGATGACTCAAAACTAAGCGTTTTGCAGCTTTTTGGAGCATCTCGGTTAGAAAGCGATCGGAAGCAGCTGCCGTAGTCGCTGCTCCGTCTTCATCCGCGACCACGTAAAGGAGCTTGTAAATCCCGTGGTTGACACAAAGAGGGGGTTTGTCCCCCCTCATTTTATCATTTAGTAGGTTATACAACTGCGTCCAGCTCTGGGTCCTCAGCATGGGACACACATGGAGCTGCTGGAGAGGGGCAGAGGAGCCCCAGAAATGATCCGAGGCTGGAGAAGAGAAGCTCCGGGGAGACCTTAGTGTGGTGTTTCAGTGCTTAAAAGGGGCTGATAAAATGGGGACAGACTTTTTAGTTGTGATAGGACAAGGGGTGATGGTTTTAAACTAAAGGAGGGGAGATTCAGGCTGGATATGAGGAGGGAATTGTTGGCCCTGAGGGTGGTGAGAGCCTGGCCCAGGTTCCCAGAGAGGTGGTGGCTGAACCATCCCTGGAGACATCCCAGGCCAGGCTGGACGGGGCTCTGAGCAACCTGAGCTGGTGAAGATGTCCCTGTCATGGCAGGGGGGGCACTGGGGGAGCTGGGAAGGTCCCTTCAACCCAAACTGTTCTGTGATTCCATGACTTTCCGTTGCAGCTCCTGCTTCTGGCACCACATCTTCCCATCTCAAGGCCGCGGCTCCTCGGCTGAGCCCGGTGCCTGTGCTGAAGCTGGAAAGACAATAACGTGCCCATTGTCACCTGCAAGCTGACGTGGTTCCTCCTCATCCAGGCCAGGGTCAGATTATCCCAGCGGCCTTCTTGGTGGGACCAAAAAGACTAAAAATTAATAACAGGGCTGTCTCGGGGTGTGAGAAGCTGAACTGGAGAGCTTGGCTGTGTGGTTTGATTTGATGACAACTTGGTGAATTTGCCTTTTGCTTCATTTCTCCACAACCTTCTGCAGGGCTTTGTGGACCCGTTACATTGATCCGATCTAGAAAAAAATAGCTGGCGCACGTTGTGTTTGATGGGCTAAGCTGAGCATAGATTTGTTTTCAATCCTCTTACCGCAATTTGATTTTTCAGCGTCACTTTTAGAGTCGGGAGGGAGCGCTGCACAGACAGGTCACTGGGAGCGATGGCTTAGAAATACAGAGAAAATAGCAAATCGATGAAAATGGAGCGGCGGTTTATCAAAAGGAGGTTGGTGCTCTATTTGATCATCGATTTTTCGAGATGACAGCTCTGATCTGCGTGGCCTTCCGCAGACTTTTGACACAGGGTCGTGTGGGAAGAAGATTAAGCAGGTGATGATTAATAAAAGGATATCGGGGCGCGTGTATGTAACAGTGACTAAGAAATAAACGGCAGGGTAGTGCTGAGAGGTTGGGAGTGGATTTCCTTAAGGTTAGTGTTAATTACTCTGGCGCAATTAGCAGATGTGTGTGTGCGGCAAACTTAGAACGCGTTTGTCATGGGGATGCTGTGCAAGGAGGAAAGCGATGGGCAGGTGTAACCTGCAGGGCCACGCGCGGGTGTTTCAGTGCCGAGTTTTTATTCTATAAAGTGGGATTTCATCAGCTGCAACCACCTGTGCGTTGCAAGCTGTAGATAAACCACTTGTAATATTTCCAGCTGGGAGAGGGAGTTGTCGCTGCCGGACTGGGAGGTACTGGGGAAGCACTGGTGGAGCACGGGCGCGATTCCGCGTTTTTGTTTTCCAGCAGAACTTCCTTGAGCAGGGAGATGAAAGGATGCTGAGATGGTGAGGGGTTGGTAAAGCAGGCGATAAAAGCAATGTCTGAAAGGGGTTTCATTGCGCTTTTCTCTAAGTATAGCGGGAGGAAAAAGTTATTGTAATAATTATAATGAAAGTCCGTATTGCCCGTTAGTCCTGACCCCAAGATGATCCATGGAATCCCTAACAGAGGAACAGATAAGGGCTGGGACCAAGCTCAGGTCCTCACCGGTTGCTGAACAACTTCTTAGAACACTTGGCACTAATTTGAGCATCATTAGACACAGGAGTTAATGAGAATTTTCGAAGGGAGGGTTGATGTAACGCAGGTTTCTATCAGAAACCTGCCCACGGCACCTTCATCCTGCTCCCCATCATCTCCTGTGTGTGCTCCGCTGCAAACCCTGCTCTCGTCGGAAGAAACAGAGACGAACTAGCTCAGATTTCAGTCTCCTGGTGTTCTCCCGTGGGACATCGGTAGCATTACTTGGAAACGTTGTCTGCGACTTCGCAAGACGGATTTTTCAGCGAATCGAGTCAGAATATTGAAACGTTTCAAAGAACGGCTTTGAACATCGTTATCTTGGCTTTGGAGGGCCAGGAACAAGGATGGAGCACGGAACGGTTTGCCAACTAAATTGTTTTGAACGGTGAAACCCGCGTGCAGATCGGATGCACGGTGCTCGGATGAGACCGGATTTCCTTGAGAACTTTAGTTTCACCTACCAGAAGCGGAGCAGCTACAAGTATTTAAAACTGTGCTTTGGGTGGCACTTCCAAGAGCTTCTGCTGCTCTTGTTGCGTGGAATCGTGGATCTGCTTTTCTTCTGGCCCTGTCCATCTCCCTTTTGGTAATGAAATCCTCCTCCTTTTTTTCTTCGTCTCTGCATTGGAACCTCTTGCCCATTTTCACTCGGCACAAATACACAATTATGGGGGTTATTGACTTTTTCCCCCCCACATCCCACTCTGGGGAGAATTCTGCTCTAACAGGTTAGAAATAGCCGTTATTCAGCGATTTGCAGTGAAGGAAAAAAGGACTTTAGCACTTTTTGGTGTCTTTGGCTATGGAAACGTTGCAGACTGGAACTATTTTCACCACAAATTCAGCGTGGGGTTCGTGCAACGCTCGGGTGGTTCCGCCACATCTGGACAACCACAGGGTTTTTATTAGCGCGGGCCCATGGAAATGTGTCGCTTTTCTGGTTCGCTTTCCGCGCCCTCGCTGCCAAACTGGTTCAGGTCGCAATTCTTCATCCAGATTAACAGGGTGGAATAGAAAACATTTCGCTCATCTGAACGGTGTCTGGATTTCCAAGTCATCCGGGGCTTTCCTGGAGAAATCGTTTGCTGTGGGGACAGCTTTAGGTGTCAGAAATCTTGAACATGACCATTTTAAGCTCATTTTCATACCAATATAGAGGCTTCTTTCCACCCACCCTGCACTCCCCAGTGCCCCGGCAGATCAACCCAGTTCATCCCATCGCTCTGTAGTGGTCACCAGTCTCTTTTCTTCTCACCAGCCATGATCAGACTATTTCCATCAATGCATTTCATCAGTCACAGTCTTCAATGTGATGTGTGATGACTTTATTATTATTATTATTATTATTATTTTTGCTTAACAATGAAATCCGTGGCATTCCTTATCCTTCCAGTCTTGGTGCAGAAGTGGAGGCCGAATCCCAAGGGTTTCTGCTTTATTCACTATCTCTGTGTCACTGAGAGACCAGAAAGGAAAAATATTTGATGCTTTAGGAACAGAGTCAATACAAAGTGTTTCCATAGTATCGTATTTCCTGCAGTTATTCATGGTTTGCTTGGGTTTTTTTTCTTTTTTTTTTTTTTTTAAACTTTTATACTTCAATATAATTTTTTTCAAGAGGAGTTTCTGCCCCTGCCTTGGGATTCTGGCAGCAGAGTCCTTGGTACCAGTTCAGTGTCTTTTTTTTCTTGTCGTTTCTATAAGAGATTAGTCAAAGCAGGCTGGAAAGATGCTGGGATTGTGTGCAATTAGGGTGCATGTTAAATCCTGCTCCTTCCTACTGATCTGTAAGCTGTTCCCTTGGCTTTCTTTCTGTTTCCTGCTGCTTTCTTGCTTCGTTCTTGAAGGGAGGATTCAGACCTATACAGGTAATTTCCGCTCCTGGTTCTGCATGGCATAAGTGTCTCTGTCACTCGGTACCATTGCTTCGTTAGTGAATGTGTAAATATCTGCAAATCTTAACGACTCGAGTTCCGAGATCGCAAAGGCTCCAGAGCGAGGGTTTCCAGGGCCGTGAGTCCATCCCGATGCCGGTGGGTACCGTTGGGTGCCGTTGGGTACCATTGAGTGCCAGTGGGTACCACTGGGTGCCAGTAGGTACCATTGGGTGCCGTTGGGTACCGTTGAGTGCCAGTGAGTACCATTGGGTGCCGTTGGGTACCGTTGAGTGCCAGTGAGTACCATTGGGTGCCGTTGGGTACCGTTGAGTGCCAGTGAGTACCATTGGGTGCCGTTGGGTACCACTGAGTGCCGTTGAGTACCATTGGTTGCCAGTGGGTACCATTGGGTACCATTGGGTGTCCTGGCCCTGTCCGTGCGCGGGGGTCACTCCATGCAACGCGGTACAAAGTTGGGTGGCACCATGAAGAGGTTTGCCAGCTTTCCCAAAACCGAGGGCAGGACAAGTCACCCGCCTCCATTTCTAGAGACATGGAGCACCTCTGGCCTTTGCAAAAATCTGGTTATTTAGCTGTTTAACGTGCTAGGGTTCAAGAAGAATTTGGCCAACACCCTCAGACACAAGGTGTGGACTTTTTGTTGCCTTATGCAGGGCCAGGAGATGGACTCGATCCTGTGGGTCCCTCCCAACTCAGGACATTGTACAATTCGGTGTAAAATCTGGCTTTTTAGCTGTTCTGGAGGTACATTGGAAACGGTGCTTCAATGTTTTCTTCCCCTCACGTATTTATAAAGGTGGCCTTTTGTGGCAGTCAACCCACCTTATTAAAAATATATTTGACAGAAATCATTTTTCTCACTTTCGCTCCGAAAGTTGAGCTGTGTAAGAAACAATTATTGGAATTTAAAATTTTATAGTTTTTCTCCGTTGGAAAATAAAAGGCTATAGCGTGACGTTGCTATTTACACATCAACAAGTGTCCTGCGGTTTTCGGAACGCGTGGCAACCCTTTGGTAGTAGTTATAACTACGACATTGTCACCGTATTGCCCTTTTTTTCCCCCCTCTGCAATGTCTGACCGGTTCTTTGTTCTCTCTTTCCCCGCCGCAGTTTTTCCAGAGGCCGCAGATCCAGCCACCGCGAGCCGCCCTCCAGAACAGCAGCCCCTCCATCCGTCCCGGCGCGCAGACGCCCACCGCGGTGTACCAGACCAACCAGCACATCATGATGGTCAATCACCTGCCCATGCCCTACCCCATGCCTCAGGGCCCCCAGTACTGCATTCCGCAGGTACGAACGCACCAAAACGTGCAGCGTTTGCTCCATCTGGATCATCTCAAGACCCACAGCAGGGTCTCGGGGTGTGAGGTTGAGCCGATAGTCGCGTATTTAAGCCTCTGTCCTTTTTTCTGTGTGGGGTATTTGTTCTTCTGAGCGTGGAGGAAGGAAGAATAAATTCTAGTTTTGGCTCTCGGGAAATGTTCAGTGCTGTAAATGTACCTAAATTGACTTAATAACTCTACAATTACTCTAAAACCTTATAACAAACACAACACTACTGAAAGCAGAGGAATGACTTTTGTACTTGAGCTCTCAGGTCCCCCCTGCGTTGTCTGTAGGTGACACAACTCACCTGTCCTTGACGGTGACATTTCTGAATCTAAAATTCAAATCTAAAATGTGAATCTAAAATTCTAATATAAGTTCTAATCTAAATTCCTATCTAAATTCCAATCTCAAATCAAGTGATACAACTCACCTGTCCTTGACAGTGACATTTCTGAATCTAAAATTCAAATCTAAAATTTGAATCTAAAATTCTAATCTAAGTTCTAATCTAAATTCAAATCTAAAATCAAGTGATACAACTCACCTGTCCTTGACAGTGACATTTCTGAATCTAAAATTCAAATCTAAAATTCTAATCTAAGTTCTAATCTAAAATCAAGTGATACGACTCACCTGTCCTTGACAGTGACATTTCCGAATCTAAAATACTTAAATTTCTTAAACTAAAATATGGTTACTGTACAGATGGAGAAACAGGCATCGTAATCTTATTTAAGGACTTCGTTATTCCTGTTGTTCCGTTGTGAGTGGGGCTAATAGGTGCAGGAAAATCCACACTGATAAAAACCCACTGATAATCAGATCCTTATTGATTTGGGGGCCTCGATCGCAGTTTATGGAACAGCGTGAAGTTGCCCAACTCTTTGTAAAGCGATGGTTGTTTTTTCCCCCCAGTACCGACCCAGCGGCCCCCCGTACGTCGGGCCCCCCCAGCAATATCCTGTGCAGCCCCCCGGACCAGGACCCTTTTATCCCGGACCAGGTCCCGGAGAATTCCCCAATGCCTACGGTAAGTTTTCCCCGTCGTCAAGCTGAAGATTTATCAGAGCCGGATGGATTAGAGTTTGATTTGAACTTCAGACGGCTGCTCGGTGTGGTTATTCACTCCCGAAAAGTTTGCGGTAACGGAGGATTGTTTGTGCGAGTGCTTCAGGAAAAGCTGCAGCTCCCAGAGACACCCGGGCGCGCACGTGAACGAGAAGAGCGGTTATTTGCTCCTCCCTGCTCCATCGTTATTATTTTGTAAGGTATTGTGAGTGCAGCCCTGGTTTCCGTTGAGTGTGCCCTGCGTGTGTTCCCAGCAATCCAGTTAACGTTTCTTTTCCTTGCGCTCCTCGTTCGGCGTTCAGTGAGGGAAAAGAACAAGCCCCGTGCTCCCATTCACCGCTCTCACGCTGCAAAAGTCAAGTTAATCCAGTCAAACCCACGCACAAGCTGAAATTTGCCCTTTTCATGGACAACTCCTGGTCTTCCCTCTTGTCAAGCGAAAGCGTTGGGGTGTTGCCCGGCATTGTCATGTGTGCTGTGCTTGTTTGGTGCTCTGTATTCGGGATATTTGGTTGATTCCTCCAGGTATTGAGCTCTAAAGCTGCACCTAAAACTGGGGAGGCCAGGAGATCCCTCCTGCCAGCACCTCCACATCCTCCGCTCTGCCGGGACCTCTCGTTCGGGTCCCCATTTGCAGACCCCGCGTCTTTCTGTGTCCCACGGCACCTCTTCTCTTGACAATCATCCTTTACAGAAAAGTGATTCAGTCCTTTCTTAATTCCAGTACGTCACCATGAACAATATATATCATACACCCATGTAAAGTTCTCTGCGCAATCCGTTTTTTGATTTTTCAACCAAATCACCTCCTGCCGGCTGTGTTTGAATGCGATGCGCAATCAGGTATCTTGCCATCGTGTGTATCGCTTCTTGTTTTTTAATCTTACCATCTGTTGCTCGTTTATGGGCACATTTGACAAATCCCCTGGGATGATTCTCATCATCACCCCGCCGTATGCTTTTTTCAAAGGGTTTTCACCTCTTGATATCAGATTCGAGTTATTTTTTCGGGCTGATTGCTCCTGCTCACACGCATCCCGGAATCTGTTGGGGCAAAGATCCCATCAGCTTCCCCCGCATGGAGCTGTTGGTGTTATAGAGACTTCAAGCGCGTGATTCCCTCGCGGGCCGAACGACAACCCCACGCCCTTGGCACAATTGCCTCTTTGCTTTTCACAAATACAGATTCCTTTTAAAGGGGAGAAAAGCCCCAGTTCCTCCCCTACTTGTTTCAAAAGGTCTGGATTCTTTTGGTTTTTTTTTTTCCTTCTTCCTTTTATAGCTTTTTAAATTTATTTGGTGTATATAGAGCTAATGAGACTCCTTTGGAAGGTTGCCATGAAGCCTTCAAACCTGGTTATGCAATTCCTGAATAAAAGGAGATAGAGCAATTATAAGGCAGCTAGTTCCTGTTGGCTTATCCTAGAAAAGATAAAGAGAAGAAATATTGCAATGGCTCTTGAAACCCAATCTGCTAAATGAGGAAATTCCCCCGTATTCCTCATTTTTTCTGCTCTTACAGGTCTGCTTTCTTCCTTTCTGCTTGCTGGATGCCATTTATCTGTCTTCACTTCTCTAATTTGGACAAAGTTTCCCTTCTGGTTCCTTTCCGCTCCTGAAAGCGCCTGTTTTTTTGCACAGAGCTCTGTCATCTCTCAGCTTTCGGTCGTTGCGCCTACGGAGCAAGCAAACCTCACGGGTTTTTTGTGCTCGTCCGCCTTTCCCTCCTGTTGCTCTCTCACTGCTTATTTAGGGCTTGAAAAGGTTCAGTATCTCACCAGGAGCTGCTCGCGATGTTAAGACACAACTAAATCCACAATCCAGCGCTGGCCTTTCCCTTAAACCTCGGCGCTTGGCATCGAACGCGGCTGCCGGACGGCGAAATCCTCGCGGGTTGGCAAGCGGGAAAGAAGACGATAAAGGGAAAATACCGCAGAAGACAAAACTTGTGAAGATGCCCAGTGCGTTTCTTTACAACTGCCTCAGTTTTGCAGTTTATCGTTCTCTTTTGTAGCAGTTTCCATGCTGCATTGGGAAAGACCTTGAGATGCGGAATGGGAGAGAGGGAGAGCGAGACCGGGGTGTCGATGCAAAAGGAGCAGAGTGCGTCGCGCTGGAAAACGCGCTCGGTGTGTTGCCGCAGGAGCTGTGTTGTCAGGATTTGGTTATTTTTTTCAAGTCTTTTTGCTGAAGGAAGGGTCGGTCCTTCCTCGAGCGGTGCTGTCCCTCGCGCTCCGGCAGGGCCGGCCCTGCCGGCTGATTCCATCGGGTTCCTAGGAAATGAGAAAACAAGGTAATTAACGCATCGCGGGGCTCCCTGACCTGCTCCTGGCCTCTCGTTCTCTCCAAACTCACGTTGTGCACCTGCCCGCTTGGCCAACGCATCCGTCGGAAGAATCTGAAGCTTTGTCGGTGTTTTATGGAGGTTTTTTGCTTCGCAAGCCATGGGGACACATGGAGAATTCTGTGCCCTGAGGCCACATCTGAGGTCATGCTGCTGCCCTGGACTTCAAAATGAGACGTTTATCAAGTCATCTAGGCCACCTTAATTGCCACCTCGACCCCCTGTTTTGATTACAGACAAAGGATACAGATTTTCTTTCCCGTTTCAAGGTTGATTCAGTGGAATAAATGAGATTTCTCCAGATGCGAGTGCAAGCAGAGGCTCCATCTCCCATCGGTGCACAGAAGGAAGAAAACCCAGCGCCGTCATACAGCTTCACCTGATATCTGATCCACAGACTGAAAACTCTGTTCCACCACCTTTATTGATGGCTGGCACGGCTTTAAAGCATTCGGGCATTCTGAGCCGCTCTTATTCCATACAGAAAAAAACCCAATGAAACTATGCTGGATATTATGAATGTAACCCACAACACGGCGTCATTTTGCAATAATAACCGCGGTTGTGCTTTTTTTGTGTTGCAGCGTGAGAAGAACGGGGCTTGTAATTAATTTTTTTGGCTACGCTTCAAAATAGGCTGCAGTTGACCTTGCAAATTCTTTGTGTAGTGGTTTGACTGAATTTCTCTGCAAAGGCAAAAAAAAACCCAGAACAAACTCAACCTGTTTGTCAGTCAGAGGAGTCCGAGCGTGGGCCACTTTTATTTTCCTGACCGTGATATCAGAAGCCTCTTGGAAATAGATGTGCGTGGTCGGTTTTTCTATTCACAGAGAGAAAATATGAAATAGTCTCTGAATCGCTCATTATGGAGCAGCAGCTTCTGGTTTAGTGGGATGGGGAAGGGAAAACAGAGGCTGGTTACCGGTTGGTGGTGGAAATTCTGGATTTTGAAGGGGAGGAGAAGGTTGAGCTTGGGTTTGTTTCGTTACCAAATAAACTGGGTTTTTCCCCCCTCGTTTCCCAGGAACGCCGTTCTACCCGAGTCAGCCCGTGTACCCCTCAGCTCCCATCATTGTGCCTACGCAGCAGCAGCAGCCGCCGCCAGCCAAAAGAGAGAAAAAAACGGTGAGTGACGGTCAGAACCCATGGGCCCTGCGGAGAATTGTCCTGCTCCTAACATCGAACGCAATGAGCAACCATCTTAAGCTTGCAACTGAGCTTTATCTTCACAGAGAGGCCGAGTCTTGCCTTTCTCGCTGATGTGTAATTAAACACTGGATAATGCTGCGATGGTTATTTTCCATTTTCTGTCCATGGGGACTTTCTGCTCTGAGTTTGTGACATCCCAGCCAGTCAAAAAGGCAAATATTTTTGCTGGGTTTTTTAATAAATATAAATGAAAGCACCTTGGATCCTCAGCTGCCTGTGCCGCTGCTTAAGAGTTTTACCCAAGAGCAAGGGGATGAGCAAACTCCGATCAGTTGGGAGGATGTTGGGAATTGGTTCAAATTGATAAAAAAAGAAATCGTTCGTGCCTTGGAAAAGGTAGAAAAGCAATAAGTTGCGGACGTACTTTCAGGTTTGAAATAAACTGAACACACGGCATTATCAAGGGTAGAGGTTTGGAGACCACGCTTGCTCTTAAATCACTGGTGAGAATTTGAGATTAATGGGATTTAAACCCATTTGCAGGTGGAGAATGGTGGGCGCCCACCAGGTGAATGTGACGTTTAAACACAAAAACTTAGCTGAGTTCTTGAAGAGGAAAAGCAAAAGGCTTTTTAGATGCTTTTCTCTGGATGCACCGTTTCAATTTGCTCATTGCAAACTGAAGAAATGAGAGAAACTAAAGAAAAATTCAATATATGTACGTGCACGCGCCCGCGTGCGCTGTTAGTTAAATATTCCTACAAACTTTTGGTCAGGGAAAGCTCATTTTAATGCCACTGAACGCTCGTCAGGAGGAGGAGAGGGCAGGAATTCCTGCCAAGTCTTTAAGCCCTTGTTGCTGTGATTCATTACATGTTTTAGCAGAAAAACTCCATCAAAAAGAAAAGCAGCCCACATCTTGTCCCCATCCCGAGCACCATGTGTGTCTTTATTTCCCTGCAGCGCCCAGAGCGTCAGGAACGCATCACACGATAGTGAAGTCGATGAATCCAAAACCCTTCTGCGCTTAACGACTTTATGTGTGGCTGATTAAGGTTTATGAGAATCTTCAATTCTTGTATTGAAGTTTAAGACTGTTTCACTGTTCCCCATATTCAGTGACACAGATTGGCTCAACTGTTGGCTGAGGTTCCTAATCTGTTCTTAAGTGGTTTATTATGGAAAATAACGTTTCCTTCCCATTTTGGGGCTCAAAAACCACTTGTTTCCTAAATGCTGATGAGTTCCCTAGGACTTCAGTTTGTTCTTGTGGTTTCCCTTGCCTCCACTCAGTATTTTTTATTTGGTTCCCTTTGTTTTCTTGGTATAACTTCGCTCAATGTGGAATGGAAAACCAAAACGAGCTGATTTGCTGTTCCCCCGTTAGCAGGAGCGAGGTCGCTGCCTTTCATATCAGGATAGAGCAGCACCTTTTATTTTTTTATTCTTGCACTTTGCGCTAACTGGCAATGTTAGTTCTGCAGCTAAACTCTCTGCTAAGTTTTCCGAGTTGCAGTGAAGTTATTTTCCAGAAGTAAAGACCATAACGTGAATTAGAGGCTCGTGCAGTGGGGTGCAGGTATTTAGACCCAACCGGTGTGGTTGGTGAGCGTTTTGATTAAATTATGTTTCGAGATGAAGGGATGACGTGCTGCGCTCTTCAAGTTATCGCAACAAACCACATTGCAACGTTCCCGTAGAGCATCAACCCAACCCAGCGCATCTCTGCCCGGTGTCGTGGGACGGTGTCCCCTCCGTGCTCTCCTCTCCATAAACCCCAAGGGTGGCATGAAACCGGGAGGCTCGTTTGAATTATTTCTGTGTTTGATACCGTAGATCCGAATCCGAGATCCAAACCAGGGAGGCAAGGATATAACAGAAGAAATAATGTCCGGAGGGGGCAGCAGGAACCCGACACCCCCCATCGTGAGACCCACCTCCACACCCACTCCACCTCAGGTAACCGAGCGGCCGCGTCGCTTTGCTGGTCGTTAGACCCGATTCCCGGATCCTCCATCCGCACCAACAATCACCTCACACACCCGGATGGTCCTAAATTGTCAATATTCTTCAAGGATTTTTTTTTTCCCCCTCCCATTGGTCATTTTTAGCTTGTAAAATGTGGAGCTGCAGCTTTGCTACGAGTTCCCCGTCCTTGGTTTTGGATGGGCAGGAGATTTTAGAGTTCATAAAGACTTGGAGTGTTAAAGGAGGAGCCAATATATTTGTGAGAAATGTGGTGTTTCTGTTAGTCTGGTGTACCTGAGAGAAGTCCATATCATACATGGGATGGATTATATATCTTCAATTGCATCACTGTCCATACCAATGGCTTTCTGCCTTAGTAAGGTTGTTTTAGGGTGACCAGAAGGACTGTAAATTAGGAGTTTTATCACAGAACTGTGATCGATCTATCAAAGGTTTGGTTTCCGTGTGTTCAGCCTTAAAAATGCCTCTTTCTGATGTAAGAAAAAGCATAAATATCCCAAACCGACGTTTTCCATAGCTCACGAATCTCTTGCCGCACACCTTTGAGTTTGACCCCTTGTACATCTCTGGATCACCAGAGAAGTCCACCTGTAACGTCTGGAAATTAAAATTATTGGAAATCCAGGTCTGTTCTAGTCCTTTTGGACCTGCAGAGCAGCAGTCCTGATGCCAACGTGGGTCCATCGTGCCATGAACGTAGGTCCATCATGGCATCAACGTAGGTCCATCATGGCATCAACGTAGGTCCATCGTGCCGTGAACGTAGGTCCATCGTGCCGTGAACGTAGGTCCATCATGATGTGAACGTAGGTCCATCATGGCATCAACATAGGTCCATCGTGATGTGAACGTAGTTCCACCACAACACGAACCGCTGAGGCTGGAAGTGGCTGCGTTATCTAATTAGCAAATGATTTCTGTCCTCTGGCCGCTCTTCCCCACCTGCGGCAGGAAGAGACGATCCCTCCTCCGTCTCCCCAGTGTCCCTGCTGGTGGCTTCATCCAGCGTCTTAGTCCTCCCTCTCTTTTGGGAGAGATGGTGCTGAGCCTCAGGCCGCTCGACTTACAGTTTTTGAACAATCGGAGAAGAAATCCTACGGTTTGGCACAAACCTTGGAAACTGGCCATGTTTTATTGGAGGTGTCCACTGCTTGGGGCCTGGTGAAAAGATGAGAAGGTTCTCCAGGTGATGGGTGGGCTGTAGATCCAAGCCTGGTTACGTATAGAATCAACTGAATTTATTTTTGAGCATTTTCCATAGGAGGGGATAGAAGAAGAGTTAAAATGTTGGCATGCTGGTGAGATCTTCCTCCTGTTGCTTCGTGCTGAGTGACTTTCCCCATTAGAAGCGGGGAAGAAATAAAAACAGGGTTTCAGGTTGTTTTTATACGCGGTGCAGCTAATCCCGGCACTTACCGGCTCATTTTTGAAGCCTGAAATCTATTTTTAAGATGCTGCAATTAAGTCAGAGAGGACAGAATAAATGTGTTTTCAAGAGGAGGTTAATAAGTATGAATTTTTATCAGCCGTAATTGATATTCAGAGCACAGCGGCGATGTCCAATTGTCTCCTCTAAGTAAGAAATGCAAATATGTGTCGTTTAATGTCCGGGCGTCGTTTTGATGAGGTACTTGGAGCCACTTTTGTTAATCACAGAAGAGCTCTGCGCTAGAGCTCACAGAAAAAGTCATTAGTGTAACATAACTGAACATTTAAACCAGGAAATGCAAAGTTATTGTCCCACCAGCATCTCTCATTTATTTCTTCAGAGCACGTAATATCTTAGATGAAATTAAATGGTGTCTTAATACCTGTGCTCAGTGGCTGAATTCCAGTAGAGGTGGGTATTCTAAAATGAGTAAATATTAAGCTGTAACTTTGCTTGAAACGTGCTAGGGCTTTTTGTCCCTTTTTTCCCCCCTTTTCCCAGCTGATAGAAGCTGTGAACAGTCAGTGGGAGCTTCATAGGACAGAAATACCTGTGGAAATGCTGAGGATTTGGGGCAGCTCCTGCAATAACGACAAGCGGAACATCGTCACCGTCGTCTTGTTCCACCACCCCTTGGAATCAAATCCCAATAGGTTTCCAAATTTTAGTTTTAAATTTTTTTTTACCTTGACTCAACCCCCGAATTTTGATAACACAAGCCCGAAGCAACTTCTTCTCTCAGTAGATTAACATTAAAACAAAAAGGGAATTGTCCGTAAGACGAGCGTTGCTGCCACGGCTCGAATTGCCTGTTTTTTAGCTGTTTCCGTCCGTGCTTTTTGTATCTCCTGCTTTGTAGTCAGCGGCACTGACCAAAAAGTGCTTTATTTGAGTCTTCCAGCACCTCCTGGGTGCTTGCTGAGTTGCTAAAATGCCGTAAAGTTCTGCAAGAGAAACTGGCAGCGAGGGGAAATCTTATTTCTACGTTTCTATCAAGCCGCTGTTTTTCACACTCTAGTTTTTTTTGATGGGAAGATAAATAAAACCCAGGAGTGGGTATTGAAGCTGGCTACGGTATTTACGGAGCACTGACTCATGTAGATCAGCTTTTAAAAGTAAGAAATGCTCTTATTTTCCTGGCAAAGCTCTTGAAGGTACCGGGGAATTTGTCACACTTTGCGTTTGCTCGGTGCAATGACCCAGAGCAGCTCTTCAGCATCATCACTCATCAGAGCCGTGTTTAGTGTTTTTTTATTTCCTACAAAGTCTCTAAATGCTCCATTTTGAAGCTGTAAGGGTCAATACTTAAGTACCATTCATATCGCTTCGTAATATTGTTGCGAAAGAAATGTTTTCCAAATGCCTTAAGAAAACATGTTGATTGACCCACGGAGTTTCTGGGCTCACAGGTTTCTTGTGTCGCTTGGTTCCTGTGATTCTTATCACATTCTCCTTTTTCCTCGCTGCTTTTTTCCGTACGTTTTTCATCAAATGAAGTTAATGATCTTCCAAGGGTGAGGGGGAAGCATTTTGGAAACCCACGTGTTTGTAAAACTGTTATTTTCTTTGGCTTCCTGTGGATCTGGCTGAGGTGGGATGGGATTCCCGGCCGCTCTCCTGCAAAAGGAGCAACCCCAAAAAGAAAACGTCAGCTCTTCACCCGACTTACTTAGATTTTGATTTTTCTGGATGTGCTTTTTTGCTGCCCTCCCTTGCCTTGCTTTCGCTTGAAATGGTGAAAAATGGCAGATTGCAGATAATTCCCTCTTTATTCTGGGCTGATCAGATGCGGATGCAAAATAGTCGACTTGCCCCAGCTCTTAACGTACACAAGTGATTTTGGTGGAGTTACTTAGTCTTAAGGTTTTCCTTAAATGCTGCAATAAAATAGAAGGGATTTTTTTGTCCTTCTCGAACATTCATGAACACAAGTGTTTGTCCCGTTAATTGCGGGGTCATAATTAAAATTAAAATAGGTGGTCTCTGCAACAAGCCACACTTTTTCACTCTTGTGACCTTGCAGGTTTGGTTTTTATGGATAGAAGATAAATCTGTTTGTAGAAGGCATTGGGTGGGTTTTTTTTAATACAACCACACAGATATAACCAGTCTGGATTCTTTTCCTTCTGCAATAACGAGTGTACTACATAGATACACTATTCATACATACACACATTAGCTATCTGTAAATTGATATAATAAATAAATAATAAATTAATATATATATTTTTAATATATTTATATATTTTTTTACTATATAGTTTTAAATATATTCATAAATAAATATATATTAAAATATTGAAGGTGTCTGCCCAGCTCAGTTGAGAAAGGAGTTGAGTCCAAACGCAAACTGCAATTGCAGAGAATTCCAGTTTTGGTGTTTATCCCACTTTTTGTAGACCGCGCAGCGGAGAATTAAATGTGTTCATAACTGTGCTGTCTCTTGCTGTTGTTAAGAGGAATTGTCTTTTTATTCCCCTTTTCCCCCTTCCCTTCCCTTCCCTTCCCTTCCCTTCCCTTCCCTTCCCTTCCCTTCCCTTCCCTTCCCTTCCCTTCCCCTCCTTCTCTCCTTTTCCTTCCCTTCCCTTCCCTTCCCTCACCTTCCCTTCCCTTCCCTTCCCTTCCCTTCCCTTTCCTTCCCTTCCCTTCCCTTCCCTTCCCCATGTACTCTTTGAATTTATTCCCTCGTTCTGTGTATCTTTTCTCCTTCTTTCCCCTCCCTTTTATATTTTCCTTTCCTCCCCACCCCATCCTGTGCTCCCCGTTGCTCATTTTTCCCATTCCACGCTCATTTTCCCCCTGTTTTGTGTTTGGATCCCCAGCTCTCCAGCCAGCTCCCCGAGCACGGCCCCGCGGGTTATGGCACCACCGAGAGCCCCCAAATCACCACCGGCACCGCCAGCAGCCCCAAGCAAGGTTTGTCCCTCGATGTTTCCTTCACTTTACTTTTAGTCTCTTTATTTTTCATTTTAGTTGGAATATTTTTGGCCGGGAGACAAGCAGAAAGAGGAGGGGACTCCTTTTCGTCCAGCGAAAACTTTTTAACGATTTATTGCTAAGGGAATTAATTGAAATTGGCCAACATGAAACTGCTTTAAAATAATCATATTTAAGTATAGATGTCCTAAACATTGTTTCAGAGCAGCTGGGAGTGTCAAACTCCTCTCACCCACAAGCGTGTTTGTAGTAAGATGCTCTTAACCAGAGAGGTTTTGTATCATTTGGACAATTGGCCGCAGCATTAGCGCAAACCAGAGCATCGCGTGGCTGCTCCGGATCCCATCCTGCAGCACACGGGAGATTCTAATTAGGAAAAAAGAAGAATTAGTGTGCGAGGGTCTCGTAACAAATATTGCTCGCTTCAGTCAAAGTGGCACGGATGGAAAAAGTTTCTCAAAGTGATGACGTTTCCTTCTTGTATCTAAGGATACACATTTGAAGGGAGATATTTTTAAAGAAAAGGTGTCCCAGGAGGGACGATGGAGTGTGCGGGGTCTCCTCCCACACTGACGTTTCCATAGCCATGGAAAAGCCGTTAAAAAGCTGTAATTCATAATGTGTGTACAGCCGTCTCGTTAAGGAATTCATTGGAATACGGAGCTGATGCTGCTGTCTGCTCCCCGGTTATTCCTTGAATTGCAGCATTTGACGTTTCTTTAGGTGGAAGTCAAGAAGTGCCGCGTTTCACTTGGGAGCGTATCCTGGAAACCTTGAGCTTGCTGAGATGTTTTCTTCTTATAATAAGATGTTTTATTCTTATTATGAAGTATTTGCTGGAGGAAAACCCGGCCCCAGAGAGCACAGCTCCAGGAAGGAGGAAAAGCTGCCCCGGTGCTTCAGAACTCACGGATCCCAATAGCGCAGTCACTGTTTGACAGTGCAGGGAAGGATCCCTGAGCCCAATTTGTATCCGATTCTAAGACTCACTGCACACGTCGCTTTTTTCCAGCCGTAGCGCAGATGTCGGGGTGTTCCCTCGGTGAAACGGCTCCACAGACACATCTCTAGGCCGCCGCAGTGTCTAGAAATGGTTGAAAAAGGGACATTTTGGGCATTTTCTGGTCCCATCTCCCACCTGAAGCAAGACAGTGGCTTTGGCTCGATCTTTGTGCAAAACTTAAAGGTCTCCATCACCTGAGAAGTTGTGGGCAGGTTTAAAATCCATCAAACCAACAACTGCTGACCCTGGTGCAGGCACCAAAATGCATCTTTCTTTTCGAGCAAGTTGATGCTGAACCATAAAATCCAGCGCTTTACATTCCAGTATTTCAACCCTGGGTATGAAAACTTGTATTTGAGGACAAGCAACACTTCTCTCTCTTCCCTCTCTTAACTTAATCCCTTCGTAGGCAACTGTAAGTAAACTGCGAGTAAATGGTCTTTATTTAGTTAGTTCCACAGGTCTGACTGTGCTGGTTTAAATATAAACCAGGGCTTGAACTGGGATTTAACACTGATGAGCTTTCCTGTGTTTATCTCCCTTCCATCCCAGAAAGATTCAAACGTTTGTTCCAGTCCAAAAATTGCTAAAAGGCACATTTATGTAAGCGCTGCGGGACAGAGCGAGCCCTGAAATAACAGCATTAGCGCTCGCCCGCGGGTCGGGGTCGGGACAGGGCCAGCTAAAGGTGAAGGGAGTTTAGACACCAGTAAAATTATTTATTTAAGCCCCTCCCAAGTGATGGGGAGGCTCATCTTTCCAGAAATACACACACCAGGGTATCAAAATTGGGTTTTGCTTTGTCCCTGATGTTGTTGTTCCAAAATAAAACCAGTCATAGATAGGGTTGCCCAGCTTTCTTAAGCAAGCGTTTGTTAAAACCGGTATTATTGCTTCTCTTAAGACTCTTTCGCCTCTGGTATTTGTCACCGCCAGGATCTGCAGCCCCTGTTGTTTGTGCGTTGAAGTCGTTAGCGAGGCCGAATTTGGGATTGCGTTGCATTTAATAACCCTTTTATTTCTCTTTACGAGACAAGCTTTTGGCATTTGCTGCTTTTAAAGCAGCTTCTGGCTTTTCAGGCTTCAAAGTACTTATATCATTTGGAAGAATATGAGTTTTGTTACTATAATACCTTGAAAAACGTCATTATTTAGGGGTAAGCAGTTCCTATAGGTACCCCTGGGGTGTATATATCAGCCGGGCTGCACAAAGCGAGGACATTGCTGGAGAATTCAGGTGCATGAAATCAGAGCTGCCCACGTTGACTCGGCGTGCACGGGTTCAGCGAGACGTTTAGAGCAGTATTATTATTATTATTATTTCTTTAAACCTCTTCCCAAATCCTGCAACGTCTCAGGCGTGGAGAATGTACAACAGGGTTTATGGAAAATAGATGAATGTCAGATCCCAGAGGTTGGAGAAGTTTCGGCCCCTGCGCTGATACGGTGACTCAGTAACGTGCTCCCAAACTCGGCGGCATCGGCACCGCCAGCGTTCACATGGGGACAAAGATGGAAAAATGGCAGCGAGCCCAGCGATTATTTCCAGATAAACACTGCGAAACAGAAAGCAGTTCCCGTATCCAGGAGAATCTTCCCCGTCCGCCTCTCTGGGCGAATCTTCGCCACCAGCTCCCTCTTCGGCTTCTGCGACTTCACGAGGAGATCACGAGATCGGTGCTGCTGACTTTGTGCAAGTGTTTCTAGTGAAGAGTGATTTTGCAAGATTTGTATTTCTTTGGAAATTTTTAAAAGTACCTGTTGATGGAGCAAGCTTTCCTCCTGAACAGCTTAGTGCTTCCAGTAAATGCTTGCTAAATACCATGTGAGGAAGGAGCTTGGCATATTTAGGAAAAGGAACATGACTCCGTTTGGATGAATTTTGCATTGATATTTAGTTTTCCCTTCCCAGCTGTAGTTGTTTCACATGTTTCTGTAGCAATTGACAGGGATGAATGTTCCTTTGCCAAGACTTGGAGGTTTCTTCTCCGTGATGGTCAAATTAGGATTTACTTCTCATTAGCCAAATCTCCTGAAATCCCTCCTCCTCAACTTTTCCCCTTGAATTTTGCACACACAACCTGTATCGGTGGCGAATATATCGGCCAAATAACGCGTCGTTTCCAGCGTGTTTAAACCACTGTTTCCAAGATGCAGTTGTATATTTTTGCTGGGTTTTTTATCTCTTGGAATGTTTTTCTGGACACTTCAAATGCTTTTTTTATTATTTTTTTTTGAGCAATCTCATTTGACTCAAGGGAGAGAATATCCAGGCAGTTGTTTATAGCGAGCCGTAAATGTCAAGAATGCTCCACGAGTTGTCTGCAAAGGATGTTCCAGAAATCAGAGGTGACGCATTTTCTTTTCTAAACCAGTTCTCGGATCCTTTTTTTTCCACGGAGCCTTCAGAATCAAAATCAGCTGTTTGGATTCTTTCTCTCGTCTTTTTTCTTCATTTATCATCCTCCTCCAAAGCTCGACTCTCTCCGTGCCTCGTTAAGTTGATAAACTACTGCTTTGGCCGTTGTCCTCACCATAACGCTGTCGACAGCTGGAAGTCCAAGTTGTTCCTTTCTCCGGTTATTCCTGAAGATGGGACTCGATGCTCCGAGGAGTTTCGGATGGGTTGTCCTTCAAAAGCCCTTTCCCTTCAGCCCACCTGTTGAACAAACCTCGAACGGAAAGTCAAAAGAGCTGGCAAAGACCAAGCAAAGCCGAACCTGTTCAGTTCTACCTGAATTTCAGTGCTTTGGGGTTGGTCGTAGCCTTTGGTTTCCTAATTTGAACAGGGAGGTTTGTGCCTCTGGATTTTCCACAATTGCTTTTGGCTGTCGTGACGATGTCCCAAAGGAGTTTCCTGCTCAGAAAGCTGCAGGCAGAGCTCCCTGCCCGAGGACAGACAGAGCTGAGCTCCTCGTGATGCCGATTTGGAGCTGGACCGTTGAGTCCCTGCCCTTGACTTTGAGCGATACCCAACTCCTCCGTCTTGTAGAGCTGTAGCACAGAGGCTCTTGCCTTAGCGAAGTCTTGCAGTCTGCGTCTTGTCATCAAATCGGAGGTGGGAGAGGGTCCTTTAGGATTTGGACTCATACTTGGTTCAAAAGAAATGGGGATTGCAGAATCATTTTGATTGGAAAAGCCCCTCAAGATCATGAAGTCCAACCATAACCCACCCCTGGCACTGCCCCATGTCCTGAGAACCTCATCTCCGTCTGTCCAACCCCTCCAGGGATGGTGACTCCAGCACTGCTCTGGGCAGCCTGTTCCAATGCCCCACAGCCCTTTGGGGAAGAAATTGTTCCTAAATCCAACCTCAACCTCCCCTGGCGCAACTTGAGGCCGTTTCCTCTGCTCCT
The DNA here is from genome assembly GCA_013399365.1 of Pampusana beccarii. NCBI lineage: Eukaryota > Metazoa > Chordata > Aves > Columbiformes > Columbidae > Pampusana > Pampusana beccarii. Next base: position 257,439 of record VWYH01005180.1, on the reverse strand, counting down.
GGCGCTTGTTCCTGGGGAGCAGAACCCAACACCCTCCATCCTACAACCTCCTTTCAGATATAGTCAATAAGTAGTATATATAAGTATATGTAAGTGTATATACAAGTAGTACATGTAAGCATATATATATATGTAAGTAGTCAATATATAAAGTAGTAGTATATATCTTAAGAAGAATAAGTGTGCTTATAAGTGAGCTTTGGGAGCCACGTGCTGGTCGTGGCAGGGATGGTGTTGCAAATTCTGTTGCTACTCACAGGATACGTGCGGGGACTTCTCAGCGCACAGGATTTGGGGGTCGGTGTGATCCACGGGTACATTTCACGGTGCTTTTCCCATCCCGCTCGATACCCTCAGCGCACAAACACCAAGAGGCCACGGTGCTGTTCTGTGGTGGCACATGTGCTTAAATCCCTTTTTGGTTTTGCTTGCTTTGGGTAGAAGTATCTGCGCTGATATTTAGAACAAAAAAGGGGATCGCGTCCCTGAGTCTGATGTGCTGACGAGTGATGGAGCTGAGAAATAAGAGAAAAAATAAATATCCCCTGTTAGTAATGGCATGATACGTGGTACCTGTAAATAAAACAGCCCATCGTAAGTTGTGGAGTCGTTTTCCCGTTTCACAAGGAGGGATCAGAGCGGTTGCCAGTGCTCTCGCCGCCAGCTCCGTTTCCCTGTGTTTTCAAAGCTGTTTGCGTGGATCTCGGTGTTACAACCCCGGGCTCCTCTAAGGCAGAATCCAACTAAGGCGTATTTTTGTGTTCTGTAGTTTCTCTCCAGAAAAATCCTATTTTCAGCAGCAGTTTCTGCAAAAAAATCCACATTTTGTAACTTAGGCCTTTTCTATATAGGAGAGCAGTTTACCACAAGGCCTATGTTCAGAAACATAGAAGCAGCGGTTGCGTTTTTGGATTTGCCAGCTGCAGGTTGTGTGAGCTTGTGCTTTAGATGCAAATTCAGCTTCTGGTGTTTTCCTGGGAGCTTCCTGAGCAGTGAGCAGGATCCAGGCGAGGAGAACTCAGGTGGCTTCAAGAGAGTGAAGGAAAATGGAATTGATTTGCTGCTCGTAACGTTGTTTTTTTGTGGTTTTTTTTCCTTTTCTTTCCTAGAAGAGAAGCCAAAACCAGACCCAGTATTAAAACCACCTTCTCCAGTCCTCAGACCAGAACCTACTGGGGAGAAAAAAGATCAAGCTGGCCAGACGACCGAGGCCACCCCCGCGGACACCCCCCCAGAACTCCCCGTGGCTCCATCGCCCGCCCCGGCCGCTCCCGGCGCCGCCGTTCCTGCCGCCGTTCCTAGTAAATCCGCGTTCGCCGCTGACTCAGAGGAGAAATGTGAACCGGCCTCCCCGAAAGAGGAGGCAGCGCCTGCACCCAGTGCCGCGCCCTGCGCCGACGCGCCGGCCCCTTCGCCCGCCGGCGAGGCCGACGCCGAAGGGTGCCAGGAGCCCGGTAGCGTAGCCCCTGCTGACACCCCACTGACTGCTAGTACTAATCTAATTAACGAACTGAACGGAGCGAGCGAGAAAGCGACTGTCGGCGCGGAGAGCGCAGTAGATGTAGCCCAGGCGGCCCCCGCGCCGTTGACTGTTGAGTCGGAGGCGCCGGAGGCTCCTCCGGTGGAAGGGGACAGCGTGTCGCCCCCCGCTGCTCCTTCTCCTCCTCCCACCCCTCCTGCCACCCCCCCGCCGCCTTCTCCCCCTCTTGCCGTCGCTGCTGTCACCACTACGGCTCCTTCTCCGCCTCCTCCTCCGTCTCCCGGTGCCCTCCCTGGTGTCCAGGGGGATTTAGAAGGAGAGGAGAGCACAAGAACTTCTCTGAACGAAGAGGTGAAAGATGCGGAGAAGAAGGAAGAGACAGAAGCCGACGGGCAGCTGGAGGAGAGCGCGGAGGCACCCGGTTTAAACTTGAGCAAGAGCCCAGTCCCAGGTGAGCGTCCGGCACCGCAGTTGTGCGCGGTGAAACTGGAGGGTGAAGGAAAAGGCGTCTTTGGGGTTCTTCTTCCATCGGGTGTTTCTGTTTCTATCCGTCACCAAAAAAAATTCTGATTTCGCCGCATGACTGTTGTTCCAGTCGCGAAATGCTCGTCTTTGTTTGCAGAGACAAAAAACCGCAACCAACCTAACAAAAAACCCCTCATAATTGTTATAAAAGAGGTAGGTGACTCGGGTGCGTGTCCCGGGCTGGCTGGGGTCACCTTTTGCTGTCGGGAGCGCTCGCAGGGGCCATAATGGGAATTCTGAGGCCGCTGCTCTTCTCTCCGGGATCAGCCGCTCGGTTTGAATTCCCGTTGATCTGGATTTATCATCCGGTGCTTAAACCGGATTAATGCTCAGACCTGAAGGATGCTGGGTGAACCTCTGAGGAACCGCTGGGGTTTTTTCCAACGTGTGGTGGTGTAACCAGGTGTGGGTAAGTGAAAGGGCCCATTAAAGCTCTTCCCAACGACAGTGCCCGGTGTCACACACCTCAATCAGCGCAGCTTTAATTAACGAAGCATCTGCTTTTCCTCTGCCAAAGTAACACACGAGTGAAATTTCCCCTTCTCCTTGCTTGGCTCAGCTGTTCTTGAAAATTTCAGAAAATAAGGTTCTAGAGGTGTAAGGACTTGTTGCAAATTACTAAAAATCGATATTTCTGTAGGTGCTTTTTAAAATCCAGGTTATGTCTCTGAGCGGTGTTACCTGCCTTTGGTTTCAGCATCCTGTCCCATCGCCGGTTTAGCGTTTAACAGCGTAATGTAGACCGCAGTCTTTTTATTTGCCGTATTTTGTATAGAAAAGTGCTTTTTTTTCAGCACTTCCTGGAAATGAAACTGTGGCAAAGGAGTTAAATCAATCGGTGACTTGTGCTGGGCTGCTGGAGGGAGCACAGTGGTGCCCATTGTGCGCACCCGGCACTGTCCGAGCATTTCAATGTGGTTTTTACGCCCCGTTTCGCAGCCCTTTCGGAGCTGGGAAGCTGAGGTTGCTTATTTAAATATCCTTTGAATTTGATGAAGTTTGGACAAGAAATGAAGAAGAAAGAGTAGATTGTGGTTTGGATTTTTTTGGGTTTTTTTTAAAGTGACGTTTAAAAGAGGGTGAGTTTTTTAGGTTTATTCTTTCATAACAAGCGATAGGAGTGCGATGGCATCAGTAGCATCTCGGGCTACACTCTGCTCCAGATTAAATTAAATGAAAAGCTGAGATTGGCCTCGTTCCATATTCGTGTGATGCTGTGCGGGGTCAATATGCTGGATCTTAAATAAAATCCAATATCTAGAGGAGATCAGAAAGATCCCTTCACTGCACCAGCCACAGGGTTGGGGCTTTTTTCCTGTTAATCTTTTTCTATTTTTATTTTCCTCGGGTCGTTTCGCTGCTTTGGCGCATGTTCTTTCAATCTGAGCTACTTCATAACACAAATTAATTTCCTTACAAAGCAGAGAAATGGGACTCTTTCTGTAAATAAGATTTTACCCAGCCAGGCTCCAGCTTTTGCAATATTATTGCTCGCTTTGTAATGTCCTGTAGTTTAAATTAAAAAAAAATAAATAAGTTACTTACAGCATTTTTGGCTTTTAATTACGCAGAAGATTAATTTTAATGCTCTAACGTCGTTAGGCCAGACAGCAAACATGAGCCAAGACGTTGGCTTTGGCAACAGAGAAACAAATATTTCTCAAGTCATGGAAAAGATCGCTTGAAACCTCGATTATTATTAAAAGCTCTGTAGTTCAGGGAAAGCAAAATACTTTCCAAGGCAATTTTTGGTGCTTTACCCGTTCTTTAATGCTGCAGAACTGTATTGCGTCTCTCTGCCAACCTTATTTTGAGCATGAATTTCCCAATTCTTCCTCGGGAAGAGGAGTTGAGATTTAAATAAGGCGACTGCTCATTGAGGCTGCGCGAGGAATTGCTGGATGCTGGAAAATAGAGATGCTGAGCTTCAGGAGCGAGGACAAAGGGCCGTGTTATTATAATTATTATATTTTGTTTCCTTGGACTAAAGGCCAAGAGTCTTTTTTTATGATCTCTGGAGATCCGATAGAAATTGGGATAAGAGAGGCTTCTCAAGCACGTGGTGGTAGGTGTGAGATCTCGGACTTCTAACAAGATTTCTTTGAGGTTTTCAGCAGAAGTGAAGCAGTTTGGCCACAAATTGTGCTATTTTATTCCCTTTAATGGCAGCTGATCTGTTTTCCCTGAGAAAACAATAATAATTATAAGAAGAAGAAGAATTTAAAGTCTGCAGCGCTTCCTCTTGAATGTCCGTTCCATAGTTACAACCCGACCTGCCTAAAACCGTGGGGTACGTTGATCCGGCTCTTCCCGACGTTTGGCAGCACCGCTGGGACTTGAAAGTGTAATTCCCATATTTTCAACAAGGGAACAGCTTTTCAGGGATGAATGAAACTATTGGCTTGTTCCTCAAGTGCTTTACGGAATTCAGCTTCTATCCAACAGTCAGAGAGAGGATATTTCTGTTGTTTTGCTCCGTCAAGCTCTGTACATGGAAACAAATACATCCAGACTGCAGAGGTTTCCCTAAACATCTTTATTCTCCTGTAGTTCTTTCTTACAGCTCAAAACAAGGAATTTTTCAGCGGCAGAGAGCGGAGCTGAGCAGAACTGACCCTCTGGGATCCGGGGAAAAAGGATGAACCTGGGCTATATTCTTATTCTGTAGAAATCAGAGTGTGCTTGGTTTTCCTTTTTATTTTACACTATATTCTATCTACTTTTAATTCCTTAAGCTGCCTTAGCCTGCATAATGAAGATATTAATAGCAATTTTAGTTCATCCTTACCCTGTTCATCGGCATCATTGCTCTTGCTTATGATCCCTACAAAACGGGGAAGATTTGGTGGATTTCAGAGCATTAAACCACTGAGAAATGCAGTTTTTTTGCCCTGCACGCAGGATGTCGTACCTGGGTATGTGGTTTCCTCCTGTGGTTCTGTTCTGAGCGTTCGCCGAGATGTGAGGTGTGGGCAGCAGATCTCGGTCCTGCCCGCTCAGGAATGGTTATTTTGAGGTTTTCAGGACGGGCCGAGCTGTTATCTGCAAAGGGTAAGATTAAATGATTAATTCCTACTCCTCTTCATTACAAGGAATGAAAATATAGATATTATCAAGAGAAGAACTCGGCTCTCAGCCTGCGATCCTTACCAAAAACAGGGAGGGACCAGCGCTTCTCGAGGAGCAAAACAGGGAAAAATGTGTTGGTGAAGTGGAATTTCTGAGGACGGAGACTCGAAGCCTTTAGGACACGCTCGGAATTCGCTGTAATCTTCATATTGTGGCTGTTAGGAGAAGCAAAGAGGAAAATAAGAGGCTAATGTCAGTCCCAGGCAGAACTCCTGGAAACGCGGGAAGACGAAAGAGCTTAATACGCGTTGAATTTAAATGGTTGTTTCTTGCAGAGCTCATTTATGAGGTGTATTTCAATACAAAGTAGCTTGACTGACTGCAAGTCCCTGGGTTTCGTAGGCAACTTGGGGCAATAGTTGGAAATATCTTGGAGAAACATCTCCAGCGCCCGAAGCTGGAAACGTAAATGGGGTATCGCCTTTTCTTGATTTGCTGCCATAACCCACTGGAATATATTTTCTTTCCCATGAGCTGTAAGACGAGGGTGAGTCTTTGCTTTAGTATTTTAATGGCATGTTGGCTAAAAAATAGAAATGTAAGAGGTGGTGTTAATTTTTGCGTAGTGGTTGGTGATCGTGTCCAGGATAGGCTGGAAAAAAGGATTTTTTTAATATATTTTTTGCTCTTTCCAGTCCTACAGCACCTAGAGGATTTAATTCATTTGAGCTTTGCGATGGAATTCAAATTTTAAATTCTAATTCAATAATAATAATAATAATAGCTTAATATAATATAATATAATATTGTATTATATCATATTATCTTATATTATATTACATTACATTACATTACATTATAATAGTAATATACATTATTATAATTGTTATATATAATATTATAACTTATTAACTATTATTATTATTACTTATAATTTAAAATATAAAAGAAAAAGGGAATATCTTAAAGATAAGAGAGGTAACAGGAACAAAAATACTGATCTACGTTAGAAGTCATATCTCATCTTTACATCCTTGCTAAGTATCGCCTACTTTAGTGCTCCGGCTCTTATTTTTTTCAGATATTCCCTTTTATAAATTACCTTTTGCTTTCCCTGCGGCTCCTGGAGGTTCTTGCACTGAAACTCCCATTTTCAGCTGGTTGCGGTGTCACCCTGGTTGGGTTTGGGCCCTGGGATGGTTGACACCTCAACTCACTTTAAATTTTCTCAGCGCACATGAGCGTGGATCCTCCCGTTGAGTCGGTTCCTGTAGCAGGAAGGAGAACTCACCACAAAATAAAACATAATCTGATGTCTGCTGTTTGAATAGGGGAACAATTGAGCGACGGCTCTGAACCACAGGCGGGTGTTGGACGGAGTTAGCGGCCCCAAAGAGAAGAGTTTGGGGTGAAAAGCGAGTGTCCGATGAGCATCCTCGGGCAGGGAGCCCTAAAACACGAGGATCTGCACCATGAAAACGAGGCAAAAGCTGCCAGGCTCCTTCAGTAAATCACAGCCTTTCTATAGCTTTATTTTGCCAAAAAAAAAGGTGAAGAAAATGTCTTCTTGAGAAGCCAAAGCGTTAACGTCCTGACAGACGAGGAAGGAAACGCCTCAAACCTTCGCCAACCCAAATCCGCGACGCTGGGTTTATTTTTACGCGTTTAAAAATGAAACGTTTGCACCGCGGATGTTTTTCCACAGTGTAGTTTGAGCTTGAGCGCAGCGAAGTACAATTAAAAACTTTGGGGTGAATCAGTTAAATGACTTGGCCGTGTTGAGGTCGTTACCGCACAGACGTGACCCGTTCCTCCAAGAAATTGCCCCAAATTGTGCAAGTGGCATCACCAAACAAGGTGTTGTATCGCGGCAGGGGGTTGGTTTTTGAAAAGCGGTAAATTTTCACTGAATTTGAGCAGATTTGGTGGCGGGAGGAAACTGTGGAGCCTTGCATTGCTAAATCACAGAAATCCCCGCCTTCATGGACGCCCGGTCATCACCGAACCGCAATTTCACCCCAAAACACTGAGAAAACCTGGGTTATTGTTGCTCAGCTGCTGGCAGCGCTAAGAAAACCCAACCCCTGGTTACGTAAAGCGAAGGCGTTTTGCAATCTCTGCCTATTTGGCCATTTTTCGACTCTTTTGCACCCCAGGAAATTCGGGGTCAGTGCTGGGGCTGCTCCCAAAGCTTCTCCATCGGGACAGGACGTGCGGGACTCGGAGTTTGGGAAACGCGGATGATTTTTCCAGCTCCTCCTCGAACCATCAGTTCTGTGAACAACCAGATGATGTTTGAATATTTGAATTATTTGAATTAATTTTTATTTTTTAATTGTACTTTGCTTTTGCGGTGCTCAGCACGAAGATAAAAATCGGTGATCAGTGGCGATGGCTCCTTTTGGGCTTCAGGTTGAGATCTTTGGGGGCAGTGGGAATGTAGCAAATCCAGTTTTCTCTTTGCCCATAGGAACAAAATATGCTATTATTATTATCACTCTCTTCATTTACTAGTTGCAAAGGCTTTCAAAATTGTATTTTATCATGATAAAATAAGCACACGCTGTGTTTTTCCACAGTATCTGCTAGAAACCAAAGGCTCGAGCTGCAAATCTGTTTGCAGTAAATTCAATCTTGGAATCAATTCTCTTTACGCGCTGTGTTAAATATGCACATGTGCCTAATATCAGAATTGAAACCAGTAGCGCTTGCAACAAATTACGAGCATATTGGATTTTAATGGGTTTGTCTCCTCTTAATATATCGTGCGGTTTCTTTTACCCTTTGGAGGGGGGGAGAAAAAAAAGCGCTTGGAGTAAATCACTGCGGATCTTAGAAATATTATGTGGTGTTTTCTTTGAATCAGTTGGCATGGGGAATTAATGAATGGGGGGGTTGTTAACCTGCTTTTAAATGGAGATAGAAATCCAGCTCAGGAGAGGCGGTGGCTGCAGGATGGAAGGAGTTGTGCTTTTGGATGAGATGCTGGGATTTTTGGTCCATTTATGGTGCGGGTCCAGGTGATGGTTAATTCTTATAATATTTCTTGAGAAAAAGACATTAAGAACAACCTTCTTTAAAAAAGAAAAAATCAGTTTCTGAAGGTTTTCTTTCGCCCCACACGATCCTTATACTGTTGGCAATAAACTCCTTGCTATCACAAGTACCATTTTGAGCTTGAATGAGCAACTTGTAAAACAATTCCCGCGTTTTAATGTCGCACTAACCATTGTGTTATTACCAAACGGGGTGATATGAAGCTGAATCCTCCGCAAAGCTGCCGCCGCTTCATTTTCCTGGGCGTAAAACCACGGCGTCAGAGGGACGCGCGTCACCCGGGGCCGAATTCGCTCCGTGTAATGATGTGTTGTAACAGATCTGTGCTTGAATTGCAGCCCAACCAGCCGTAACTGCACCAAAGACGTGGAAGAAACCAAAAGAGCGGACCCAGGGCACCGAGGAGGCCACAGAGGCGGACACAGAGGTAAGAGGGAACCACAGGCTTGTTTTACCGCATTTAATGATGTTGCTCTCTTGAAACTGTATTTTAGACACGCTGCTTCCTAGTTGGCTCACAAGGATCCAGCGCAGACTTTTTGGGGAGGGAACTGTGATATTCCCCGGGATTTTAGTCTGGTCCTTGTTGAAGTTTTTCGGTTTTCTTCCTTCTTGCCTAATCTAACAACTCCCAGCATTCAAGAACATGTAACTGCTGCCTTTCCGGGGAAGGATGGGATAAAAGTGGGTTTAAATCCCTTTGTGCTGCCCCAGTTTGGGTCCCCGAGGCCACCGTGGTGACACGGGGCAGGTTCTGATGTCATTATGATGTCACGGCCAAGCTTGGGTTTCCTGCCGAGCACCTGATGGCGAGCAAAACCACCTCGCCAGTCGTTAGATGAGTAACGCAGTCTCCATTGCTGCCGTTCTGGTAGGGATATCGCAGGAGGAGGCTCTTTGTTTAATGTCCCGGGTAAAATTGCGGTTGGAATAGATGGCAGAGGGGGTAAGAGAGTAAAAATGTGGAAATTCAGCCTGCTCCGTGCGTGTAGAAAACCTGCTGTGGGCCGGATGGGCCGCAGGGCAGCGTTGCTGCTTCACTCTGGATTTTTATTCCGTTGTTACTCGTCTGCTGTTTCCTCCACAACTTTCCCTTCCCACAAACATCGTTGAACCTTTCGGCTCTAAGAGCAAGTTGTTGCTGAGTAAATCTGGAGTTTAGCGGGCGGTACTTCATCCTTTGTATACGTGTTTGCAGCAGATTGGCTCCTGTATGCGTTATGGGTTATATGTAAGCGCTTTCCCCTGTTTTGGGGGAATAGATGCTTAAAAAGCTCCCGTGCGAGGTGTCACGCTGTGGCAGACGGTCTGTGCAATGGGAAAGGTGAGGGTTGGGTAACCCCAGGAAATGAAAAGCATCTCTGTGGCCGTTTTCAAGCCAGAGAGCGCAGGATGTCGCCGTGCTGCGTGAGTTTATACTCTATACCCTTTCTTCACCATTTAGTGGAGGAGTTTTGTCTCCTGGACCACTTGACGTTTTCACCCATGCTAATTTTTCTGAGTATTCCCTTGGAAAAAATCTGCAAAAAGCATTTTAGGATGTGGTGTTCTCAGGCAGGGAGGTGAAAGGATCGAGAGCCTCTTCCGGAGCATCATCGATTAAACGTTTCTTTTGGCTAGTGCTTTTAGTCGTGTTGGGGTTTCTTGCAGGAGAAGCTCGTTCCCAACGCCGTCCCTGTCTGAGTTCCGAATGGGGCTGTGTCCTCCGAGAGCTCTAAAATCACCAGCCAGGGATACTATTAAAAGTGTTTTCCTGAAACTGAGATGCTGAAGTTGTGGCTGGATGTCACGTCACCTCCTTGATTGGGATCTGCTCCAATTAGCAGCGCACATTTAAAGGGAAGATCCCCCAAACGAGCGCCGCGTTCCCTTTAAAGTTAATTATCGGTGGTTTGTCTCTGGGAGTGAACCGATAAATCACCCAGCGGTTCTGTGTGTTGTTCCCCATCTCCATATCGTGGTTTAAGATGCGTCTGTATTCCTGTTACATGCAAAAATGCCAGATGAATGAACGAGGAGTTGTTCACGTGCTTTGAATTTCGGCCGGGTGTTTGTAACGTGACCTCTGTGTTTCCGTCTGTGCTTCAGCCTAAAGGAGAAGAGGAACTTTCAGGTGACAAAGTACTTGAATCCGAACAGGAGAAAATGAGCCATGGGTTTCAACTGGATCAAGACCCCTCGGAGCTTAAAAAAGCAAAACCTGTGGAAGAAAACGGCGAACAGGAGGCAGAACCCGTCCGGAACGGTGCTGAGAGCGTTTCGGAGGGAGAGGGAACCGACGCCAACTCAGGCTTCACCGAGAGCTCGGGCGAAGGGCCGGTGTACCAGTACAAACCAGGTAAATCCTGTTTCAGACTCACCTGTTCACTCCGATTTCTCTCCCTGTTTTGGGGCTCCCCGAGGGGCTGGAAGCGGCTCCAACGTTTCGCTGAGTCCAGCTCCATCGGGATCCACCAAACAACGGCCTCAGAGACCTTTTTGGGGAAGCACAAGAGGAAAATTGGTTTCCTCTTGCTGAAGAAAAGAGAAAATCCCCAAGAATTTGCATTTATTGCAAATGTTGGTTGCAGCGCGGTGGAAATGGTGGCACGTTGGTCCCTGTGCGATCGACAGCTGAGAGCGATCCGCGAAATTCCATATAAGCAGACATAGTTCTTAAATAAGAGATTTGAAAGTTATGATTGGGTACAAAATGCAAGTCTATGTGCTGATATAAATCTAATTTCCTGGCTAAGCACTTGAATAGATCTTCAGTTTTCTGGAAGAGTAAGGAAGAGAAAATAAATGTAGTTTTCAATCCAGGCTCTGCTGTTAAACTGTGAGCATGCAGTTCTTTTGATAAAATAATTCAAGTGTGGGCTCCAGGACTCTCTCATTGCTGGTTAGCACTGGATATAGTTTCCCTAAGGGGTGGTTTTGTTATGTATTAAGAGATTTAATTTGTAGACCTGGACCTCAATTAACTCACCTCTTTAAGAGAGACCTTTAGACCGACTTACTGCTCATCTGCTACCAATTTTTAAAGCGTTTCTTATTCAGGTGAAGCTCCCACAAAATAAATAAGTCATTTTTTTAAAAGATCGGAAATTAAAGAGTATAAAATAAAATGTGGAAGGACCATGAGAGCCTGCACAAGGTATTGGACAAGGAGCCACCACCATTAAGTGATTACCCTGCAGTTATTATTTCAACGCTGCTTTGTTCTGACAAAGACCCGAGTTGCTTTTCTTTTATTAATTTAGCACTACGGTATCATTCGGAGAAAACATAGAGGCCTCTCAATAGTTTCCCACACACTCACCCATTTGTTTGTTAAACACATCTTGTCGTTAATCCGTAACTCATCAGCGGTATGTCCGAGCCCGTCGGTGCAGCCGGAGCTGGATCGATCCCTCGCAAAGCAACGCATGTCGGGCTCGTCTGCCGCAGAGCAGACCTGGCCGCTTGGTGCGATAATCCTCGATTTCAGCTCTGCTTTTGCTAAAAAGAAGGATTTTTGCCTTTTGGTCAAGCAGAGGAATCGTGTGTTGTATCCCCATCTCTCCCCTCGCTGGGGTCCTGTTGTCTGTGACGCTGCCCAGCTGCTTTTCACCTTAGAAAAGCTTGTTTAGATCCTTCCAGGAGAGGGAAACTCCACGTATAAATCGTTCCGTGTTGCTGTTGGTGCTTTTCCATGGTAAATGGAGGGTGCTGTGGCACAAGGCACAGGCAGCTGGCCAGGAATTCTGGCCAGGATGCGGCAAGGCAGCCAAAGCCTTTTCTGCACCTCTTTATCCTGACACTCCATAGAAATAAAACTGCACAAAGAGCTAAAAATGATACTTACCTTTGTGCGTTTTCATTCCCAGTTATTAAAACCCATCGTTGAAATCAGTCGCTGTTTGTGGCCTGGGCCGGAATGAGGATGGTGAGAGCCCAGAGCCCTTCAGATAAAGAAATAGCAAAATACCTCCAGAGCGCACTTCGTATAAATGCGAAGCGGCGCCGTTTGGCGTCGGTGAAATACAAAAGCGGTGTCTCGTACAGATGTTTTCCTTCAGATAAAAACGTGCCGCCCGTTTTGGGGCCTGACTGCCCGTCCTGGCCACCGAGCGAGTCCCTCTTTGCTTTCCCGTCTTCAAAAAGCTGCACGGCCCGCAAAGAAAATCCCACCTCAGGGCTACCAGATGCTCGTTTGCCTTGCGCTGAGCTGGCTGTAGGTTTGTATTGTGATTTGCATCACTCCTGCCCAAAAAGGCGTCTGCAAAAACGGGTGAAAAGTCATAATTTTTAGAGCGTGGCCTGTGGTTGTGTGTTTTCTTTCGGTTCCCGTCGTTCTCTCCAGTGTGAGTTGTTAAAGACTCAGTGTTTTCACGTTTTCAAAGGCTCTTTTTGTTGTGCGCGCTGCTCTCCTCAGCTCTGCTTTTATTGCTCCGTGTTACACAAAACCAGCCGCTTTAACTTTCGCGTTTTCACCCAGAAACTGAGAATCGGCCCCGTTTTGTCACATCACACGAGAGAGCAAAAGTCAGAGTTCAGATGAGCTGACGTGAGTTGAAACTGGGATCAGCGATGAGTCCGTGTGTGGTTGCAGCTGGAGTTGGCTACGTGCTCCCCGTTCTTTACGTTCCTTTAATACGATGTGTATTCATCTCCTCATCGCCTTCAAATTTAAAATAAATTAAATTTCATAGCAATCTCTTCCCTTTGGGTTTCCCAGCACCACATCCCGCAGGGCGGAGGGTTTTGTTCTTTACGAACCTCAGGCACCTTCTCTCGTTATAGAGCAGTGGAAGCCCCTGGACCCGGAGGGGAAGAAGCAATACGACCGGGAATTCCTGCTGGATTTCCAGTTCATGCCGGCCTGCATCCAGAAACCCGAGGGGCTGCCCCCCATCAGCGACGTGGTGCTCGACAAGGTGAGAGGAGAGCCCATCAAACAGGTGCGTGCAAGGGTTTTTGAATAGAAAGAAAGATCCATAATGCATGTTTTAGTCCTGGGCCGTCGCGACGCAGACTTAAGCTGGGAAGGGGGAGCGTTTGGGTGGTGTCACGTCACAAAGTTCTTCAAATAGAGGCGTTGGTGCCTAATGGATGTGTGCTGATGATTTAAAAACTGAAGTGTTTTTAATGGTCTCTATCTGGGTTAAGTTACACCGGGTTGTTATTAAAATGTAAAATGATATAACTGTGAAGAGCTAAGGACACAAGCCGAGCAGGACTGAACGGAGAGGCAGTGGCTTTTATTAGATCAATTCTATGGTTAGAAAGTATAAGCAAACTTAGGGGCAAACTCTTTTTGTTTTGGCCTGAAACAGTTGTGTCACCAGTTATGAGTTGATCTAATAAACGATCTTGAAAACCTTGCCCCTCAGGAAGTTTTGTGATTTCTATCCAGCCTTACTACCCATGATTTTCTCTGCTGTACGTCTGTGCTTATTGAAATACTGGTGATTTCTGAAGTGCTGACACCAAGACCTTATTCTCCTCTCTGTTAGAACTACGTAGCTCATTGATTTTTGATGTAACCACTCCAGACTGGCTCTTAAGATTCAAGCCCAGCTCAGGGTTTAGTTGATCCTTGTGTGCAGAAGCGTTTCCACCCTGAATTTCATACCTAGACAAATTATAAAATGCAACTTTGTTCCCAAAATGATTTCATCCACCTACTTGTTTTCCGTGATTGCTGCTCACCGCGCTCTCTGCTTCCGAGCTTCCTTGGTCAGTGTCTGTCTTGTTAATGCAAGAGACATTTGTCTGAGGGAAAGCGGCAGTTTTGTGATCCTGAACCAAGACTCTCATGTACATTTTGCAGGAGACGGGCCCGTCTCACCATAATTTTATCCTCCATAAGTCACATTCAGGCCTTGAAATGTTTCTGAACTCCACCTGTTTCCTCAACAGCCACCTGCAGGAGATGTATTTTAAATTAAATACGTATTTTTACCATACATGTGGAAGCATAAAACTTGTGCAGTTTGTTAAAAGCATTAATTTGGATATTAAATGTTAGGGTTTAGCGGAGATCGTCTGTGGACTTGCCTGAGCTTCGGTAGCTGCAGCGCCCGCTGAACAGATCCCGTGTGTTTGTTCTGTTCCACAATTCAGGTCAATCAGCTGAAATTGCCGCTGAGAACTCTGGACCCTCGGATTCTGCCTCGAGGACCCGACTTCACGCCGGCCTTCGCTGACTTTGGGAGGCAAACCTCCGGCGGGAGAAACGTGTCTGGAAGTGTGAGTTTACCCCAACTTGCTAATTTAAAAACCGACCTTAACACCGCCGAAGTCCGTCCTCACGCTTTTGAGCCTCCTCCGATGCTCCGGTGGTTCTGGTTTTGTCGGGATGAATGCAAGGGTGGTGTTTGCTTGGCTGTCAAAATGTAGGCGAATTAGAAAAATGTCGCGGATGTTTTGAACTGGTACGTATTGGTCTGGAATGGATTTGGTCTCCTTCCCCTTTTCCCGGCGCGAGAGGAGCGGAAACGTGTTTCCGCGCTGAGGACCTGGCAGTCACGAGTGTGCGAACGCACGTTTCTTGTGCAACAACCCAGTGTTGGTGTGTGCGGTCACACAAGTCTGTTCTGTAAAACATGCCAGTAGAGTGAATCAACTTTACTAACCAAAAAGAATATACGCAGCGCCCGTGTATATTCTTGCTTTCTCTGCGCTTCCACATGTTGCTTTGCTTCGGTTCCTTCATTCCTTGGTTTCCTGCCTTTTCCTCTGCTTTCCTTTCACCCAAAGTCTGGCTTTGCCCACATTCTGAAATCCCTCTGAATTCTTCCTTCTTGCCTTTGCCGTGCCCCATTCTTGGGGTGCGGGTACCCCAGCGCCGTGCCAGCCGCAGCTGCAGGGTGGCAGCTGCTCCATCAGGTGCCATCACTGATTTTTCACCCCCCTTTTAAAATACATCTACCGTATCCATCTAGATAACATAATCATTATTTATCTTTCAAAACCGCTGGTTTCAGAAGAGTTGTCTGAATGACCTTGACTTCCAAGCACGCAGATTTCCAGGAGGCTCGGAGCCCGACCCGGCGATGTGGGGTTGGTTTGAAAGCGCTCTCGGTTCCGGGGGGCACGTCCATCTCTTGGAGTAGCTTCGGTGTCGTGGTTTCCCTCGAAGCACCGCTCGGTCCCGAAACCTCGACGCTGTTTGAGGTCAACATCGTTTCCTAGGTTTAGGACTTGCAGATTGTTCTCCGGCGCCTTCTCTCCTTTGGTGTGCTGAATGTCCCGAGCCTCACGGCGTTTTTAACGGCCCTGTCGTTCTTTTGTTTTTCCGCAGGCCTGCAAAGTGCAGAGCAACCCTGGATTGCCGTCCCTGGCTCGGTGCAGTTCCCCAGCATGCCCTCTCTTGGTCTCGCCTCACCCACCCTTGAGGAACCTGCCGATAGGGGTAAGCCAAATCCCCCTCCTCTCCCCCCAGAAATCTTTGCACCTTTTTGTAGAGTTGTCCTTATTTTTTTTTATCCCTTAACACCCACTGTTGATAAAGAACGACCGGTAGAAAACTTTACAAAAAGGTGCAACAGCGTTTAAAAAAAAAAATTAAATAAAATAAAAAATAAAAATAAAAGGAAACAAGACTTGCATTGTACCCCTCTAGGCAGTCTTCAGTGGTGGGTGGGACATCACCAGCTGAGGGCATGCTGGGACGTTGGCCTGAGCGGGATCCGCGAGGGGTCTGCACTTTGCAGACCTGTGGAAAGGGGGAGAGAAGGTAAGTCCCGCTTACCCCGTTCATTTGGAGCATTCAGCACATAACATGCATCCTACATCTGCGCCTGTCCAGAGCAGAACCTCTCTTTGCGTTATTCCGGAGGAGGGTTGGAAGGTGATGGCGTTGAAGGAGCCCTGGGACGCCAGCGGTTAGAGGATGGAGAGGGTTTTCAGCCCTGAGCAAAACCAGACGTTGTTTTCTCGTAAAGCATGGCAAAAATCTGCGCATACGCTCTCCGTCCACTCGGTCATTCCACCTCTCCAAAGGCCATGCCCATAAACCATTAAACCCCACCGCCTCTTCCTTGCGCTCTCAGTGATGCGGAGTGGCTCAGCGCTAACAAGCTTTCGGCACCTCGAGAACCTTTTGTTTTGCTTCCTTGGCTTTTGTCTTCGTTTCCTTCTTTTCGCTTAACCGTGTTGTACGACTGTGTGCAGAACTAACGAACGTCGCATCAAACAGCACAAGGGGTGTGATTACACAGGAGCAAAATACGGCCAATTAACGCTTTTTGGTGCGGAGAAACAATTAGATGAGCGCAGCGGGGAAGGAGGTGGAAAGGCAGAGAAACGGGGTTGGGGAGGAGCGGTCCGTGCGGGGCAGGATGCTCTTACCCTTCTGATAAGCGATGGAAACTGGGGTCGCCTCCATCCTTGTGCGTCCTGGAGTCACTCCTGGCATCTCCCCTCAGTTTCACCTTCTGCATTTGAAACCTGTTGCAGGGGAAGGAGCAATTCCTTAGTTTCTCGGATGTTTTTAAGAATATTTTGTAACGTAATTTTAAAACTTGTGTCCTAAGAGCAAAGCGGATGGGAGGGAGAACACCGGGTCGTGCTCTGCAGTGAGTTTTTGGCTCCTCTGCGGGAGGTTTGTCCCTGTTCCCTTCTGTTTTCCTTTTTTTCTCCCCTCTTCATGCTCAAGACAGGTAATTCAGATGAATGTAGTAACATCTGGTAAGCGCTTCTCCGTGTCTTCGGTGGAAAATATTATTTCAGTGCAAGCTGGAGCGCTGTAATCGGAGGTGCTGCAGGCCCCTTCCTATTTACTTGGACTGGGTTCCGAAGAGCAGGCCGGGCATGAGCTCAGGTGCCTCTTTAACTTGCTGCTTTGTAAATTTGGAACCAAAAAACCTCCAGATTTTTTCTGTTAGAAGTTTGATGTGCGTATTATTTTATTACACATTCGAACAAGGCTTCTGTTCACTGCTTTTAAAACCTAATCACACTTTGAACCAAGTTCATTCACGGATATTAAAAAAATACAATCTTAACGGAAGTCTTTGCTTTATTAATGCACTTAGAGGTGCGGAAGGCAGCAGATATAGAAGGCTGTGACGTAACGTGCTGATGTTCAGGTGATGCACGCGTGATTTTTACATCCCATCAGGTTTGAAGGGAAATAGTTGCCTCCTTCAGGGAGGTGATTTTGCTCTAAAAGCCAGCGATTCGGCTTGACCCGTACCTGAGGAAGCGCCGGCGCTCTGTCCTCGCATCGCACAGCCCGGCCGGGCCTGGAACGTCCTTCAGGTGCAAGAGGCGGGTTGGCCACAGGTCACTTCTCGTCTCCACCCGCGTTCCTGGAAGAAACAAGCCAAAAGTTGTGATTTTCAGGGCACGCTGCCAGTCTGGCTCTGGTTCCGCCGGCAAGGAGTGTGTGATGAGGTTTAGCGTGGCTGAAAGCCGTCGGTGTTCTCTTGCGTTATTGTCTGGTTTTTCAGCTGGAGGGAAAGTTTCTTCTTTCTGCGGCTGTACATTTGCAGCCTGGTTAGAACCCGGGCAGCAAAGTTGTGTGAAATCACCTAAAGCCAGAGTTGGGTGTCTCAGTGCAGGGCTGCGAAGCAACGTACTGGTGTCGGTTGAGCACAGAGGGTCGTAGGGAGGGATTGACTGGTTTTGGAAGCATCCAACACCCAAAGGCGTCATGAAGGCTCCTGTTCTCGCTGGCTCGTCGCGCTGTCGGTTTCCCGGGAGCGATGGACTCGCACCGTTGCGTTACCATCACGGCATGCGCCCAGAAAACTTTGAAGGAGTCCGGTGGGTCATTTCTGTGCGTGCCAGCGGGATCTGAAGGCAGGTCGTGGTGGGGCAGCGTCGAACACGCCGCACCGCGCAGCCTCTGCGTGCGTGGCCTTGGTGTGCACAGGACACCGCGGCGCGAGGTCCTTGTCCTTTGACAACATCTGCTGTTGTCACCTAACGAGGCCCAAACGAGAACTCCAGCAGCGGCGGTAATTACGTTTGTTCGCTTTCATCGGCAGCGCACGTTTATGTCATTGGAGCCAAGTGATTCAAATCACAGATTACATCTCCTACCTTTTAAGGAGTTGTTTGTTTGTTTGTTTTTAATTGTGCAAAAATGGGTTTGGGGTAGATACGTGACAGGAGAGGCAGCAGCTGAGAGCACTTTCCTTCCATATTCAGTGAGGCTGTTTGAATAACTGAGATGGTTTTGCCTCTCTGATGCTCACTGAATCCCTTTGTTCAACAAAGAGTTGGACTCTGATCCCTGTGGGTCGCTTCCAGCTCAGGACATTCTGTGATTCTAAAGAAATGTTTTTAAAGGCCCATTTTTCATGTGGAGTTTGCCTACTGCCCCATGAAGAGATTAATTACTTCTCTGGAAAGTAACAGCGTTTGGTAATGGAGTTTTGTTGCTGCGCTAATTTTTACGTTGAGGTTGGACGTATCTAATAAATGAGTTCAGAAATATGAAATAGCACAGGGGAGGAGTTACCTACCGACAGCGTTTGGTACCTTTAGTCCTTAATCAGAAGCTCCCAGGTGATGAAGAGGGAGTTTGGGGGTGTCTTCTGCCCTATCGCTTGTACAATTAATGAAAAACTCCCTAGTTTTTACACAGGAGCATCGTGTTAGGGTTATAGAGAAACGCTTGATGCTGTTTCAAACAAAGTCTCTTCCCTTTCTTCTTCTGTGAAGCTACAAAGAGTTTGACCCACATTTGTTAGGATCCATGTTTCTACAGTGCAGGAGCAGAACTGCTCTCCTTTCAGTGTGTTTTATACGATTCCTGTCTCAAAATGGCTCTGTTGGAAGCAATCTCTGGTAAAACTTAACGTTTTTAGCAGAGCTGCTAATTTATCGTTACCTAATCACTTGGGATGGCATGTTTGAAATCCACCTGTAAGGACTGATTTAATCCTTAATTACACCCTTGCTACGATGTCTCGTTTCGCAGTTTCTGGCTCTCCAGAGGCCGTTTTGGTCCGTCGGGTTCAGTTCTGCGGTGCTTTAGTCCGGAGCATGCAGGCAGTGATCATCCTGGATCTGTTTTGCAAAAAGCTGCCCAAGAGAAACAATTTTTATGTCTTCATGTTCTCTCTGACCACCCCAGACCAGTGTGTTGGGTCGGAGGAGGCCTCAAAGCTCTAGGAAGAGTTGCTGGTTGTCGGCGTTGCCATCAGCGGGTGTTGACGTGCTCCCCGGAGTGTTTTATCGAGGTGCGAGTTGAAAAGGGGGTATAACAAGGAATGTTTTTGTCCTAGTTGTTGAATGTTGGACCGAGGAGATCTCAGCCAGGCCAGAGGAGAGAGCCCAGGAAGATCATCACGGTGTGCGTGAAGGAGGACGTCCACCTGAAGAAGGCAGAGAACGCCTGGAAGCCGAGTCTGAAGAGAGAAAACCAAACCGAGGACCCGGAAAATGTCAAAACCCAGGTGAGAGCGTTAGCGAGCGCTGCCGAGTAGGGTCTGTAACAGGAGGAGGCCGGTAATTCACCTTTGCTGGTGCGTAAGCCACTGAAAAAGGGCAATGAATTCCAGTTTGAATAACAGCTTTCCTCTACCTCGATGATTTTTTTGTGTGTGTTTATTCTTGATCTGGAGTTTAAATGGCAATCCTGTGTTTTAAGCGAGTCTAAATAGGGAACACCAGACAACCTACTACCTCTCTTTCGGGATTGGTTTTCTATTGCTGTTTTACTCGAATATTTCTGTCTCCATTCTAAAGCAAACAACCTCAAACTTCCATCACAGAACTTGCTTTTCATCCCCTTTTAGACGATGTTTCTGCCCTGAACCTCAGCAGGACTGAGGTTCCTCTGTTGATTTGTCCTGCCCAGCCCAACCGCGCCGGCTCTGAAGTTTTCTCTGTCTTGTCCTGTCCTCCCTGGGCAGAGGTGTTTGCCTGGTGCTCATACTTGTAATCTGTAGGATAATTTGGGATAGTTTTGAAGGACACTGGAATTCTGTTCTCGGGGCTAACGGCAGCGTTGTTGACCTAATTATCATTCTAGATAGGAAAAAAAAAGTGCTTTAAATATGGTTACCTTAGTTGAGGGAGAAGGTGGCCACTCCTTGTTAATTTAGATCTCATGGCTGAACTGATATCAAGCAGAATATATCAGCTGGGTGACAATAAGGACTTTGTGCCTCTGTTACACTTGTAAAAAATATTCAGGTGTTTATAGAAATCCTGCCCCGTGGCCTCGGTCGTAGCAGCCGGTTGCTGCGTTAGGGCTGGAGCTGTGCTGTGCACAGATGTGTGTCTGTGTGTCACTCAAATTCCTAGAAGGTTCTACAGGACATCATCTCATTCACCTTTAAGATGCATCGTTGCTCGTTCCTGAAACCACCTCCTTGATTTGTGCTTAAACGTAACGGTTTTTCTGTCCTTTAGGAGCTGTTCCGCAAGGTACGAAGCATCTTGAACAAGCTGACGCCCCAGATGTTCAACCAGCTGATGAAGCAAGTGACAGACCTGACGGTAGACACGGAAGAGAGGCTGAAAGGCGTCATCGACCTGGTCTTCGAGAAGGCCATCGACGAACCCAGCTTCTCGGTGGCCTATGCCAACATGTGCCGATGCCTCGTCACGGTAAGAGCCGCCGAAGTCAAACACGAAATTCCGCTTCACGGTGAATGTTCTGCGTGTTATCCCCACAGACTGATTGGCAGTAATAGAAATGTGGCAAGAGCCGAGCTTGGGATGGCTTGTTGTTCAGATGGTGAATTTTGGGACAAAATAAGCCCTTTCTCCCCTGATCCTTCATGATGTGCAATGAAGGAGCACAGCTCCAGAGCCTTCAGCCCATAACGAGTGGTTTTAAGCAGCGTGACTTTTTAAAGGATCCCACGGATGGAAATGTAATCTGTCTCTGGGCGGAGGTGGCGTCAGCCGAGTTTTGAGTGTGACTTTACATACGAAATGTAAAACTCCGCTGGAAATCATGATGTGATGCTTCACTGTCACAGACTTACATGAAGCGCGTAATAAAATGTCATGGTTGGCTTATGGGAAACGTCACTTGTACGTAGAGTTTTGCTGTATTTCTGCTGATGTTTTTCTTTCTTCTCCTCCAGCTGAAAGTGCCCATGGCGGACAAACCCGGGAGCACAGTGAATTTCCGCAAGTTGCTGTTAAACCGCTGCCAGAGGGAATTTGAAAAGGACAAGGCTGACGACGACGTCTTTGAAAAGAAGCAGAAAGAACTCGAAGCTGCTACCACTGTAAGTGGTATTTTTCCCCATAAATTCGCAGAGCTCCCACTGGAAATGAGCTCTTTTGAAGATGGCACTTGATTTGGGGGGAATTTTGGAGTTGAGAGTTTCATTCTGTCACTGTGGCTGCATGTAATAAAAAATATTTGCCTTGGTTAGCAAGTTTATAGCACCCTCTGTTTTTTTAAGAGAAAAAGAGTAAACAGGGACAACAGCAGCTGTAGACGTAAAACTGGACCTTTTGAAGGGTTCTCTCCTCTGCGAACATGTTTTTTTAGAGCCGTTTGTCTGTTTTACAGCCAGAGGAGAAGACGCGGCTCCACGACGAGCTGGAAGAGGCCAAGGACAAAGCCCGACGGCGATCCATCGGGAATATCAAATTCATCGGCGAGCTTTTCAAACTCAAGATGCTGACGGAGGCGATCATGCACGACTGCGTGGTCAAGCTGCTGAAAAACCACGACGAGGAGTCCCTCGAGTGCCTTTGCCGCCTGCTCACGACCATTGGCAAGGACCTGGACTTTGAGAAAGCAAAGGTGGGGCAGGGCCGGAGGGAGAGGCGAGGGATGGAAAAGTGGGTGTGGGGTGTTTTTATTCAAAGATTTACTTTTTCTTCAGGAATTCGTGTGCAGCACAAGGAAATGAACCACTCTTCTGTGGATGGTTTGGCATGACCTGGCCTCACTCCCACCCCTCTGCCCCTTTCTAGTAGAGTCTGTATCATTTTCAGCGGTGTCCTTCAGTTGCTGCTCATTTCAAATATTTCATCCGAGCACACAGGATATGCTCACCATATCCCATGTGTTTCTTTTTCCAAATAGAATTTACCTCTAGTCCGTAGTTTCCAAAACATTAACATTTAGAGTTGTTTCTTTACCACTGACAGTTTATATTACCACTGAATGTATTGTTGGGGTTAAATCTTAAAAAAAAAACCCTGATTAATGGGCCTAAACCCCCCCGACCCTTGGCGGGTGCATTTATTTTGTGTCATGGTCGTCTCCAGTTCCGCTGCAATGAAGCAGCTGGTTTGCAACTGCAGCGCTCCAGCGTCTCCTCCCGACTGCCCAACAAACGGATCCGCAGCGCGGAGCGTGACGCACTCGACGAGCTTCTCTTGGCACGGACGATCCGTTTCTCCTTCGCAAAAGCCAAACTGGGGATGAAAAAGCATTGGGGGGTTTGCCAGAAATCAGTCGGACTCAGCTCTGGAAACAAACGGCGCTAATTGTTTTCAGCTGCATGGGGAAGGGAGTTCCCTTGCAGAGCGCCAGGTCACAGGGATCACAGCGGATCAATCCTCATCCTTACGGGGAAAACTCTTTTCCAAATTGTTTTGCGGCGCGTTGACCAAAACAACCCAGTTTACCACTAATCCCCCAGGCTAAATACACTGTTAACGCTGTTAACACCGCGTTGTCGGTGCGGGTTTGGAAGTGCCAGCAGCAGGGATTACGTTTCTCCACGTGCTTTGGTTAGAAAACAGGGTCTGACTGCTGAGCAGTAGCTGAGGTTGTGGTGGCTGAGGCCAGGATGCTGGTTTGGCCTTTGTGAACACAGAAATGCTGGAAAAGCCAAGGGTTTGGTGCGCTGGCCGGTGCCGCAGCCTCGAGCCGTGCAGCGCGTAGCACACGTCGCGTTACCCCCGGGAGAAGCTGCCCGTGTCCCGTCTTTGTGATTTTTATTTCTATCAAGATCCAGTGAGAATCCTTTTATTTATTTTCTATTAACGGGGTCGATGTTTTATTATGCGTTTTCATTGAAGTGTTAGTGATCGTTATAATTAAAGCTTCTGGACAACTTCCATTTCAAATATTTTCCCTGTCGTTCCTGACTTTGGAAACAATTGCTCTTGGAGTTGAAACTTTCCAAGGCAAGGCCAGAACCACATTTTCATAGGGTTTTCCTTGTTTGTCTAAGGGTTTAGCTAGTTTTCAGTGAAGGGAGTGGGAAACATTTTATAAAACTGCCCTGAAACCTTTTGTTTCAAACAGCCAGAGCCCCCATTTTAAAGAAAAAAGGGTTTTTAGAGCCTGGTGAATCACATTTAGACATACTGGAGGCTTCTCTAATTATACTGCTTAATATCTTAGTGCAAACTGATTTGGATTCCGTCACATCACAACTTTTTGGATAAAAAGGAGCTTGTGGGATTTCAATCTACAGCTAAGCCTGTGAAACAGCTCTTGCCTCATCACAAACAAACCTAAGACAGTCTGGGGAAATAAAGCATCAAAATGAAGTTTGGAGGGTTAGTTTGATGCCTGTTGAGTTTCCCAAGCCAGTTTTTCTCAGACTGAGGGGAGCACACACACTGATATGAAAAGGAGGAGCTCAGAGGTAGAGCAGGATTCCCCTTTTCAATAGCAGCTGGCCAGTAGATCAGTTTAGCTGTACCATGGAAAAAAATGCATTAATATATATATATTTTTTTTAAATGGATGGCAATTTTTGTTATGTGCACGCAGAGGGGGTGACTCCCCACCTGAGGGAGTATTTTCATTTTCTTCCAAGGCACACTGATGGTAATGTTTCTCTTGTATAGCCTCGCATGGACCAATATTTTAATCAGATGGAGAAGATTGTGAAAGAGAGGAAAACGTCTTCAAGGATTCGGTTCATGCTTCAGGATGTAATAGACCTAAGGCTGGTAGGTACCAACTCATGTAAATAAAGCAGAGTGTGCACCTTCGCGTCAGGGCTGGAGGAGCCCTCGCGTAAGAGCAGAGATTTACAGAATTGACAGCGGAAGTGGGGTGTTATGGGGAGATCTGTGCCCTTTATCTCCAAAATCTGGCTGTTTAAAGACAAGAAATTGCTCAGTTTTGCCTTAATGAAGGCCAAGGTGGGTAGACAGACAAACTGCTTAATGCCGGGTGTGTGTCCACACTGGCTTTTGGTGCCGCTGGTCCAGCCCTATTGCAGCATCCATTCCTGAGCAATTTCCACAGGAGGTTTGGGGTGTTTTCCCCTGTTCTTGTCTCTGTCAGTTGTGCTGCTCGACTCTTTTCATTTCCATGCACTCCGGGTGTGTTTCACTTGCATTAATGGGACCAAAGTGCTCTGAGATTTGTACCTCGCAAGTTTGGGGACCAGTTAGCGTGGCTGTAAGAACTGGGAGGGCTCTTTTCCGTGGCAGTGAGGATCCCATCGAAAGGCGGTGATGTGTTAACCTGCATTGCTGCACATCTGGGCATCTGCCAGCTGTTTATTGGCCATATCGTGCAGAGAAAAGCAAATGGAGCTTGTGCACGATCAGAACGTGAGGGTGGTGGGTCCACACTGAGCTCCCAAAACAACAAGTAGGAGTTAAGGTGGTGTAGACAAGGGCATGGACAGTGCAGACCTGTCCCTCTTGTAATCAAGTTTTGAGCACAGCCAAGTCGTTAGACCCGTATTCTCGTACAGTGAGGGGTGTCTCTACACCACATGGTTAAAAATGTGAGTGCAGCTCACTCCAACCTTCCCAAACACCTGTAATTTCACCCCGCAGGCACTGATAGCAGCGTGGCTTTAGCAGCGCTGGTCTCAAGACTGAAATCCTGAGCAGGTTTTACTCTTAAAATAGCTGTTTTGAAGCTGGTTTGGGGTTTGTGGGGGCTGAAGTCACGGTTTTGACTGCAGGGTACACAAAGATATTACTCTGAAAGTTGTAATAAGGTTGTAGCAGGATCAAGAGCCAGGCTGGTTATTCTGGGGATAGATGGATCTGTGCGGTGTGTGGTTGAACAGACACATCAAGCAGTGGAAATGTTTTGTGGAGAGACAGCTCCACCTCTCTCTGCAGGATTCCTGTCCCAGCCATCACGATCCCTGGAGTGGCAAAGCACCATCTCCAGACAAAATGCAGTCGCTTGTTGCTTCTTTATTTTCAGGGTTTAGTTTTTTAACTCAAACTTGGAGGAAGGGCTCCAGTGAACAGTGTCGGTAATAAACAGAGAGTGACAGCAGCTTCCCTCTATACCATCTCTTTCCTCTGAACTTTAACTTTAAAGCTGGGTATGTGCAGGATGCCAGGGGTTAAAACGTCTTTAATTCAGTCACACCTCTCCAGAAGCTCTTCACCACAGCCTCCATTCTCCACCAAGACATCCAGCACAGTCTATATACCAGAGTATATGGCTTTTTGTCTGCAGCATGACTCGGCAGCACCAAATCTTCCCCAGTGCCTTGGGGAGCTGCCCCTCGAACAGGTTACCAGGGAGGGAGGATTAGGCCTTGTTCACGGTGTTCAAAATACCCCATTTACAGCACTTTGCTGGAAATATCTCTGAGCTCGTGTTTCCCTCTCTCCCAGTGCAATTGGGTGTCCCGGAGAGCAGACCAGGGCCCGAAGACCATCGAGCAGATTCATAAAGAAGCCAAGATTGAAGAGCAAGAAGAACAGAGGAAGGTCCAACAACTTATGACCAAAGAGAAGAGGAGACCAGGTAAAGTAAAATCCACTTTGGCTGCTCGTTTCACTCATTTCACATCCAGTGGCCATAGTCAGAATCCCAGATGAAAGAAAAATGTTGTTTTTTTTCCTATGCGTAATGAGCAAAGGGAATTGGGGGCTGGTTATGGCTGAGGCTGGAGGAGGAACGGACTTGCCATGGGTTCACCGTGAGTGTTTTTCAGGGGCAAATCCCTTGGGTAAAAATAAAACAATCGCAGACCAATAGTGCTTAAGTTTTGCATTCATGCAAGCCATATTTGATTGTGCGATAGGCTGCCAGAAATCTGTTACAACAAGTTACTGCGTACGAGTCAGACGTGCCATCCATTCTTGTGTGCAGCAGCATCTAATTGCAAGAGAATAGTGTCTAATTTCAAGAGTAACCATGTTGTCTTTAGCTGTTAAAGTTGTGAGGTGTTAACTCGGCATGAGAAAGTGTCTTGGAATTATATTAAATTGCTGCCAGTGGCACTACCTGAAGGTGAATTTGGAATGACTGGGACAGAGCGGGACAAGGAAGAAAGTCATCTTTAGGATTCTTAAATACTGAGGTTGTCAAATAAAAGTGCTGTGAAAACAGGGCGTAAGGAAAACACACGTAGATTTGCTTTAATTACCTGAAAACTGGCATCAGGAGAAAGTAAGGAACTTGTGATTGCTTGAATGGTTCTGCCTAGACTAGTCCAGTGCTGCTGAAATCTGCGCAACAAGCGGGGCTTTGGGTTGGCAAAGGCTCTTCCTCCGCTCCTTTTGTGAGCTTGTGGACGTGCAGCCGGAACCAGTCGCAAGAACGCACACTGCGAAATCTAACTGGGAAGAATCACTGCCTAAACCAGCCCTTGAAAACAGTGAGATCTTTTATGGCAAAGCTATTTTGTAATAAGGCAAGCTAGTTATGTCATTTGAGGCTGAAGAAATACTCCAAAAGATGTGATTTCTGCACAGGATTGTGCTGAGGTTCAGCAGAAACGTGCCCTTGTCTCTTCCTCCTCCTGTTAATTTGGAGACGGTCGCCTGTGTTCTCCCGGGGTGCCGCGGGGATGAGCTGAGGGTCGTGTTTGTCATCTGGCAGGTGTTCAGCGGGTCGATGAAGGCGGTTGGAACACTGTGCAGGGGGCAAAGAACAGCCGAGTGCTGGACCCCACCAAGTTCCTTAAAATCACCAAGGTAGGTGCCAGCACGAGACTCGTTCGGAGCAACAAAAGTGCCGAGGTCTTACCTTATTGTATCTGTCTGTCTAGGAAAGACTGTTAGGATGTTTACAAGTCCAAACTTGCTTTTTGGGATATTTCAAATGCCCAGAGTTAGTACTGGGCATGAATAAAGCATGAAAGAAGACTTTGTTGTCTTCTGAATGTTCCTGTTTCGCTTGTTCTAAGGGAAATAGCGTGTTTTTCCTAAGTTGGAAAATCTGTGTTCTATTAAATGGTGAAAAGAGGATGCGAGCTGGGTTATCGTGCACGATGGTGATGCAGCCCTTCGCTTGGCCGTTGCTGAAAGCGTCTCCAACATCCCATAGAAATCCTTTGCTGCCTCAAGTTTTCAAGATCCTTTTCTTATGCAGCTTTTTAGCAGAATGAGGATGCCACATTCAATTTGAAAACAAAATGTTCCTGACATGCCATAGATGCAGCATCCTGAGCATCTTCTTGTTATTTTACCATTAAAGTGGGGATTTTGGGGACATTTATTTCAGGCTGCAGGTTAGGCAAGCTTGGAGATTTTGCCTTTTTTTGTGATTTTCAGAGCAGCTTAGGGATTTCTCACCAAGGACTGCATTTTTCACGTAAATCAGGGTGTTTTCAAGATATTCTCTTGTCCTGGTTAATATCACTCTCCTCAAATTTCACTCTCAGTGCCTGGATGCTCGGGGAGCTGTAAAGCAGAACCTGGACACACTGTAGCCCTTCTGCAGATCAAGCTCAGTTTGTTCCTTGTGAAAGCCATAAAACAGACTTTAAAACTTAATTAATGGGAGGGATTCAGCCTGCTTTTGTCTGGGCTTACGGCGCATCTGGGAATAGTCCTTCTACGCCTTTAGTACAAACACGGTACAGATGGAACCAGCTCCACAACAGCTGCATTGTTGGGAGGAGAGAGGAGCTCGTACAAAGAGACCTGCGGGGTCACAATCTCTGTGTCAATAAATTCACCTACCGAGCGGTGTAAAATCCATGTTCTTGTCGCACACCACTTTTTCCCCCCAAGTTCTGCAACCTGTTGTTGTTCTTCGCCCTCTGAATTTTGTTTGTTACTGTGCAGATTCCCCCTAAAGCCACGACTGGAAGGTGAGTGGGCAGCAGAACCGTTTTACTCATCACAAACATCTCTCAAGTGCTGATATGTATTGGGCTTTTTCCCCCTTTGTGAGCTTCGGGGTTCCCAATAAACAGAGCTCCTGGTCATTGGGAGTGTCTTTCCCTGACACTTTGGAAGAGGCTGTTTGTGATGCCCCTTGTTTGGCTAGGGTTTGGTCTCCCCAAAATATGTTAAAGTGTATTTTGGTATTCACAAGATGAGGATCGTTGCCAAGAAATACCCCATTTATTATTAAGATGTACAGTTTGCCCTTGTTAATGGTATTTCTTGATGTGTTTTACAGCCCATGATAGATGAGAAGATTCAGCTTGTGCCTAAAGCCCAGCTGGGCAGCTGGGGGAAGGGCAGCAGCGGTGGAGCGAAGGCGAGCGAGATGGGTGAGTCAAGACGGCCCTCACCCTCCGCTTCGCTACCAGCCGCCCTTACCAAGCACAGATTTGGGTGGGAGCGCTCGTTTGTGCGGGGCTAAAGTGCGGCAGGACCAGCCATTTCCCTTCGATTCTCTCCCCATCACTCCAAAAACCAGATATCGCTTCAATGATTTTGTGACGCGAAGGTGTCGGCAGCTACTGACCTTGTTGTCGCTCTCCTGTGTTGTCTTTCCGCTCTCCCAGACTCCTTACGACCAAGTGCCACTAGTTTGAACAGATTTTCTGCGCTGCAGCCTCCAGTCTCATCCGTTTCTGCCTCATCCGCATCCTCAGAGTTAGATTCGCGCAGGGCCTTAACTAGGTAAGCGTTGGTGACCGTCCGTCTGTCCGTACGCCTGCGCTTCGCACTTGCTGCTCTAGTAGCCAGCACACAGAAAGAAAGAAATTAATTTCCACAAATGGCTGAGTCTTTTCCCCCACAAAATGCTTTGAGTTAACTTAAAACACATGTATTTTTTATGATATCTTAGGAGAGACAGGTTGTATTAATTTTTAAAGCCGTTACGGGGAATATTTTTAGTTTCCACTTTTCAGTCACGCTTTATCTAAGGATACGTTTGCTAATAGTTCGTAACAGGTTAAAAACTCTTTGGATAAAATGTTGTAAGAAGTAGGTGTGCAGGCTGCAATCGGTGGTGGATTCAGCCAGACTGGTTTTTTGCGTTTGTCCCTCTGATGTTTTCCCTCCTATTTCACTAAAACTCTGGCTTACCTGGAGATTATTCCATTTTGGTATCATTTTAGCTCATTAACGCAGTAACTAATAAGACAGATCCTTGTCACCTCTTGCTGGTAGCCTTCACTATTTGGAAGCTATTTTTCAATAAGTGGGTAAAAATACACTACTTATACCATTCCTCAGTAAAGCGAGGCCTTTACATTATAAAATTCACTGTTCTGCATATCAAACAGGTTCTGTAAGGACTTCATTGCTTTTCCGTGTGTTCTCTGGGAAGCGTTGGCTCTGCCTGTCCACCCTGTGATTATTTGTGTTTATCTCCGAGACTTGCGTTAATTTTTATTATATTCTCTGTAGCTACAACTGTAAAGTCGAGACAAGAGTCCCATTTGGTTTGGGTTGTGATTCCTTTTATTTTTTCCTGCAGTTACCATAAAGTTTTATCCGGTATCTTTTCTAACAGTGCAGCATTGTGAGCAGGGGTCACTTGTACTGTTACCTCTAAGCACGTGTGTTTTATGTTGCGCAGTCGCGGGAGCACGGGCAGGGAGAAGAACGACAAACCTCTCCCGCCGTCCCTGTCCCGTCCCAACACCTTCCTGCGGGGCAGCAGCAGCAAAGAGCTGCTGCTCGACAATCAGGCGCAGGAGGAGCAGCGGAGGGAGATGCTGGAGACGGTGAAGCAGTTAACGGGCGGCATGGAGATGGACAGGAACAGCACAGAGGCGGAGAGGAGCAAAGCCAAGGAATCCGGTAAGCGGCTCTTCCATGCTCGGGGAACCTTGCTGGGTTTGTGAAAAGGCATAAGGGAAAAATCTATCAGAGCAAGTGACAGGTTTCGGCGCAGCGGTGTGAATGTTTGGCCCGCAGCAACGCGTCGTCGAGCTGTGATCATCCTCCCAGAGGTTTGTTACACAACTGATTGATTGACACGGCCTTGGCATCTGCTGCTCTCACCAGCTCCGCTTTAGGATTCATAGAATCATTTTGGTTGGAAAAGCCCCTCAAGATCATCAAGTCCAACCGTTCCCCACCCCTGGCACTGCCCCATGTCCTGAGAACCTCATCTCCGTCTGTCCAACCCCTCCAGGGATGGTGACTCCAGCACTGCCCTGGGCAGCCTGTTCCAATGCCCCACAGCCCTTTGGGGAAGAAATTGTTCCTAAATCCAACCTCAACCTCCCCTGGTGCAACTTGAGGCCGTTTCCTGTGCTCCTGGTGCTTGTTCCTTGGAGATACCAACAAAACACCACTCCGTGGTCTTGTCTTGCCCGGTCATATTCTGTTGCTGCTGGTTTCTGGGCTCCAAGTCCCCAAAATCAGTGTCACTTCTGCAGAAACGCTTCTTTGGTGCCCAGTAAGGCTGTCTCTACCCTTGCCAAACGTTTCTCAGGGTGTCACCTTGTCAGTGCTGCAGCTTTTTGCTCCTGCCAGCCTGAGCTGATTTGTTAGTCGGAAAGCATCAAGGCCACTTCAGTCGATTTCTCTGTGGACAGAACCTGTGCGATAAGCACAATGTTTTGTTCCTTCCCTGGGAAATATCTAAAAATCGCTACAGTGACGAACACCATGACACAGCACACGCTCATGTTGAAGCTCTGGGACTTTGTGAAAGGCTCCATGGGGACCAGGGTTTTGGGATGCGATCAGATTGCGTTGGGTCGCTGCCCGTCGCAGTCAGCACGTTTGAAATTTGCAGCCGCCTGTAACAGCTCCAAGTTTAATTATTGAATGTTGATAGAGAGCTCTGAAGGAGTTGCAACCTGTGTCACTGCCAAGTGTTTCTACGAGGAGGTTGATTTACAGAAATATTCCGAGTTCATACAGGGGAAATGTAGCCAAGAAAGAAGTGAGCCGTGCCTGATGGTGGGACAGGAACTTCTGTTTTCAGGACGTCATCCCTGAAAATGATGTTGATTTTCCTTTTCGAAATGTGATTTTTTTTTTTTCTTCTATTTCTACCAGCCAAACCAGAAGCTCCCCCAGCTCCAGCCCAAGAAAAGCCTTCACTATCAGAAGAGGAAATAGAGAGAAAATGCAAATCTATCATTGACGAGTTCTTGCATATTAACGATTTTAAGGTAAGCAAAAGGAAAACCTCATTTAAGTCCCTCAGACCTTTCTACGATGTTTTCTCTCTGGGAACAGAGTCTCTGTGAGCGTTTGTAGGAGAGTTGTCTCCCCAACTTGTTTTCTGCCCTGCTAGTAACAGGAAAAATAGTCCAGCTTGTGTGTTGGAAGTAGCAAAATGTGTGTATCTGTCATGAATCGCTGGGCAGCTCCAAAATAACAGCGATTTTGGAAGCAGAAAAGCAAGCGGGGAAATAAACGGAGGTTTTCACTCAGTTTTCAAAGCATGTGCTGTTCTGACCTGGAGGCAGATAAAACAATACTAAATATTGAACAAACCATTCCGGAGTATTTTTAATAAACATCGAAAAATGACTGAGGAGCTGTCGTCGCTTCCTAGTTAAAGGTGGAAATTTTGTAGATGGGATTTTTAGCCTGTCCAGGGAGTTTGCAAAAAGTGTTAATGTTGGTTGAATTTATTTGCTGAAATAAATTTTACGAACCTGCCAATGAGTTCCTGGTTCGGCACATTAAATGCAGCGTTGCTGCTTCTGCACTTCATTGTGCTTCCAGGTAAAATCAGAAAGAGGAATATTCTTGCAATGGATTGGTTTGGGGTTTGCAGGTATCAGGAGAGATTATTAGATCCTGCAGGAGTGGGGGCCGGCGGGCCTGGGTAACCGAGGAGTCTCTGGTCCTTTTTCATTTTGGGATAGACTTGACAGTCTGACCTCTGGGGGTCTGGGCTAAGGGGCTGCTTCAGTTCCAATACAATGACATTTTTTAATGGCTGGATGGAAATAGAGTTGAATTGTGTTAAACAAGTGCACATCTGGTTAAAAAAAATATATTAGATTGAGGCAACTCGTTTGCATTAGAGTGTTATTGGGTAATTGTAAATTCTCAGTGCTCTTCAAACGTAGCATGCAATGAAGCATTCTGGCTAATTCAGCTTAAATTCACATTATATGAGTGTGTTAATGTAGCATATAGCAGAGGAACAGCCCTGTTTCTCAGGATTTTAGCCTTCGGTATTTAACCTGGCTGTAAATTAAACCTGCCGAGCTCTGTGCCGGTGACAGAGGGTCGACCGGCGGCGTGTTCCGCAGACACCGGGGCCGTCTGGTGCCAAAGCTCTGACCTGAGCCCGCGGGGCCGCCGGGCTTGTGACCTGCACAAAAAAATCATCCAAGACCTGCAGAAACACATCTGGGGCTGCCAGTTGTTGATAACTGAAGGCATAACCTAAGAGAGAGCGAATGTCTTTAGTCAGGAAGCCCGTTGAGATCCCTCGGGCTGAACCGAGGTCAGCGGAGGATCTTTGCTGATGACAGCGGAGATTTTTGAAGAGTGACATTGAGCACTTCTCTGCAAGTCTCTTATTTAAGAGTGTTTTGCTCGCTTAGGTTACAAAATGCACATGCCAGAAAGTAGCAGCTTTCTGAAGAGGAAATGTTCCTCCCGATGCTCCCCACCTATTTTCTGCCGCTTTATACGGTCTGGGTTTGTAACTCAGGCATTTGGGTGCCAGATCGGATCAGCAATGAATCTAACCTGACGTCCTCTTTTCAACTTGGCTTGATATTTGATGAAATAATAGGCGTTTTGGTGGCACCCAGAAGACAATTTCTGTCCTTTCACCGAGCAGCTGAACTGTACTCTGGAGCGTGATTGTGTCTTCTAAAAATTGTTGCCTGCCTAGTATAAATTCTCATTATTATTATTCAATTGCCATCTCAGTGGTGATTTGTATGAGGTTCCGCAGTCTAGTTCAGCACCTTTGCCTGACAGCTTCACTAAATTCTCGTTTTTTTTTTAAAAAAAAGCTGTGTTATAGTAGAAAATCTTTTTCTTGGCGTGTTTTCGGATGTTTTCGGTGACGCTGTGTGTCGTTGGAACAGGAAGCGATGCAGTGCGTGGAGGAGCTGAGCGCCCAGAACCTGCTGCCGGTTTTCGTGCGGGTGGGAGTGGAGTCGACGCTGGAGAGGAGTCAGATCACCAGGGATCACATGGGCCAGTTGTTGCATCAGTTGGTGCAGGCAGGAAAGCTCAGCAAGCAGGATTTCTTCAAGGGGTTTGTATCCTGCGCATAGAAACAGACACTTTTGTGTATTGGAGAGGAGTGATTTCCCACCTTGCTTTGGTGTCCCGCCTTCTCCACGCATCCATTTTGAAGGAGTATTTTCACCTGGGTGTATTTATAAGTAATAGAATTACTGTAATATATTTTTAAGTATTTCAACCTAAATATTTTCACATTTATATGAGTATTTATTTCTAAGCGAACACCTAGTTGTATATTTAAATGTGTGCGTGTTTAGATGTCTGGTTTGTGATGCATTTGTCGATTTGCCTTTTGGCAAATCACTGAATATGATTAAAAGAAGAGGAAGAAATCAAAAATCTTCACGTGACGTTAATGCCCGGGAGCCGTGGATCCCAATGTCCTGCGTGTCCACAGAGCCACAGCCGCTCTGCCGTTTCTCAGGATAACTCGACTTTAAGGAGCGAACGTGTCCTCGAGGGGCTGAAAAGGAGAATTTAGAGAATCACAGAGTTTTATTTGAATCGTGTCTCGTCGTGGTAGTGCTGACCGCTCTGGTGATCTCCCTGCGCCCATGTCTGGCAGCGAATTTCATCGCGATGCAATCCAGTGGCTCAGAGGAAAAATTCAGGCAGCCTGAGTTCAAAACCACGTGGAACAGCGGTAAAAAAATTACATATCCACAGGGAAAACGCTTGTCTGTGTCCATGCAGTCGCCAGTGGTCAAACCGACTCATTTGAAGTGATACATTTCCATAACGAATTGTGATTAAAGCCGTTCCAGGCTTTAAAGTGGTTGCGATGCCAAATAAGTAGAATTTTGATGAACTGGTGGGACGTGCGGGCTGAATGTGGCATAAACAAAGTGAAGCGGCTCCTGAAGATGATGGAAGGGCACGTGGTGTTTAGCGGGCACAGGAGAACACCAAAAACCACGGTGCTGATTCACACACAACAGATTACTGTGTAATTCAGGGTTAGGGGATGAGTGCTGGTCACAGCGCGAGTCTGGAGATGCACAACAGGAAAGCGATTCCTGGCAGAAGCACTGGGGCAAGCCTGGGCTGAACGAGTAGCAGAGGATGTGAAGAACAAAGCAAAGGTGGTTTCTGAAGCACAAGAGAAGAATCTGAATTTATAGTCACTAAACTGGACCCCGAAATTGTCAAGGTTTTCAGGGAGAATGAATCATGATGAAGATTGGCAGGAGAACCAGAAAAATGATCGTCTTGTACCAGCCATGGGAAGTGAAGGCACCTACAAGGGTTTTATCGGAAAGACGAGTTTTGAGTCATTCCGGAATCTGTATCCAGAGTTGGGGAACGATTTTTGTCATTCATCCTGCTGGGTTTTCTGTCCTGGATGGTGCATTGAACATTTTTCTTGCGTTGTTTTACATTTTACAGACATTTCGCTGCTTCCCTTACACTTGGATTTTTGTTACTACTCATCCCCCTTCAGTAGACATTTGGATATTTTTAAGAAGGCTGTGTTTATTGGATGTTTTGTATTTATAGCCAAAAATGCTTTTTTTTACTTTTACGTGGTTTACTAGTTAGCAGACTGTTTGTCTCTGGGATACAAGAATTATTGTAAATGGGGCTTTCTTGGATGCACCTGCTGGTTTTATGGGAGGCGATGCCTTTTCCACACACTCTCCATGTTACCGCATAGAGAAATTCACTCCAGGCAGTTTTGAAGCACTGAAAACATAGGATGGAAATAGTTTTTTTTGTTACCTTTGGGATTCTCTCCTTTCCTCTCCCCTTCTCTCCTTTGTAACCAGGGATTTTTATAGTGCAGATCAGCTCAAATTAAAGCCTGAAATTAAATTCTATTTGATGCTTGACATTTTTCTTTCCTTTTTCTCAAGTTTTTCAGATACCTTGGAGATGGCGGATGACATGGCCATAGATATACCCCATATTTGGTTGTACCTGGCTGAGTTGGTGACCCCCATGTTAAAAGAAGGAGGAATCTCTATGAGAGAACTTACACAGTAAGCAATGCCGTTTGTTTCAGTGTCAGTCGAGCTGAGCCGTGCGCCTGGCTGTGCTATAGGATTTTCACAGCGTGGTTCCCATGAGTAGATAAAAAACTGATAGCATTAGAGGCTCAGCTTCTCTATGAGCCGCTAAAACGCTCGCTGCCTGTCGTTAGGGACTTGCACTGGGCTGAAAGCTGCGGTGCGACGGGAGCTTGAGTTCTGTAGTCACCACTCAGGGGCGAAAGTTTGATCTGTAAATTGATTTCAATCCTGTTTGTATGATCTGAGCTAAAAAATGCGCCAGTCTTGTATGGTCGGAGTCATTTGAGAGCACGGTGAGGCTCTGAGAATTGGATTTGGAGAGAGCGAAGTGTCGTGCAGGAGTTTGTGTCTCAGAGGGAAGAGCTGCCACCTGGGATTGCCTTAAACGTGGGCTCAAAACCAGGAAACTGCATCCAGGACCAGAGTTTCTGTATTTTCTACATATCCTTATGTATTTGGGGATTAACTAGAAGCCAATTGAATGGTTAATTCAGCCTTTTCCCCAAAAAGGGTCCTGCTGCCTGAATGCAGCATCCCACAAAAATGGGTGGATTTGATGTTACATAAAAATAATTTGCCCTGTTGTGGCAAGTGCGCTGCATCACGAGTGCATTTTATTGGCAGTGCAAGCTGGATCAAATCCTTTATCACCAGCAGAAATTAAAGCAGATTTTCTGCCTCAGGTCACTACCCCTTGCCTTGCACTCCGGACTTGGAGCACTGTTTTATGAAGATGAAACCATCTTCAGACAATTCCAATTATAAGGATAAAATATCTGGTTTTCTTTCATTCTAGAGAATTTAGCAAACCTTTGCTTCCTGTGGGAAGAGCCGGCGTCTTGCTTGCTGAAATCTTGCACCTTCTATGCAAACAAATGGTAAGTGCCCGGGTGTAGCGCTCGTAGATGCAGCCAGGACGTGCTTATGCATAAAACCTACACATTTCCCACAAAAAGGTATTTAAGGATGGGTCAGCCACTCCAGAGAACCCAGGAATAACCCAGGAAACCTGCCTCTTCATCCCCAGTTTCAAACCAAACCTTACGAGGTTCCAAAAAGTTTAACTTTTTTTTTTCTCTCGTCGCTTTTCCCTTTTGCAGGTACCATTGCACTTGGCTTCTTCCAGAAGCTAGGGTGCTGAAATACCACAAGAGGGACATTCTCAAGGGATTTCTGGGCTGACCAGAAGCAGCAAGCGCCGGGAATGTTGCGCGAGAGCCGTTCTTGCAGGCCGGAGAGGTTCTGCGGGTTCGGATAAGCTTCAGATGCCTCTAGACTTCTGGGTGCTTATCCAAACGAAACCTGCCAACTCCTAAAATTCACCCAGCACTAGGGGTAGTGACACCTTTTCACCCTGTGACTTCTAGAGCTCTCTTACACATTTCACAGTTGTGTGTCCAAACAGTTTGGTGGTTTCCCTATAACTCTGTCTCCATTTTTGTCCTTTTTTTTAAGCCGGCTAAATACTGCACTTTGGATAGTGTCTATTTTAAACCCTGTAAAATCCCTCACTTGCCCTTTTATTTTCTTTTTTTTTTAAGCATGCATTCAAATAAGGTCGATCGTTCCAGGAGCATTTAGTCTAGCAATGCAAATAGTGACCTTTTCGTTTATTTATTTTAGTTTGATGCTTGTTTGGACAGTCGACTCCCATTTATTTTTCTCTGTTCTGTGCAAGGAAAGCTGCTATGCTCTGGGGGTTGAAACACAAGGTTTAGGTTTCTTTTTCTAATTCGATCTCATCCAGGCTCATGCTTGGACTCTGGTATTTCAGTGTAATATCAGTCACCTAATTTGGATCCTGATGAACTGTAGCAGGAACTAAGAGCAATTAGCTCCTAAAAATCTGCATTGTAAATTGGAAATTGTAATCTGCTTTGTAAAATGACAATCAGGCTGCTTTTATCGGCGCTTAACGTAGGTTACGCGGTCATCTCCATTGTGTAGATGCTGCAAGATAAAATTTTTGGCAAAGCGTTTGGGTGAAAAGAGCTGGTTGTTATCAGTATTTTTATTCTTGTCAGAATTATCGCGTATGTGCCATCTCAGGCAGGATACCAAATGGTCAGCGTGACATCAGAGGATGCGGGAGGTTGAACTGTATGTGCTGCAAAGGAGCTTTTCTGAATGTTCACAATAAATTGTAGGAATTCAAAAGTCAACTTGGTATTATGGACCTGAATTTAGGGCTTGATCTCTACACAGAAAACAGCCGTGTAAATAGTTATTTTCTGGAAGTAGCTAATGAAAATTGACATCAAGGCAGGGGGAGAATGAGTCACAGAGGAGGTTAATGACAGAGTCAGGAGAAGAATCCAAGTCACCTACTGCCAGCTCTGTGTCACAGCCGTGGGCAACTGTGTCTTGTTCAGATGTGTCACTTTTCATAGGGAATCTCTGGCTGCAGTCGTTGCAAACCCCACGTCTCACGTTATGCCTTGTTTACGACCCATCACTGCGGCGTTTGACCACTTGACAAGACGTATCTCCCTGTGGCAGGATTGCGTCTATGATTTCTCTTGCACGGGGTTTCCAGACGTTCTCACCTCCTTGCTAGGCATCTTGTTTGGTGGCTGAACGGTTCTTTATTTCTCCTGACACAGCTGCACCACTCCAGCTTGCGTAAGCTGCCCCAGTTGTCTCTCAGGTCTTTAAAATGAATACATTTTTGTGTGTTTTAGAGCCATAAGAAAGTGGGAGCCTTATGGAGGGAGTCTGGCCTGAGTTGGAAGGACTACTTACCCGAAGGGGAGGATGTACATACCTTTCTCACGGAACAAGTGAGTTCAGAGCAAGCATCTGCTTTATGAATTATTTTGATACACTGATTTTTTGCCCCGCGCCCTGTTTGTTTATCCTCTTCCGTCCCATTCTTATGCAGAGTTGATAGGGGATGTGGGGCGAAGTGTCTCCCTCACCGAGTTGGGGTTAGATTAATTCCTTTCTGAAATGCCAGGACTGGCTTGTCCCCTCCGGGAAATCTGTTTCTCCAACTAGGAGAAATGAACTGAAGAATGAGTTTTGCAGCAAGGGCAGAATAAACGGTAGCAGTTAATCCCTCATCCCACCTTGTGTTATGATCCCGGTGAGTTTCACAACTAAGAAGAGCCAGGACTGATGGAGGGCACTTTGCAGCAGGAGCTAGAGCTCTCTCCCTTTAGAGCCTCAAGTGATCCACCGCCCGCTTTTATTATTTATTAATAGCACGTAGCAAGTGCCGCGCTGCAGGAAATCAAATGGATTACCGAGGCCTGGGGCTTGGCGAGGGGGCTGTAGATCCTCTGTCACATTTTGCAATGAATCGGGGCGTTAGCCGCAATTTCTGTGAGTGAATGCCAGCTCTGGTAATTGCATTCCAGCTCCCTGTTGTTTTAGTTGAGCAATACGCGCTTTATTTTGTGTGCGCTTGTATTGTGTGGGGCTGGAGTTGCTCTGAGATGCCTGGTTTTCTTTGCTGGATAATGGAGTTCCCCAGTGTTCGTAAAATGCTTCATAATCTTTGGAACAGAAAATGTATATAAATCATTGTAATGATAACATAGCAGCTGAAAGATGCCAGAAAGCAGAATGAAGTGTAGTTAGTTTACCACCTCAGTTTGGTGTCATTCAGCATAGGAAAGTATTTTTAACTAATTCTCATCATTGCTTCTGATGTTGCAGAAGTTGGAGTTCACAGAATCCGACTGTTCCAGTTCCTCAGAAGCACTTTCAGAGAAAGAACTCTCTGCGGAAGAGCTGAACAAGCAGCTGGAAAAACTCATTGTTGAGGACAAGGCGAATGATGAACAAATCTTTGACTGGGTAGAGGTACAAAGACTATTTTCGCCCTCCCTGCACACAGTTCGTTAACTGCTTTTGTAAATATTTTCCCATCTAAAGGACCCTTTCTGCAGGCTCCTCCCTAGGCATAGGATAAGAAGATGATTGAGTCTGTGCAATCAACACTTCTGAAGGATTAAAACCTATATGTAATTAGTTATTTCATAGTAAACTTTAGGAAGAAAGAATTTTAGCCATGTTAACATGCAAATGTGTAACTGCCTTTAAAACATTATGGACATTTTGACTCTGAAAACACTGCTTCTGGTTACTTATTACATTTTAGATGAGTACAGCGCTACATTCTTTCTTCACAAAATATGAGATACAAGCTTCTTATGGTTTTTTGCAACATGACTTACTAAGTTCCCCCCTGCTGTGCTGCAGAAGTGTTCTGGGCAGTCACCGAGGCCAGGTATATCTTTCCCAGTGCATTGGACCAGTAACTGTAAGAGAAAACAAAGAAAAAGTAAAAAAAGGATCTCTGTCAACTCACTGATCTTTTCCTTTAAGCGAAGTTTTAAATCTAGTGTCTGAAATGATCCTCAACCCGATTCATGTAGATCTGTGCTTACAGCTAAATCTTGGTCAGCTTCAATTCAATTATTTCTGTTGCTACAGCAGAGTGTCAGCAATGTCATTTTTCTGGTGCTGTTAGAGAAGTTGAGAGTGGAATAAAAATCTGGGGACACCCACAGGCTCTTTGTAGCCTTGGACAAGTTACACAGCCATTCTCTGAATTTCTTCTACAAAGCAAACAAAACTCCACCCAAGGAGCATGCTGTAAAAAAAATGTTGAAAAAGCCCAAAACTTTTAGAAAATGCATATGGGCATTGTAAAAGCCAAGCCTTGCTGGTTTAGTTTGTTTCTAGAGACAAACTCCTAGTTGTTGGAATAGTTAAATGTTGATCACATGAGGACTTTTGTTGCATGTTGACATATCTGAGCTGTTTGAAGAAGGGAATGGGACAGCTGAGCTTTTACAGAGGGGAGAACTGGATTTCTGCTGCAGCAGCTTCTGCTGAACTTGAACTCGCTGCCAAACGCAGCTGTGGATTTTGGAAGCGGTTGCTCTCCGGCAGCGGCGTGTTTTTTAACTGGTCCATTTACTCTTGATTTCAGGCTAATCTAGATGAAAGCCAGATGAGTTCACCGACATTCCTTAGAGCTTTAATGACAGCGGTTTGTAAAGCAGCTATTATAGGTGAGTAGCTCGCAATGTAAACACCACACCAACCAAACGTGCAAAGAATTATTTTATATTTTTCAGGTTTATGTCACTTTTCCCTCCCCTGAGGCTTTTTTTTATCACACGCTAAGACTTTTGCTCCGTGCTTTGCCGGTTACGGTGTTCTCAAGGTGCTGGAGTGTCCCAGTGACCTTACGTGAGCAGACGTTTCAGGCTCTGAGTAGTGCCAGATTGTTCGTTGATTTTTCTAGTGAAGGTGGAACTATGCTAGACATTATTAAGATAATTAGCATTTCCACTCCTGTGGCAGCAAGTCCATGTGGGCGCTCTACCATCGCAGATTGCCACATGGGAGTTGGAAGTGTGGGTTGCGAAGAGAAGCCAGCTCTGCCTTTTTAATAGTTTTGGAAAGGCGATTTCTGTGGATGACTTGAATGTGGGGCAGTTGGCTGGAAATGGAGAGGGTGGGTTCCCAAGTCGGACATCTGAGCCTCAGGCCCTCGGGGGGGGGCTTGAATAAAAGCACTGAAGCCAGAAACATCTGGTCAGTTCATTTTGTTTTCTTTAACTTTACTGTCGGCATCTGGCGAGGCAAAAAATATTGTGCTTGTAAAGCACCCGGTTCTGCTCTCAGCTGTAAGAGTCACGCTTGGTGAAGAGAGTGGTCGGAATTTAACTTGTTGGGAGGGGACGCACAGCCCAGTTCTTTCCGCTCCCTGAGAACAGAACTCTTCTGATGCCACCTAGTGTTAGTGGTGAAATGACACAGGATTTGATTACAAATGTTTATGGGTTCCTCGATGTGTATCAGGAACATCTTCTGGTTTATGTTTTGACCTTGTCTCTAATTGAGCGGTTTTTTTTCCTTCTGTTTTCAAAGTATCACTTAATTGTGTTGCGTGATCTACTTAAAAGCTGCTGAATAATTTATCTGTGTTGCTGATAGACTTCTAATGTGTATTTTTATATATTCCTGATTCCCCATGTCACACGCAGCCTATGATTCTGCTTCTGCCTTAGGATTTTTAGAAAAAAAAACATATATACTTTTCTAAAAACCTTCTATATAACTGAAATTTTAGCCCTAACCATTGTACGTGCTTTGGATATCCAGTTATCTGTGGAAACACAATTTGAACAGTAAGTTTGTGATTCCTTTGCGTGTGTCCCTGCAGATGCTGGTTGACTTTGGGGACTGGAAGGATCAGGAGTTGCAGAAAAAGCCGTTGATTAGAAAAACTTTTTATTTCTCATCCTCTTTTCTCTCCACACTAACCTCTACCTGTGATTTCTGTTTGACTAAATGAAGGCAATAAAAGATAATAAAGATAATAAAAATAAAATATCTGCCCTTGCTACTGCCTAGCAAAGCTGACCCTGTTTTCTTCTCTCCCGTCAGCGGACTCTTCCAGCTTCCGTGTGGACACTGCTGTTATCAAACAGAGAGTGCCGATCTTACTCAAGTACCTAGACTCAGACACAGAGAAGGAACTACAAGCACTTTATGCACTACAAGCATCAATAGTAAAACTTGATCAACCTCCTAGTAAGTGTTTGCTCTGTGTTGGGGGTTTGAATTCTGACAGCGTGAGGAGCTGGTTCTGTGAGAGGAAAATCTTGCAATAGGGTGTGGAAGAGGATGTGCTGTTCCTGACAGTGGAAACAAAATTTTACCTCTTTATGTAGCAGATGAGAGGGGGCAGCGTAGAGTGGTTTCTGTTTGTCCAGATTCCAGCTTTCAGAGCAGCACAGGTCCCCAAATGCTTGGCCAGAGGCTGGCTCTTGTCTTGGTTGCTTCTGTAAGCAGCTGCACAGATGGAAGGACAAAGCTCTGTTGATACAAAGAAAAAATAGCAGTAAAAAATGATCTGTTGAGTGTACAGTACCTGAACATGTGAGTGTTGTAATTGCATTGCTGCACCACACATGTCAGTGGACTTGGAGAGAATAAAATGAATTGGACAACTGATGAGTCTTCTCCCAGAGCCACTGCGGAAAATTTGTTGGAAGAGAGGTGGGGGATTGCCAGAGAAGCAAAGATACCCGGAGAGTCTGCAGCACCAAATCAAAGAGTGCCCCAAACCACCCGACACGATTGTCTTTAGCTTTAAGACACTAGTTGTTCATAATCCCTCCCACTGAGCCCCAAAAAATGAGGTGTTGGAAGAGCCAGGCTGCAGGTTGTGTGGTCTGATGAGGGCAGGCCGGGCTGCTCTGGGTTCTTGTCTCTAGATAATAGGTTCCCACGGCCGCTTGCCCTTTTCTGTGGAGCACGTGTTGTCAGCATCAGCGGGGCCCGTTTTCCCTCTCAGCTGTGTGTAACCAGCCAGGAAGCAATAACTCAGTAACAGACTTTCCTTTTGCATGTATCTGCATCTTGTGCTTTAAAAGGTCACGTTAATCCCCTTATCTGTAACCGCGTCTTTGTCTGCCAGCTTAAGCCACACAGCACTGACAGCTGTTCTCTCCCGTTCTTCCATTATCGCAGATTTGTTGCGGATGTTTTTCGATTGCCTGTATGATGAGGAGGTAATATCGGAGGATGCCTTCTACAAGTGGGAAAGCAGCAAGGACCCGGCAGAGCAGAACGGGAAAGGAGTAGCGCTCAAATCTGTCACAGCATTCTTCACGTGGCTACGGGAGGCCGAAGAGGAGTCGGAGGATAATTAAAACTTAAAAAAAATACAGAGAAAAAAAAAAAGAAACAATTTAAGTATTTTTTTAAAAAGTTTCACGTCTTCGCCAATCACAGTGCAGCAAGGCCAATTCTCGCGCAGACCCCCCCCTTCCCCCCACACATGCACGAGTGGGAGAGGTAAAAGTAGATAAACACAAAGGTGACCATGGAGGAAAAAAGGTACTTGAAAAAAAAAAGTAAACTTCAAACCTGAGGGCGGGAGCACTAAACCAAAACACATGTATTATTTATAGAAAATATCTTCTGTTTTAATCTTTTTTTTCTTTTCTTTTTAAACAAGGACTCACAAAAACACAAAGCGAAACAAATCTGTTTAGCAAAAAAAAAAAAAAAAAAAAAAAAAAAAAAAAAAAAAAAAAAAAAAAAAAAAAAAAAAAAAAAGTTGAAAACTTTTAATTTATTATTTTAAGGACTGCAAATGCCAGTGTAATTTTTAAATTTGCAGTTTCTGTAAACGAATTGTATAATAGAACAAAAGCAGAGAAATAAATTTCCCTCCCCTTCATATGCACCTCAGTTTTGTTTCGAAGCATGATAAATAGACAAAACTTTCAAGGGGGTTGGGGTAAGCTAGATGAGGAAGAGATTTTTTTTTTTTTAATTGTCATCAGATTTTACTGCCTGCCT
Organism: Pampusana beccarii; assembly: GCA_013399365.1. NCBI lineage: Eukaryota > Metazoa > Chordata > Aves > Columbiformes > Columbidae > Pampusana > Pampusana beccarii. The sequence goes on along the minus strand of VWYH01005180.1, from coordinate 213,807 downwards.
CTCAGCTTGCTTCAGAAATTTTAAAAGAAAATAGTAATCAAAACGTACATAACCTTGGAACGGAAGGAAATGCATTTGAGAAAACCGCTGCGGACCAGAGTGCTCCAAAAAACCAACTCGTTCAAAACAGTGCTACCCTGGGGAAAAAGTACTAGTGATACTTTCAGAACCTTTAGAGCAACTTTAAGGCTTGTAAATACATAGAACAAATATTTAAAAAAATGAAAAAAAGAAATTGACTCAATACTATTTCTTTTCACTTTCAAAATATAAAGAACAAAATAAAGACAAACATTGCAAGTTTAAAAGAAAGTAAAACGACTTCTCCTTTGACAGCTGCTGAATGTGTGCACCATTCTGAGCGGTGCTGGCTTCCTTTTCCTTGTGTAGGTCCTCGGTTCCAAACTGTACATATAGTGCGTGTATGTATGTGTGTCTACCAAAAAAAGAGGGGTGAGAGCAATTGTTGTTTAAAAAAGAAGCTAAAAATGGGAAAAAAAAAAAGGGGGGGGTTGTGCTTGGGAGACCTTTTCTGCAGAGAGAACTTAATGGCCGAGGAGCAGCTGGCTGGGCGGCTGTTCCGTGTCGGTGCCTTTGGTTCCCGGCACGTTGCGGCGAGGCCGGGACACGACCTCAGGGGAGGTGGGTGCCCGATCCCAGCTCGGTTTTTCCAGCCGTGCGACCGCGGTGTCTCTGATATGACTTGGATCAGTGGCGTTGTCCTGGGGACTTGGGACCCTGCGGAGGCAGCAGCCGCTGGAGCAGAGAACCGCCAGCCCTTTCGCCGCAGCCTGTGCGTCTGTTGTCGCTCGGATTGCGCCGCTACCCTTCGCGCCTGAGGAACGCAAAGACCCGCAACGGGTGAAAACAAAAGCGTCCTACAGGAGTCAAGAGGTGAAACAAGCGCCGTGGTGCTCCTCCCGGTTTTGCCCGCCCCGGGATGTTGTTGGCAGGCTGAGCGCGCCCGGGTACAAATGAAGCAGTTGCTTGGCAGCGCAGTCGGAGCGTGTGTTTTCTGTGCGCTCAAAGGGACCTCACCCCGACACCACGCAGTCCTCCAAACTGAGCCGCTGCTGAGTACGTTAAGTCTCTTGTGTGTCTCTCTTCAACAACCAAAGATGACCTGCTGGCTCTCACTGTGAAGAAGCATCTACCATAATACAAGTCTGCAAAGTTCGTGAAGCCCGAAAATGTAGTTTGTGAACTGTGGTCCATGGACCACGAGTAACCTGTGGAGCATTTGCTGGTGGTCAGTGCAGCACTAGCTGCTCACATGATGCTGTCTCTTTCTTTCCAGCTGCTAAGTCACTTCTTTTTTTTAAAAAAAAAAAGGTAAAAAGGAAAAAAAAAGCTACAAATACATGAGATACTTTCCTATCTTACTTTTACATGTAAACAATTGTTGTACTTGCATAAGGATATTGTTTGATCACCAAGGGAAGGGAGGAGGGCGCCTGGTTGTGGCTGGAGGGGAGATGTCCGTGGGACACTTTCCCTGTTAATGTGTTCCACGCCATGAATCTGAGCTTGAGAATCCATGGCCTAAAACACTAGAGCATTGTTTGGTTTTTTGGGGTTTTTTTTTTAGAAACAATAAAACACTTTTCTCTGATGTTTTGTTAAAAAAAAAAAAAAATCTCACCCTTAATATATGCATATGTATGTATCTGCTTGTATGACATTCAGCAATTCCTTGTCCTCAGCCACTTCCCCTCGCAGTTGTGCGCAGCGGTTTGGCAATGGGCGCTCTCGAGATCTCCGAAAAGTTCATCCGCAGGGAAACCCCCACCCAGCAGCTCTCAAGGTGTGTGTGTGTGTGTGTGTGTGTGTGTGTGTGTGTTAAACCCCTGCAGAAGGGCCTGTGGGTGCTGGTCGTGGAAAAGTCATTTTTCAGCCAGAACGTGAGCAGGTACATGATGGTTCATAGCAGTTAAATAGTTGAATGCCAGTTTGTATATAAACGAGGCTGAATATTTGCCAAGTCGCCCTGTGCACCTGATGAATTTCTCCCCAGTGTCAGACCCTGCTGGGAATGTGAGTGTGTAACACTGGAGCTGTGCCATGCAAGAATTGTGATTTATTTATCGATTGCCTTGAATTAGGAACAAATTGCTAGAGCCTTTGAACAGCCATGTGAATCCAAGTGTGTCAGGGCAGGGACATTTATCTGGGGAGCTCGAATCTTTTGGCTAAAAGAGTTGGAAAAGCACTGGTTGTAGGGAGTGGGAAGGGTGAGCATGTGGGTAGAGGTGAAAAAGTCTCTCTCCTTGCTTGAGCTTTTTATGTTAAATGTTCCAAGGGGGTGAGAACTTGCCCTGTTAATGTCCTTGCGAATTCCAGGAGGGAAGTTTTCAGACATTTTAAGAGCGTTTTCAGAATTACCCAAAGGCTCTGAAAAGGTGGGGTTGCAGCATGGCAAGCTTTGCATTTTCTGAAGCTGGATCAGTTAAGCTGCATGTAGAGCGCTGTGAACACTTTAGGCATGAGACTTTAAGGTCTCCAGCTGGGGTTATGTTACCGTGAGGTTCAGCTTCCCACAAATGTCACCGCAGGGAGCATATCTGACAGCAGTTTTGGAAAAACTGTTCCCTCTGCTCCCCTTGCGCAGTTTGTCTTGTGCCACTTGCTTACCTAAACCAAGCAGCGTGGTCGCTTTTCGGTCACTGCCTAGATCAGTGCAGGTTTGCAGATGGGTGGGGCTCCTCAGGATGCAGCCTGTAGTCCTGGAAGATCTTTGAAACATGTCTCCTGAAGGGTATTAAAATAGAAAAAACTGTAGGTATATATGAAACAGAAAGAGCGATTAAGTAAAAGACTGATCCCGAAGGTATGTGATTTGTTGGAGCCTCATTTTACATAAGCGAGGAGAAATGAGCTGTGGTTATTCCTACCTGACGTGATAGCAAAGCCTTAGCAGGGAGGACTGCAAATTTCCTCCAGGAATACTCAAGGTTTGAGTGTGTTGGTTTGTTTGGTTTTTTTTTCTCCCAGTCTTGGTCCTATAAGGCATTTAAACACATCTGTGCAGGCTTGTGAACGTGGCAGGGGCTTAATGCAGCTCAGCAGGAAAGAGCTGCATTAGAAGCCATTTCCACTGCTGGGAGCCTTTCTCGTGCTGAGGCTGTGTGCACTATCAAAGGCACAGGCAAGGAGGAGCAGATGCGTCACTTACATTGCCGTTTATTGCTGAAAATGTCCCCAAACCTGAAGCAATCAAAGAGCAAATTTCAAGGCCAGGTGTCTGCCAAAGGCTGGTTTCTTTCTAGGAAAGTGTTTTCAGAAATAGATCATCCATTTCTGTATGAACGAGGTCAGTGATTTTTACCGATACCAGATGTTTTTGCACTCTGTCTGCTTGTGTTAACGTGTTTAGGTTTTAACCTTATTTTCTCCAGAAGCCTCAGGTCCAGGAGCAGACCTGTGCAAAGAGGCCATGCGGCAGGAGAGGCTCAGGAGAAGGGATTCCTTTGCAGAGGTGGTTTTTAGCTTTAAGCTGGTTTAAGCCAGTATTAACACCAATCGTTGCTGCAACCCACAGACCTTTGGTTCCAACCCCATAGACCGTTTTTTTTCTGATAAAGGAAGAACAAGGCCTCTAAAAAGTCCTGTTAACTCGCTGAGCGTACTGAAAATGTTTAAAACCAATTGCAGATGTTGGCATCTCATTGCCAAAAGGGTGGCTGTGACTGTTCCTGCTGTGTTTTGTTCCAGCGTGAGTCATTTTTACAGATGAAGGAACCCGAAGCTGGTTGCTTTGTCGGAACCATTCGCTGCAGAGCAGAGAAGCTCTTGCAGCCGTGCCCCTGGCACTGCTCACTTGATTTGTTTGGCTTTGGGGGCAGTAAGCTCAAATGAGACACCCCCCAGAAGGTTCTTACACCATTAAATCCAGCATCTCTGGCCTCAAGGTGCTGAACTGGCTGTTGGCCGCTGGTCGGCCTGTGACGGTGGTGAGATGCCGCATGGTAGGAGTTGGGTCAGGGCTGCCATGCGCTATGTGGGGATGAATCTATCAGGAGGTGTTGAGGCCGGCAAGTGCTCTAAGCTCCCACTTTATGCGATCGGTCAGGCAGGGAGAGTTTGGCCTTTTGGAAGAGGTTGGCCCTCTCCTGCTACCTGATTGTAGGCCAACGGAGTGGCATCCCCTGCCAAGCAGCGTCAGCGTGAGCGGGAGCTCTTCACACGCTGCCTTCTTTTAATAAGCTGCCAACAAGGTTTGCACGAGATGCTGCATGTGATAGGAACTCCAGGTGGTGGTTCGATGTGGCCCTGGGGCCTTGTGCTAGTTTCAACAACCACAGGATGGAGCCTGGGGATGAGGAGGTTTCAGCGCAGAGGGTCCTGCTTGGCTGCCCTTCTCCCAGCCCAGCTCTGTGGATAGATCACCCGCAAGGAGCCGTCGCAGGGAAACCACGGCAAAGGGCAAGCAACCGCAGCAAGAGATTAACTCACCATCCAGCAGCGTGACTAAACCCCTGCCGATATCCGAGGAAGTTTAACGCAAAGTTTTCTACCCTTGTATTTTCCAAGGCGCTCCACTTGCCACCTGCCTCATGGACCGTGTGGTGTGCTGAAATAACTCCAGAGTATTTAAATGCTGCTGTAGGTATGCCGGGCTCTGATCTGTGGAAAGCTTTGGTCGTGTGGCACTGGTTTCTCTTCCTCATTTACAGCTGCTAAATTGTGCTGAAACAGCATCGGAAATAAAACTGGCTCCCATTCCATTCAGTACTTTCCAAAGGGGAATTAGTCCAAGGGTGCAGTTGCTGTCCCAGCTGCAGGGATGGTTGTGCTGTGTTTGCAAATTGGCAACCGGGCTTGGGGAAGGCAATGGATGCTTTACGATAGGACATCCTTGTAGTAGTGAGCAGAGACAACAGTAAAGCCTAGCTCTTGAGCGCTTGGTTGTCCTGTTGCAGCCCTCCTGAAAGGTTTAACAGCAGATGTCTGAAAGCAGAGTTTTACTAAGCTAGCAGGGTACAGAGCATTAGCAAACATGGAGCAGAGCACTGTTAGAAGTGTTTTGTCACAGTGTTGCAGATAACAGCTGGACAGGAGCTGAAAAAATACCATCTTAGTGGATGCAGCTGGTACCTCCAGGTCTTACCCATGAAGGAAAATAAATCATTTCAGTGCTGCAGAATCAGCTATTCTGAAATAAAGCCTGGTGCCAATGCTCAGTGCCATTAAAGATGGCCTGAAGTGAATAATCTGTGAGTCCCAGACACCTCCCATTTGTGTGGTACTTCACCAAAAGCAGCCGGTCTGGGAAGAGAGCAGACACTCGGCCACTTCAGCAGGGTTGTGGCACCACCACCACCTGGACTTACGGTGATGAGCACCATGCACAGCTCCCTCCTGCTGCACAGCTCTGCGTTGGGTGTTTTCATACACCAAGAACATCAAACATGAGGAATTTCACACGCCTTCTCTGCAAAACAGGGGCATCAAGTGTTTTTACCCATCTTCCATGAAAACACATCTGACTCTTCTGGTCTTCTCCAACATCACACGGTGGATATTCTGCGCAGCAGCCTGGGCTGTGGTTGACACATCTCGAAGAAAAGCCAGTCGACAGGATTTCCCACGGAGGGACACGTACACCAGCTCTCGAGCTGACTGCACACTTCAAGCAAGAGCCATCGCCAAAAATGCTTCGAATTCCTGCTCAACCCAAAGGTTTTCTGTCTTCCCAGCAAAGCTTGCTGGCTGATTTCAGCTTCTCCTTGTTGTCATTTCCACTTTTCTGCTTCGGCTAAAATAAATCCTTATTTGTAATGCCAAAAGTACTATTAAAAAACCCCCAGCTTCTTCCAGGCGCTGTTTTTCCAGTGACGACAGCATCCGCCTCCTTAGAAGTACAGCGAACAAATTATTAGGAAGCCAATGAAGAGATCACAGGTGAAGTCTGGAAGGCCACAAAGTGGCAGACAATATGCATTTTTGAGTTGAAAGCAGAAATTGAGTGATTTTTGCACAGAATTACAGGAACTACAGGGCTAAAGAGGGTGTGAATTGGAAGAGAATTGTAAGGGTATTTTGGTGATCAGTAGACATGTCTTTGGTTAAGTGAGCCAGCAACAAAGCGGAAAATTGTGATTGAAGGACATCACTCTTCTAAAAGTCCATATTTCTGCTGGAGATGGAGGAAAAAAAAAATCCAGAAACAAAAAGCAGCTCAAGCTTAAAGACAACAACTGTGTGGGACTGTGGGAAGGGTGACACGGCTGCGTAACAGGTAAGTCCATCACTGAACCCTTGTGTGTGCTGCAGGCGAAAGGCCCCTGGAAGTTTGTGTGTGGCTCTGAAATTTAAAAGGGATTATGGATGTGAGAGACCCGTGGTAATTAAATGTTTTGATTCCGTGACAGTTACAGGATAGTTCTGCTTGGCACCGCTCCCTGTGCAAATCCACCAGGTCAAACTGAAAACTCTCCCCTCACACACAACATGCCACCAGCTGAACGGGAATGTCAAGGTAGAAAAAATGGGTCCTGCTCGAGCAATCCCACCAAACTAAAATAAGCGTTTAGGGATAACCAGACCTCAAGGTAAGAAGCTTCTCAGGGAATATTTTATTTGTTTTTTCAAAGCATGAGAAGCTGAAGAAATAGCAGCAGAACGTGGAGCTTTAGGGATGAAAGAACAGCTGGACAGGAGCTGAAAAAATGTCATCGGGATGGAGCTCTGCAGCTTTCTGGTGATTGGACACATGACAAAATGGAAAAAGGATCAAACTCTCCCTGAGCCAGGCTGACCGTGGGCCAAAAATGTACAAAAAGCTTTCTAAAATAAGTGCAAAAGTTGAGGTAAAAAGAGAAAAGGAAGAAGCTTGGGGTGACAACACCAGAGGCAAGGTCTAAATGTAATCAGAGCTGAAGTTTGGAGCTACAGGCCAGTATTAAAATGGAATTTGACGACAAAGACGTTGCACCCATTCAGCCAGCAGGATTGAGAATGTGTCAGCGTGTAAATTGCACGGTGTGACAAAGGTAATTAAAAAAGGTAATAATAATCTTGTGTAGTTGTTAAGAAACACAAGAGCGACATTAATTAAATAAAACAGCATTCATATTGAGTGAAAGTTGTGACAAAATGGGGAAAATATAAGTTGGTGCCGGGGTAAGGAATTTAAGAGAGTAGCCCCTGGAATGGAGTTTCTGTGACCAGAGGTATTTAAAACAGAAGCACAACAGGTTTCATGTTTCTAACGAGAACAGGAACCCACGGCATTGCTCTGGATACAGGGTGGAAACAGTAAATCTCTTGATGTGCCAATTTTACGGCTGTTCCCTGGGAACAGTAGCAATGTCTAAAATAATCTAGTTTAAACTGCAAGCTGCAGCATACGGTCAGACCCCAGAGCTGTAAGCGAATTTGCAAAAGCTCTGGAGCTATAGAAAGATGTAATCAAATTAAATTATTTAAGGGGGAAAAAAACCTACAAACCGGTTGGAATTCTACTAGGGCACAGCACTTAGGAGGGTGGGAAAGGTAGTGAAAGTGTTTAGTACTTGTTAAAAGTGCTTAGTTCTTGTTAAAGGTATTCGATGGTGATGATAGTGCTCCTCAGTCACAGTTCCATTCTGGCCGCACCCTCTGCTGGAGCAAGACTCCCCAAGGATGGATTTATTTCCCTGTCCTGCACCGTTCCCGACCTCCTGTGCATCCTCCCTCAGAGGTCACAGGTTCCTGCCAGCGTCACCCACTTGCAGCATTGAGGGAACAGGGAGAGGGATGCAATTGACACGAACCCACCCAGAAAACAGCCTGGTGGTGAGAGGAGATTAAGCAGTGTGTTTTGATGCAGCTGCTTTGCCCAGGCATGGTATTTTCTCAAGAGCCCACCGTCAGGCAGGCGTGTGGCTGTTAAGGAATGTGCAGGGCCCGCAGCTCCCCTCTGGGCTGGATTTTGAGATAAAAAAAACAGGGAAAGAGACAACAAAAGCTTTTCTCCTCCTCTGCTCTCATCCCAGTGTAGCTCTCTGGTGCAGCCAATGCAGGTGCTGGGGTTTTGCACAAAGGCTTGCAGTGAGCAAGGGGAGGGCAGCTGGGGTGATTTCATCTTTTCCTTCTTGTCTTAACAGCCGGCACGTTCCTTCTCGCTCCCCTCTCCTCCACCTTCCCATCCCTCCCCTGCTGCCAGAGAGGCACTGCAAGGGGAGAAAGGCCAAAGAACACGTTTTTCTGCAGCTGCACCATTGTCGTTTCGCACTCACAAGCAAGACAGGAATGTTTAGCAAACTGGAGCCATCTGGCTAAGGCACTTCCAGGGCTGTTTGGCGTGGGAGACGAAGGACCATAGGAAAACAAAGCATCACGGAGATGATTTGGAGTGGAGAGGAGGACACTGAGTGGGTCCAGGCCTCAGTCACAACAGCTTGGCTTTGGAAGGCGATGCTCTTGGGTGTAGGACAATGTTGCAGCAACCACCTAAAAGGGAAAAAAAAAGTTGGAAAAAGCTTAGACAAGAAATAGTCAAGGCAGTATTGCAGAAACAAGACCTCTCAACAGTGCTTTGAATGGTGTAAGTGCTTCTAACAAGTGCTCCCAGAGGGACTTCCCATCCACAGGAGAGATAGAAGGTACCACAGCGCCAAAATAAATGTATTAGTGCCCGTAGAGTCTTCAAATCATAAAAAAATGTACAGAAATAGTAGGATTATGTGCAGAAAAAAGATGAGATGCTGCTTGGGCAAGAGAAAAGGTGAAAAGTTCTGTGGCAATGGGGAGCGATAGATATGGACTGTGGTAATCTGGAGAGTAAAGAGTTGAGTGTGGAGATTTGGAGGCAGCTTGTAGAAAGCATACTTAGGGCAGAAAAGAAAATAAGAGTAGGTAGGGAAGGGAACTGAGGAGTTGTGCCTTAAACTCGGGTGAAGGGAAAGCAAAGGGATTCGAGGGAAGAAAAAAGCAAACAAAAAACCTACAGGTACATAGAAAGAGTTTCCGTTCATTGACTCTCAACATGCTCTGCATGGACCTGAAGTAACCATGAAGGTGACAATACCACTGTGGGTCACACTGCCTTGCAATGACAATCCTCACCTGGGGCAGCTGAGGCACAGGTTGGGAAGTAGAAAAAAATGAAGGAACACCAGAAAAAGGATCCTTCCTGCAAGCGAGGACTTGTTTCCGTGTTTTGGCAGAAAATTTCCAGCTTTGCAGCCAGATCTCTGCGATGCAACCAGTGTAATTGAGGCAGGCAGTGAATTACACAGCTAATGAGAGCAGCAGGAGGGTAATGAAGAAGAGGCTGAGGCAAAGGGAAGGCACGGGCTGGAGGAATCGCAAATGGCGGGAGGAGGCTGGAGCAAAGATCACAGAATGTCAGGGGTTGGAAGGGACCTCGAAAGCTCATCCAGTCCAATCCCCCCGCCGGAGCAGGAACACCCAGATGAGGTTACACGGGAAGGTGCCAAGGCGGGTTTGAATGTCTGCAGAGAAGGAGACTCCACAACCTCCCCGGGCAGCCTGGGCCAGGCTCTGGCACCCTCACTGTGAGGAAGTTTCTTCTCATATTTAAGTGGAATGTCCTGTGTTCCAGTTTGTATCCATTGCCCCTTGTCCTATCACTGGTTGTCAAAGATGCGACGCTTCAGAACTGGAAGGCTTGGGTGCGCACGGTCTGACAGGGACGATGAAGCGGTGACAGGGCTGAGGTGACGGGCGGCGGCCGCTCCCTCAGCGCCCTCAGGGGGCGAAGGCGGGAAGCGCCTCAGCGAAGCGGCGGCCAGTGCGCATGCGCGGCCCCGCGAGCGGCCCGCCCAGGAGGCGCGCGCGCCCCGCCCCGCCCTTGTGTTGGCAGCCCGGGAGGGGCCGCCGCGCGGGAACGGGCCGCTGCGCATGCGCACGCTGCCGCCTTTCTCCGC
>VWYH01005180.1:66450-203401 GCA_013399365.1 Pampusana beccarii | reverse complement strand
CCGGCTCTCGGTGCCGCGGGGCCGGGGCGGGCGGGCCCGGCGGGGCCCTGGCCCCTCGTCGGTTCTCACAAAGGAGCCGCGGGCATTAAACCCGCCTCTCCCGGGCCGCTGACACCTGGAGAAGCCCGGCGGCCGTGGCGGGGGAAGGTCAGCGGCAGGAGGAGCTGCTAGGGGTGCGCCACACGAAATAATCGCTATTTATAAACTTAGGAAGTGCCTCAGCGCCTGCCGTAGCCTTCCCGCGTTTTGGTTGCTTGGCTGCTGTTTGGTTTGTTTTTGTTTTTTTTTTTTTTTCCTTTTCCTCCACAAAATCCCTCAGAGGCCAGAGAAGTGCTGCCACTCGAGGAAAAACTGTGCAAGACTTCAGTGTGGCTCTGCTTCCAAAAAGCAGCTCTTAATCCCTCTCAGTGCCGCTAGAGATGGATACAGGCCCAAGCCTGAGACTGCCGGGTACTTCTGAGCAGGTCCCCGAGAGCCTGTGGTGGTCACAGCCTCGTTAAAGAATGTTAATTACTTTCCTCCCCTCATTGCATGCACTGCTCCGTACAGAAGGTTATTAAATTCCAGTCTGGAATGAGACTGTTCCAGGGGGACTTCCATTCCAGGTTCGTTATCCTTGTTGCCCTTCTGGACTGTGTTTTGTTGGTTAAAACCTTGCAAAGACTTAAGGAGAGAGGAGCAGTGACCAAAATCTAAGCTGGTGGAAACTGATGTAGCTCTTGCTGGGCCAGAGGGTCTCCCCCAGCTCACGGTGCCCCAGGACAGCTCCAGAACAGGGACACTGTTCCAAACAAGTTCTTCACACCTGTATTTTAACTACTTTCACAGTCACTGGTATCTGCAAATCAAGGGGGATTGCTCAGCCTGTGCTGCAGGAGAAGAAAAGTTGGATAATATGGGGTTATACGTGTGTTTGCTCCTCTTCAAGCGTAGCAGAGACTGACGGTTTGCTCATTTCTATGGTATTTCACTCTCTTCAGGCTGCTGAATTATCTCTGGGTTAACAAACTTATCGCTTCTCAGTTCTTATCAGGTCTTTTGAGTAATAGTTGCGCTCTGGTTTTTTAAGTGTGTGACTTTTGTTTGTTTGTTTTTACCATAAACAGTATTTTTAGCATCCTTTAGCAATAGTTGGCCAGCAGTCTTTGGCAAGCAGTTATCTTATTGAGGCGGGAGAGGTTGGGAAGTACTCGTGTTTATAAACAAAGTTGCACTATTAAGCTCCTCCACACGAGGACAGCGTGTGTAGGGAGAATGGGAGGAGAATAAGGTATCGTTGGTGAGCGTCTGTTCTGAGTTTTGATGTGCTCAACATCCTCAGGAGTGACTTAAAAAATCGATGGATAGAGTGGGAAGTCCTTGGAAATAAGGAATAGATGGGGGGTGAAAAAATGCACATCATTTCTGTTGCGGGGGAGAAGGACTTGGTGTATATGCCTTGAAAACATCTTCTGGCTTTTACACCCTTTCGCCCCTTTACCTGTATGTGCATCCTAATTAATTAGCTTTTCAATGCCTCGTGCACTTTCCTCAGATAGTAGCTGCTTGAATTATTTTTGTCTTTAGAATATCTTTTTCTTCTCAGAATTTCCTTTTTCCTTTCAATAGAAACTGATGTGTGAATCTTTTCTCAGTGTTTTGTTCCAAGTGACCCAGGTTGCTCTGAGGATTTCAACTTCTATGAGGGAGAATTAAAGTTGTTTGACATTGATGGACTCTAATGTGAGGTGTGAGTTGTTTTTATATAGACTGCAAGGAAATCATAGCTTTTATTATGTATAGTTTTGTACTATAAAATAATCCATGATGGCTGAATAAGAAATAGTTTGAGAGGAGGGTTTATATAGTGGTTTTAAATTTAATCCATCTAAGAAAGGAGGATGTTGCCTATAAAGGGTTCTTACCCTGGTATGTAGTGTTAGTGACCTGAATTTTCACTGAAGTGTCAGTGGTTTGTCAGAATTCATAATGTTGGATCCTGGAATTAAGGTATTTCATCCAAGGCTATGAAACTTTCAGCGGTGGATTTTCATGCGGGAGTAGTTCTAAGTTTGTGGCCTAAATTTGTTAGAAAGTTGAACCCTGCGCACTCGAATACAGGCTGTTTCATTCCTGAGCTGCCTATGTCAGTGGCAGTACATGAAGAATCTGTATCATGGACCATTCGAGCCAAAAATTGTTCAAAAAACCTGTTGTTGCGCAGATTGTCACAGTCCTGAGCATGGTTGTGGAGAGGGATTATTTTTAGACAGCTGTGCAAGCAGAAATTCTGCTTTGTATTAATCTGTTAGCTGAAGTTTTTGTGAGTTTTTAGGTATGATGGGGGTGTAACTTAAGTTGTCCAGTACCTGCCTTTGGGTGTGTGTTTGGGACGTTTAGAAAAACACCGGGGTGTAGGAAGAGAAGATAATCCAGGCCGTGGAAATGATCTGCTGTTACTGTTTGCTGTATAGGTCAAACACTGATGGTGAAGGAATCTGAAACCTCTAGTGGTTTTTATATTGAGTTGGTGGTGGAGGTGGGGCGTGGGTTCTCACTCGTGTTTTAATAAACATCTGGTGAGACTGAGCTGACTCCAAGTTGCTGGTATTATATATATTATATATGCAGAGATGAGGTGCTGAGCTCAGTCCCAGGTGAGGAGGCAGAGCATCCATCTCACTGCAGAAATGTGCTTTTGTTCCTTTTTGCAGTGAAAGCAGCGTCCCTGCGTGCAGAAGGGCGCTATTTAATATTTGCTTTGCTCTGTAGAAGTCAACGGGGATAGGTAAAGGTGTAAGTCAGGTTGCATTTTTGGTGTTTGGAGTCTCCGATCTAAATTCAAAGCTACCCTGAAATGAAAACGTGTCATTAGATTCTCTTCTTTAGAGAAAGCAAAACTCTCCTTTGGGTCTCTGTGTGTTGGAATGTGTTTGTAAATGGGAAGTGTGAAGGATTTTTGCTGTGCTCCCCTGAACCCTGATGTGTTTGACTTTCATTGTTCCTCTCCTTAATGCTGAAGGGAAGGAGTAGATGGAAATAGAAACTGTAACGTGAGTCAAGCCAAAGAATTTCTTGCCTGGCAAGCGGTGAGCTCTTGGATCTTTGTATTGGACCCCTGTTCTGCTTTAATTGAAACAAGATGTTTATAATGCTTGTAGCAGCGTGGGGCTCGAATAGCTTGTAACAGATCTCTGGGAGACTCCAAGTTGCAAATACAGCCCTTGTAGCTTAATCAGGAAGCAGGTGATTGAAAACCCAGCCTAACTAGGACACCTCCCGGGAAATGGATGCGGTGTGGCCGTCGGGATCGGGACAGAGATCGCACAAAACTGTTGAAATGGCAGCAAAAGTGATGGGAATGCCAGTTGTGAAGAAATGCTCAGCCAGATGTGGAGCGGCAGTGAATTTCCGAGCAGGTTGCCAAGGAAGGATTAGAAGTAGGGACTAACTTGTATTCTGTATTCGGTAAGGTATTTTATTCCTTTATACATTTTTAGGCTGTTTTAAATTATTAAACACTACTGGTCTGATTTAAACAGGACAACAGGCAGCTGGATTAACTGCAAAACCAAGAGAGGCTGATAAATACTAGAACATCCTGGTGAAGCAGGCAGCGTCAGGCAATCAGCTGAGAACTTTTAATAGATACAGTTTGTAAAACAACTTTGTATCAAAGATGTTGCTGGGTTATATATTGTGTGACATCACGGATACTGAGGGGTTTGGTGGTGTCTTCTACCCAAGCTGGAATTTTAGGGGGGGAGCTTTGAGGATTTCAGAGGGCCAGAAGTCTTGAAAAAGTTGGCTGGGTTTCAATGTAGAAAGTAATCTGTTTTGCATGTTTGGTTTGGATTTCCATTTTGGCTTTGTGAAAATATTAACATTTCCCGTGCTTTTTTCTACAGCTTCTTAGCCATGTAAATGCTCTTCTGCTCAATTCAGCTTTAGAAACTAGTAGATAATTGCACAATAATCAGTAGCCTGTTATTGAAATCCAGTTACTTCGCTTTTTAAGCCTTTCTGATAATAAACCAGTCATTTGTGTTCACACTGCTTGTAAGGTTGACAGTTTTGGATCCCTCGACGCCCTGGCTTCAAATCTACAAGAGCATAAAAACCTTTTTCTCGCCCTTTTGGACCTGATTTCTAGCCCTGCGTCGTGTTGTATACCAAGCCACGTCTAAGAGCGCATCAATCACCGGTGTACGTGTCGGGTGACAGTAAGGGGACACCGGAGGGCACAGGATTGGATATGCTTTCTCGTTTTTCCGTTGCATATTTGTTTTCAATCCGCTCAGCCTGTGCACCCTACCCCGTCCTTGTGACTTGGTATTTCCACCAGCGTGACACTTGGCTTTGCCATCTTCGAGATCTGATTTTTATCCTGAAATATTTTCCCTTAAATGAGGTCGAAGTCTGAGATAAGCTGGAAAAAAAAGAAAAATCTTATGGCCAGCAGCAGAAGTTCAAGAAGTCAGCCAAATTATGCCTCAAATTAACTATTTTATTTTCTTTTGCGTGTTCCTGTGTTTGCTACATTGGTGGTGAGACTCCACTCTTCCGAAATATTATCCGAAATGTGTGTGTCTCACCCCCTTTTACCCCCCCTTCTTTCCCCCTAAGGATGTGCTGATAATTCAGGAGAAAATTGGTATATTTTTTTCTAGTAGTTCACAGAATGCTACCTGTACCTTTGACTGCATCTCCCATTAGTGGCTGCTCCCTGAGCTGGGAGACTGGATGCTATCAACCATTTCTGCCAACTTAGAAATCCCAAAAGTTGGGAATTTTTGTGATTTATCAGCTCCTTGCTGGTTTAGCAGCTTTGAAATGACTAGGTCGTGATAGCTGGGGAACCTGTGAACCTGCAGTTCAAATGACCCATAGGAAGATGAGTGCGAGTAGCTACGTGAGGAGTTACGATCTGTGCTTTCAAGCAGCTTTTTGAAAAGATTGGGATCGTGATGTTTGTTTCATTGCTGATGTGATTATTTTTTTTTCGGACACTCAATCAGATTTAAGTGTACGTGAGAGTTACCCAACCTCGAAAACCTGCATCCTCAGTTGATGGCCTCTTCCCGCTTTCTAAGCACAATATTTGTCTGATATTTGTGTAAATGCAAAATATGGTTATTACTTTCCAGTTGTTTATTATTAAGAGCAGTGCTTGCAGTCCTAGCTGTGGTGCAAATTGAAAGGTATCTTAGTATCCCATACACGAAACAGGATGAAAGATTTCTTAGTATCCCATACATGAAATAGGATGTCCAGGTAAAAGTTGGTTTGGGTGACTTGATTTTTCAGTTAAGTAAATCTTCTGTTTTATTTGGAGGGGAGAGTTTTATTTGGAGGTACAGATGGGTTTTTTTTATTGGAGAGTTCGGGGTTTTTTTTTATTATGAAGGGGAGGGTTTTTCTGTATTGCTGTTGCAAAACCTTCTAGTCTTTTGTTTTACCTTTTTGAGAAACTAAATTCAGGCCTGTTTGTAGCTGACATTTCACACCCAGCCCAGAAAACTCCTTTTTGATCCCTCTGTGGAAAGAAATAGGCCAAGCAAATGCAGTCCTTGGGCTGTGATGCTTTCACAAGGTGGTGCTGGTGACTTTGCCGCTGAGAATATCGGTGCTTTCAAGTCAGTAGGAAATTATCCTCCTGTCCCTTTGATTCCTTTGGCCTTTGGAGCAGGAGACGATCCATGCAGAGGGAATCAACGCAGAATTTCTACAGGATGTATCGTAGGCACTGAAGTTATGAATTGTACTGTGTTAAGTCTTACTCTGGACAGCAAAAAGACTCGGGTAGTTTATACGGTGATCTAAACAAAGAGGATTTTTAAAACTTGGGGAATTTTAAGTCAAAGTTGGGAGTACGGTGTTTTCATGCGTGTGACATGCAGAGTTTAAAAGTCAATAAAGCCCAGGACCAGGTCAGCCACAGCGCGCTCGTACCTGTGTGTTCGTGATCCCAGGGACAGCGTCTTTTGTAGCCCCCAACCGATTTCCCTGAGGATGCAGCTGTGATTGCTTATTTGAGGACTCACTTCAAAATGCTGGCATGTTTTAAAAGGGCTTCAGGCCATGCTTGGTAGGAAAAACATTTGATACTGAGCTGAAGCCCTAGGGAATTTGACATTTTTCCTCTTGCTTTTCGCACTTCAGGGAGGAAGGTCCCATAAAATAGAGGGTGGGAAGTGCTGGGCTATAGTTCTTGTTTTCTAATTGGCTGTTAGTATTTTTTCCCATCCTGAAATTTCATAAGGAGGCTTCATTCATCTTATTTTGGTTTTGGCAGGTAGCATGTTTTGATTTTTCTGTTTTGTCTCAGAAGAAAACGTCCAGCACTGTTACACTCATTTGCTTTTACTGGTGCTGAGACAGGACTGGTTCGCTGTCATTTTTCAGTGTCGAAGGAGAAGTCGCAGACGTTGCAGGAGCGAATTGACTGCCTTTCGCTGTCAGAAACACTGTATTTTGAGGATGGCCAGCAAGATGAACGTATTTTAGAGCATCTCCTGTGAAAATGCCACCTAGCAATGTGTTCTCCTGAAATTCACGGGTTTTGGTGGGTTTTGCCGTAGGTGTGTGCACCTGATGTGACGCTGTGCCCACCTGGGATTTAGTTTATTAATTTATCAGTTTATTATTTGGGGAGGAGACCTTGTAGGTACAATGATGGAGCTTCTTGCATCACCCGTCCTTGTATCCATCATATCTCAATGTGCATTCCCCTTGGCTTATCTTTCGCTGCCACTGGTTTCTGAATGGAAACTACCTCCAGAGCTTGAAGATGGAGCAAAAATACTCTGTACAGATGAGCTGGGTTCTGGTTTGCCTGAGAAAATAAGTGAGGCAGAGAGAATCCCTCTGATCTATCAGGAATTTCTGCTGTTGTATAATAACAGGACTGTATTTTTGGGGCGAGAATGCACAAAAATTGAGGTGATATTGATGTGGTACGGAGCATCTACCCCTGCAAAGAGAACGCAGCACAAAGTGCTGGAACTGCTGAAAGTCATCTTGAAAAAAGCCATGTTAGGTCTCCAGTCAAGAGAGAGACATTCAGGCTGGGGAAATACCTACTGAGAGTGAAAATGTATGGTAAGTGCCTGCCTTCTTGTCTGAGCAAAAGGAAACATCCCAAATAGGTAGAAATCGGGAGCGTTTGGCTATTTCTCCGTAAGGAAGGGAAGACTGCAGCGTGGAGCTTGGTCGTGGGATGGAAGGGGGGAAAATGGGTCCAGCCAAGGTTTGCTTTTGAGGTTTGTAAAGGGGGTGGTGAGAAGAAGAAGGGAATGACTCAGTAAACCCTGTGTTTTGCAATGGAAATAGTGGAACTCCTCTGCTTAGGATGGACAGCAGGTAAGAAGGGCTGTAGAAGTGTAATGGTAGTAAGGGTGAGACTTGACAAGGGTTAAACTAAGCTTAACCCGTTCGATATGCATGATGGTGCATGTATTTGGAGAAGAGTTTGGTAAAGCTTTAAATTTTTGTAGAAGGTATGGAGACTGCTGTTTTGATGGTTGTTTTCTTGTTCGAGGACTCATTAATTTCTATAAATTGCATGGGGTTTAGTTTGCGAGGGCCACGGGTCGGGTCCCCAGTGTGTGTATTTTCTGCCTAACGGATTTAACGGTTTAATTCTTTAGGCTGATAGAAGCTGGATCAATGTGTCAGCTCCTGCTTTTCCCCAAAGCGAATGACTTACTAGTTACCTCAACGCCTTACTTCAGGCACAGTGCAATGTCTGCTTTTCGTTAACGCTTTCTGTTAATTTTAAAAGCTTCTTTATTCTTTCAGATATGTTTTAAAGGAGCAGGCTGCGGGTCTGGCTTACACCTTCACCATTTCTGCTACATCCATAGCACTCAAGTTTGCATACATGTTTTAGCATCTTTGTTGAATGCAAATGTTGATTGTCAGTTATGTTAGTCATAAGCTGTAAGTCATTTACCCTTCTTTTCTTTTTAATCCTTAGTTTGTTAGATACATGGACGTAGATGTTTTTGTTAATTTTCACACCCCATCTTTTCTGTACTTTAGGTTGACTCCTCACTGCACTGTGAAAACCATTAGGAAAAAGTCCTTGGGGTTAAAACCTGGGGCTCCACAGTGTTACCTGCACTTGGGGCTAGAAATTAATTTAAATGGCGACTGATCTGTCTGAAGCTGAACCCGTGCATCATAAGGCGCTTCCACTCTTAACGGGAGCTCAGCTGATCCACACGGACAAGTTAAGTGAGGTAGGGGCTGGCCCATTCTCCAAGCTTGCCATCGGATCAGTCCTGCTGAAGGTCACTCCGTTCTCTTTCTCCCCCTGCTTGTAGGAAACTCGCTTGGGAGTCTAATAAACCCTGGAGGTACTTTCCTCCCCCTTCCCTGCCTTCCCTGAGATGCTGTATTTGTCAAAATCCTCAAACGTTCATCTCATGTAATTTGAAATTGCAAAGAAATTACTTATTTTCTTTAAAATGTGAAACTATCCTCTCCTAGTATGCTTCAAAGAAGCTAGTTTGAGGGTCTTTTAAAATCCTGAAAAATCCAAAAGTCACCAGAATATTTCTACATAATGCTGCTTTGATTTACTTTAGTCCCATTTCAAAAACGTTCCGGTTATTTCTGGTATCTGTACTGATTTCTTGGTATACTTTTTCTAGAAAGCTGAAGACGACACGATGCCGATCCGTCGCGCGGTGAATTCTTCTTCCCGGAAAACTCCTCCCAAAAGCAAACCTGCTGAGGGTGAAGAGGTCAAAGCAGGTATGGTAATAGTTCTGTAGTGTTCATATAGATCCAAATACAGGCTTTTGTTCTGAAACTCCTGGAAAAAAACCTTACTGCCAGGATTAAAATATTATTAATATTTACCTTCTTTTCATAGGCTTTTCTTAGATTATTGGGAAGTTGTGTTTTGCAGCCGCTCTGATCCCATTTGTCTAGTCCTTCATACCCTGTGGCAAAACCCTGACACTCAAGACAAGAAAATATAGCTAAATATAGTCCCGTTTAAGCTTGCACATTCTTCAGAATAAAGGTAGAAATTGTGAAGTTTCTGTAGTGTCAGGAAGATGGTTTGAAATGGAAAGGTGGAGTTAACGAGTGGAAAAACATAGTATTTAATTTGTTTTCTTTATTTTCCTGAACAAAAAGATTTTACCACAACATGTCAAAATCTAGTCCAAGATCGATGTGTCTGGTCTTAGCAGCTTCACCTCAGTTTCTCAGAATGTGTCATTTCCGTATCACATTCTGTCAGTGTCACTGAAGAGATGTGTGGTTTTGCACCTTTGAGTTAAAAAACACGTAAATCTCAACCCAGGGGAAAATCTAATGTTTCGTGGTCCTGATTTCCTCCTCCCTTCCCCACCCAGGCCTCTCTGATGAGGGATGGTTGTAACAGGGACCTCTGGAGTTAAGAGGAAAAGACTGGCGAAATTAGTTCACTGTGCTACATGGTGTTGTTTGAAGTTATTCTGGTGTTTGATGACTGGTTGCACCTTATTGAAGCTCTTTTCAGTAGTTTTCTTCCCTTCTTAAGTTATATTCAACTCTGTTTAAATTAGGAAAAAAAGTTGTCTGATGGGAAATAATTAGGGGGGAGTGCGTTCTTAAGATGCTTTTTTTTCCCTCTGCCTTCCTGAAGAACAGAGGGTAGTTTTAGGCAGTAACCCGATGCTTTTTCACATGTTTTAGATGCAGAAGCCACTTCTGAGGAGTCTGCCTCTGTTGAAGAAGAACAAGAGAGTGAAACCCTGCCCGCTGCATCCACTGAGGCAGAACAGCCAAAGGAACCCGAGAATGAAGGGAAGGAGGAAACAAAGTCCTCAGAAGAAACCAAAAAGGAGTAAGGCTTGCTTAGTGCTGAGTTCAGGAATTTGGGGAGGATTCTGAAGAAAGGGAGGTTCTAGAGATAGAAAAGATGGTGGGAGAGGTGGGGAAATAGGATGGGTCCCTTAAAAATGTGCTCATATTTCACAGGAAGAAGCTACTGATGAAGTGTAGCTGCTGTTCTAGAACATGTGTGAAGCTATCAAGACAGCATCCCTTTTTTCTAATAAATACATCAAAATGTTCTTTAAACTCCTTTCAGCAGCAGATGTTCTGGGCCTTTTTTGTTATTGTTCTACTTGTTAGCTTGTTTTACGGTGTCTTTTGTCTTACTATTGCTTTGTATTTTTCCTAAGCGAGAAGGATCAGGCTAAGGAAAAGGAGAAGAAGGTGAAAAAGACCATTCCTGCGTGGGCTACCCTTTCTGCGAGCCAGCTCGCTAGAGCACAGAAGCAAACTCAGATGGCTGCCACCTCACGGCCCAAAATGGATGCTATTTTAACTGAGGCCATCAGGGTAAGCAAGAGACAATTGTTTCTTTTGTTCATCTGTTGCAAAGCAGAATAATTTGTGCGCCTAAAATCCACAAGCAGGAAATTTACTGTCTTAGACCTCTGTGCTTCTGCCCTGAAGCCCATGGAGCTGAAATGGGAGACCATGATGATGATGAGGGGCCCTGTAGCTTATTGATTTGTTTAGAGTTTGTTTCCCTCCTGAATTACATTACTAGAAACAGCTATGATGACATAACCTAGTTGATTGCTGTCATCATTTAATTTGCTGTGCCTTCTAGCCATATTTAACTTGATTTACCTTGATTAATCGATCTATTTGATACGTGCTTTTTTCAGCATTAACTTCTCCTAACTCAGGACAGATGGCAATACTGTAAACTCGCATTCCAAGGTGGCATTGGTCTTGGTTTACTGTATTTCTCCTAGTTGTAAGAAGAAACCTGCACTGTTGGAGTTGCGCTGCAACCCCGTTCCTCTCTCCCCTTGAGGTTTGGTTCACAGGCGGCCTGGACTCCACCATCATTGCAAGGTGGCTTTTCCAGCTGCTATACCTTCAAAACATGAACTTCAACTTCATTTTTTTACTAGTTTACCAAAGTCAATCCTCCATCTTCTTCTAAAAAAAAAAATGGCAACTTGTTCTGACTTAATGATTGCTCTGAGATTAGTAAAATACCTCACAGCTGTGCAGTGTTGGTTTGCCAACAGGTGACTGTATTTTGTAGTAGCGCGTAGCGTTTTTGCCATTACTTGTAAGCGCTGCAGGACTGGGGAGCAGTTGACATGCACTTGCTGTGCTGGTTTTGTCATCTGCTCTTCAGCCAATCTGAACGGGGAAGTTAAGTATTTTGTTAGTCATATTTTATCCTCTTGAGTCGTTGTGAGGAAAAGGCCAGCCCTGGCAATCCCGTGCTGATGTGCATCCGTTCAATCTCTGTTCTTTCAGCCCCACAGCAAGATAATTGCAGCGCAGGTGGTTTCTACTAACTTTTCCCTTCTGTTCCAGGCGTGCTTTCAAAAGAGCGGTGCGTCGGTCGTTGCGATACGGAAATACATCATCCACAAATACCCTTCCCTGGAGCTGGAGAGGAGAGGCTACCTGCTAAAGCAGGCACTGAAACGGGAGCTGGAGAGAGGAATCATTAGGCAGGTGAGAGCTGCTGGTGGTATTTACTTAATCACTCAATGACACAGGAGTTTCTTAAACTCCGCTAGCACATCTCCGAGGTGATCACCTTCTCCCTGCTGGAGGTTAATCAACCTCTGTCTCTGCTTTGTTAGACACTGACAGAATTTCGACAGATGCTTTGCACGGTTGGCTTTTGTGCAATTTTTGCCCGTTTCTTGCTGTTGTGTCATATAGCATTGCAGGAGCGTGTGTCTTCAAACTGGGCCTAGCAACATCACTCCTGCAGCAACATGTTTCTTTTACCGCTGTAATTTACTGGTTATTGATCTTACTGAAGTATCGGTGGGTTCAAATCAGGCTTCTGCCATAACAGTCCATGGCCAGGGTGACAGTGCCTTCAAAATCTGTGTAACAATGTCACTTAGGCTCTTTCAAATTGTTATTATTTGGTGTTACTTTGTTAAAGATTGAAATGGACTTTCTTTGCCCCAGGTGAAAGGAAAGGGGGCTTCTGGGAGCTTTGTGGTGGTGTCTAACGCAGGAAAAACTGTTCCAAAAGCCAGAGACAGAAAGGTAAGGTGGATTATTTTAAACAGTACTTTGAGAAATCTTTGTGGGTTGCACTGGAACATGGGTATCTTACAAAATGCAACCTAACCCCAATGGCATTCTACTCCTTCCCCAAGTACAGTAGTTAAAACACCCATTCTTCTAAAACCAGAGTCAGAAAGCTAGTATGAGAAATTAAAACCAAGCAGAATAATAAAAATCTTAGTTTTAAAATGCTTACATTAAATCCCTAGGCTCTGGTTCAGAGGCAGAAAACTGAATAACCATGAAGCTCCTCTTGTGTCTTTACCTGTTAGAGGGAGAGATCAGGTATTGTAAGAGAGCTCTATGCTACTGCTGTTTCTGTTATATCTGTTACATGGCTAAATGGAAGATTCAGGACTGTCAGATGAACGTTTTTCCATCAGCTGTGAGGGCAGAGGGAGAAAGAAGAACATGTCCTAAGGCTTCTGGAAGAAAGCTGCTAATATTGGGTGTATACTGGTTTGAAGTTGTAAAATGCGATGTGGGTTTTTGGGGATTTTTTTTGAGCCTAGTCCTCGCAATTAATCGTGGTTCCAGCATCTCTGTTCCCCACTCCCTGCTGTGCTGGGTGTATGAACCACGTTTCTAACACTGCGGTTACAAAATGTTTAGCTGGAGTTGCTGATCCCCTTGCAACTTAGAGAGTGTCGTAACACCCTGGTGCTTATCTCTTGGCTGCTGTGGAGACCAAAAAGCCCTAAAACGGAGGGAAATGGTGACACATTTGGTAGTAGGGCGCTGAGGGAGACTCACTGCGGTGTAACATCTTTTTAAATAGAGCTCCATGGCTCCACGAGAAGTTTGAGCAGGGCACCTGACAGCTGCTAACGCCTCCTTTTCTTGTCTGCAGCGTATCGGTGTCTTTGTTCCTAGTTACATCCTCTGTGTTGCGGCAAAATGAATAACTTGCTTTTGTTTTCGGTAAATTCAGCTCACAGTTGAGCAGCTGTGTGGGTGAGCAGCACCCTCAACCGTTCGACCATTTGCAAAGCTGTTGTTCAGCATCAAAATCATTGAATCTCGGCACATTTCCTCACTGGTTTTCTGTATAAAGAACAGACTTTTTTTTTTTGATCATCCATTCCTCATGGTGTCAAAGTGAGGGAGGACAATTCAGGAGAAGGGAGCGTTGGCTTCAATCAAGATTTCATTCTGTTGGGTGACAAAAAATGGACTCTCGTTCAGCTGTTCATTTTTGGGAAGATTTGACCTGTGTAAACAGGTCTTGCCTTTGATGGTTTTTATGTTTCATATCAGCCTATGTAATTTTTACCTGTCTCATTGAAGGGCAGCAGAGGAAAATGCCTATAAGACGAGGAAGGAAACCATTAAAAATAAAGATGATGTTAAATACTCAGCAATTTATTTTTGTAAAACTTTCCTAACTTTCCTATGAAAATTGCAGCTAAAGTTGCTCTATTTTACTTAAGCTGCTAAACTTTTTAAATTGTTGAAGAGCTGCCTTACAGAAGGTGATTTTTCCAGATGTGTGGCCAGTGTCGGGAGCACTTCTGTGCATTGCTGGTTCAGAAAACCCGGAGTTTTAAGCCCCACTGATGCGTAAAAGTATGTGTATTTCAGAAAAGCACTTCCACTTCGACCGCAGAGCAACAAGTCAAGCTGGAAGATATCCTGCCGCTGGCTTTCACCCGCCTTTGTGAGCCCAAGGAAGCTTCGTACAGCCTGATCAAGAAATACGTGTCTCAGTATTACCCCAAACTCAAAGTAGATATAAGGTAGGTGCAGGAATACTCTTCCGCAAGCAGAGCCGCAGAGAAGCGGTGAAATGCAGCCTTCCTCTGGCTTTGCCTCACTTCCCGGTGATTTAATTTGGTATTTCAGCAGGCAGGTGGTGCTCTGTTTTACAGAGCCTGCAGGAAAGCTTGAGGAAAAGCCTTTTGTCGCATCCCTCCACACCCGCTCGTTGTTCCTGACACCGACAGCAGTGTTTGTCTCCACACTTAAACCAGAACCAGGTCCCTGTAGCTGCGTGGATGTGAAGGCCTCTCCTTGGGATCTTGTCCTGCTTGGTTCTGGATGCTTTAGCTGCCACACACTTGCAGTGATCTTTAACTTTGCCCACAGGGAGTGGGTTAAGGTTTGGGGAGGAAGCAGATTTAAGAAAACCCTGTGCAGCACCTCTTACAGGGGCTGGTACTCGGTCCCTTGTTTGTCTGCGAGCTGACTCATTGCACACTGAGCCCAAATGTGCTTTTCAAAATGAACAAATCCTTCCAAGTGAAGCTTCTCTGTTTCTGGATACGCAATGACACCGAGCAAGCGTTGCAGTTGAATTTCCGCTAACGTACATTGTTCTCCTCATGTAATCAGCGCTTGCTGACAGATCTCCATTTAAAATGTCTGTATGTAGGCAGATACCGCTTGTAAATACTGCTCTGCTCACACTCTATGTAAAGCGTTGTTTCTCTGTTTGTTTTTTAAGCTGTCAGTGTGTGTCAGTAAAGCTTTATCCTCCTGTATTTCAGACCCCAGCTGTTGAAGAATGCCCTGCAAAGAGCTGTAGAGAAGGGCCAGTTAGAGCAGATCACAGGGAAGGGAGCGTCTGGGACATTCCAGGTCAGAGCCAGAGTTCATCTCCTTTTATTGACTGTACTGACCACGAGAGCCTTGGATACAAGTTAACACACCCTCTCCCCCCGCCTGGTTTTATTGGGTACACCTTTCTTTAGCAGCCTGAGCTGTCAAACTGAAGCGGTAGGACTCTTATTCTCCTCTCGGTCTACATTTCTGGAGCAGACCTCCCTGCCTTGCTTAGCGTGCTCCACACGCTGCCTCAGCTCTGACTCACTAGCACAGTAGGGGAGATGGTGGGGTAAGATTTCCTTTCCATCGCTAATTGTGAGTGCAGTAGGTACCCCAGATGTGTGCTACATCTCTCTTTTTTTTCTCATGTCTGTGCTGTATAAGTTCTCTTGGGTACATTTGGTCTGTGGGATGGGGGAAGATCTGGTTTATTTCCTTCCCTGAGTGACAGGCCCTTAGATTTCCACATCCTTGCAGTGTGTTTGGGGACTAGGACAATGTGTTACTGATTAAAAACCACTTCAGGCTAATAGACTGAACAGGCCTGTCCTCCCAGGTAAAACTGGGAGAGAAGCGTTCCCTGTGCAGTGTTTTAATATAAAACGTATCTGTGCTAATGCAGGAGCGCCGACCCACCTGGTGCAGAGGAGCTTGTCCTGACCTGGTTTGGGAGAATTTTGTCTTGATGCTTTTCTCTTCCTCCTTGGAAAATAGCTGAAGAAATCAGGGGAGAAGCCCCTGCTGGGTGGGACTCTGATGGAAGACGCCATCCTGTCGGCTATTGTGGCCATGAATGAACCGAAGACCTGCTCCACCACAGCGCTGAAGAAGTATATCCTGGAAAACCACCCAGGGACCAACTCCAACTTCCAGGGTAAAGTACCAATCTGTGTAACGCTTCCCTTGTATGTGCTGCAAGAGAGTCCTGTAGCTGCAGATGTGTCTGTGCAGCACCTTTAACTCTTCTGTTGAGCTCGCTGGGGAGCTGACAGCTGCTCGGCCCTTTGTGCTGCAGTGATGCTCAGTGGTTTGGATTCCCATTAGCTCCTTTCAAGCCTGACAAAGGCTAATTTGAGACGTAATGCACGGCTCTCTTGTTTATAGCACGTTCCCAGGAACGGGGAATAGTATTCAATACTTTATTGTTCTTAAATCACGAAGTTGATTCCATCTGTCTCTATTTTGGAAGGCTACAGATGCTTTTTGTTTAGAGAAGTTGCATAGTCTAACTTGAAAAAAAAAAAATCACAAATATGTCTCCCATTGTTTTGTTTGAGGTCCTTCTTTGGCTCTGATTTGAAAAGGTCAAGCAAGTGAGGAGAGAAACTAATCCTGTTGTTTTTCGGGAAGGGATTTGCCTTGTCTTTGTTCCCAGGAATGACACGAATGTCTGTTTTGACTTTTGCGTTAGCAGAAGTGATACTACCAGAGATTTAAAACAGATCTTCAAATGTCCTATTTGCATTATTTGTTCTGAGCCCCGATGTGGTCTGGCGGTCACCTGAAGCAGGATGAGCTCACAGAAGTCTCTACTAGAGTCAAACCTAAAAGCAGATCAGTTTGTCACTGCGGTGTCACCGTGCTGGTGCCATCCCTCGGGACGTGGGGCTGGACAGGAGGTTGTCGATCCCGCGCTCTTCACCTGCAGCACGGCTGTTTGATGCAAAAACTTCCCGACGTATTAAGAAACACATGTTCACAGGTTCCCTCGTGGGCTAAAGATGTTGCCTGAGGCCTTCTGCCAATTAGCGACTGATGTCAAATGTGACTGCTTAATCTTGGGACAGGGAAGAGAGTTTCCAGGCTCACCAAGCCCTTGTGTGATTTATTTTCGAGACCACTGGAAATTTCCCTGGTCCTTGGAGGCCTGTGTTTAACCAGCCTCTAGTGCTTGTCAGTCTTGCAAGTCGGATAAGGAAATTTCAGCTCGCAATCTGTTGTTTTCTTTCTCCTTCCGTTACATAAAAGGAATTTTGATAATCTCTGCTCTGTTTTAAGAGCAACTGGAGGAAGATCCGGTGAGATGTAAAAGCAGACGGGTACGCGCTGCAGAGCCAGTGCTCTACATTCCTCTCCGTTTTATATCTTATAACAGGAGTCAAATCCTTTACGTGCTGCTATTGATCTTTGGTACGCAGAGTAAAACCACCCTTATGTTTTATGTGTTGCTCCTGTTCGTACAAGTTTGCATTTTTTAAAGAGTTCTTGAACTACGAGGATCCTAATGTTGCAACAGTAGTAATTTAATGGATACAATCAAGTCAATTAGCTGTGCAAGCTCGTCCAGTGCCCTTCAAAGTAAAACGCTGCGGTAGCCTGTAAGCTGGTGCAAGTATGGCACTGTCCCAAATCGTTCTCCTGCTGTGAAATGTCGGTTCTTGAGAAAAGCCCCTTTTGGGACTGTGGAATAAGGGGCTGGAGTGAATACCTGTGCATTAATCATACAGAACAGATCAGGTGACAGTTCAGCCAGCGTGTTTCTTTGTATTTTTCTCTTTCTATTCCTCAAGTGAACCTGCTTGAGGGCAGGCCTTGCTTTGCGTTTCGTTTGGAGGGAGCTAAACGTGTAAATGGACTCTCTAATTCAAGCTGAAAACAGTTCTGAGCTCACTAAGCAACTTCAGCCCCTTGCCAGACTCAAAGGTCCCCTGTATTTGCGCAGTTTTGGTTACGATTCTTACCCGGT
The DNA here is from genome assembly GCA_013399365.1 of Pampusana beccarii. Lineage (NCBI taxonomy): Eukaryota > Metazoa > Chordata > Aves > Columbiformes > Columbidae > Pampusana > Pampusana beccarii. Next base: position 186,126 of record VWYH01005180.1, on the reverse strand, counting down.
GCACAATGGAACACAAGACTGGAATCAAAAGTGCATTTGTTGTATTTCTAGACCAAATATTTTCCCTTAAAAAAACACAATGGGGAAAGATGACCCACATATAAAATTTAGAACAGGATGAGGGCAAAACCAGGGTAAAGACTTGTTTTAAAAAACAGTTTAGAGAACAGGCTGAAGAAAGCTGAGGCTTGGGGTAAATTTGGACAGAAGTAGTTCCATGGCACTGTTGAATACATTTATAAAGGAGGATCCCTGCATCGTGACATCAAAAACCTTTGCTGTTCTTGACTTCTCCCTTTGGAGAATTTAAACCCACACTTGCTAAGTGTTCAGGAACAAACACTTGTATCTTCCTGAAAAATAATGGCAAGAGGATTTCCCTTGAAATAAGACACATCAGAACTTCTAAATGCAGCGCTCTGGGTCTGACACACAGCAGCTGCTCTTTGCTGAGTGCAGAAAGAAGCACACGATGCTCAGACTATTCTATGATTATTTTTTTTAATATATCTTCGGAAGCCGTGGGTCTCCAGATCTATTTCATTCCTCTGCAGGTGTCCTGTGCAAAGGAGGCTTCATCCTGACTCCCCAGCTCTGATTTCAGAGGGCAGTGCAGAGCAGGAAGGTTAGACAAGTGGATAAAGATAGTAACACAGCCTTTCTCTGATTTTATTTTCTCTTTTTTTTTCTTCACAGTGCATCTACTGAAGAGAACCCTGCAGAAATGTGAGAAGAATGGCTGGATGGAGCAAATTTCTGGGAAGGGCTTCAGTGGAACCTTTCAGCTTTGCTTCCCTTATTATCCGAGGTAAAGAACTTGGTTGTAAAATGATGTTGGAGATCAGTGTCATGTGGGGCAGCCAGAGAGCAGTGCTGAAGTTCAGAGACCAAGCTCCTGCTTAGAGGGAAGTTTGTGGAGGGTTTAATAACTGATGAACCACAATGCTGTGACCCGTACTCTAGAAATTACATTACTTGCATGTCTAAATGTGTGCGAACATCAAGTTGACTTCATTAACAGGGGAAGCTTTGAAGGGCAATTAAAAATATTGGGGCTCTATTCTCAGATACGCTGTTGCGATGCTTTTTTTGCAGGATGGAGGGTGCTATTTAAGCATTCCCGTGCTAAAACAAACTCATGTGAGCAGGTAGAGCGTGGTGTTCTTAATGCAAGGATGCTCACAAGGAGTCGGACCCAGCTGTTTGCCTTTCTTGCTGCTGGTGTGGAGGAGAGCTGGGAGGAGGGGCAGTGACCTAGATTAGCTTCTGTGACACTAAACCAGCCTTTTTCTTCCCCTTATGGGAGCGTTTATTGTGTTGGAGCACACAGAGCCCAGGGATGGTGGCTTAGTGTCCCACAAAGAGCCAAATGGCAGCGTAGTTGAAGTCTCTGCTTCCCACCCTCTTTTATTACATACATGCAAAGTGCTCAGTGTTTTCAGCTTGTATTCAGAGTCACTGAAGTCTGATCTTGTCACTTTGTTGTGTTTACACAGAAGGAGCAATGAGGAGAGAACCGGAGAAAGGGCATCTTAGGGTTGGGATATTCCTGGTGATTTACAAGCTGTTATATTTCTGCTGTTGCAGGAACTAAATAATGTTGGGTTTAGAAGTTTGGGGGTTTTTCTGGATTAGGCTCCAAGCTGTAACCTCCCGGGAGGATGAGGTTACCCACAGCTCGCTGGAGTCGTATCCTTAGATAAGTTGCGCTCTGACAAGAACCCTCTTGTAGCCCAGATGTGCTCTACCCAGAGAAGCAGCAGGATGAGGACTCTGAGGAATCCGATGAGGAAGAAGACGAAGAATCCGAAGAGGAAGAAGAATCTGAAGAGGAAGAGTCTGACGAGGAGGAGCCACCACCAAAGAAGAGGTACGGCAGCGTGGGAGATAAACGGGCTCCTTTAGGTGAAATAAAAGCGACTGTCATGGCAGTCGAGTGCACGGGTTTGTCTCTTGCTGTGGTTATTTGTCCACAAAGTTGTTGTTCAGGACGTGTTGCAAGAAGTTGTTTCTAATTATGGTTGAACTCTCAGGGCACTGCCAGGATCAGGATTTCTCCAGGACATGTGTAGTCAGCAGAAGCAACACCTTGCTCTGGAGATACTCATCTCCCTTATTCCATGATTTTAAAACCTCTTTTTTTCCTCCAGATGAGTCTGTATTTATTCTTTGTATTGCCTTTAGTCTCCTAAAGTCACCTTTTGTGATTTACAAAAGTGTGACATTTCGTACAGGACTTTTTGTATTTATTAAGTGTTTCCTTAGGAAAACTTTTCCCTACGGTGGTATTTGCAGTTCTGTAGCCAGATATGAAACCTGCCTTCCTCAAAACACAGATTTAAGAGAAGTGTTTGAGTATAGAATTTCCATTTAGAGAGCAAAGAGAGTGCTTAGGTCTCTGAATTGTTCTGACAGCCGACTTTGATTCGTTGTCGTTATTTGTACATTTATTTGCCTAACGAAGGAGCTCGAAACCTGGCTGGCAGAGCACGGTGGGGACTGGGGAGTGCTTAGCGTGGCAAGATCCGCCAGACTTCTTGCTCTTTGGGATTTAGCTAATGAAACGTACTGCTGCGGAAAGGAACATCCGTGCTGAAGAGCGAGGATGCCAAGAGCTGCTTCGTTTATGCAAATTGACGCCAGCAGCTCTGCTCCGGGTAGCGTTTTTGCGTCTCCGCTCAGATGTTGTACTGTCTCTCTCTCTCACAGGATGCAGAAGAGGCCGCCTCCGAAATCCCGGAGCAGGGCCCCTCCAATGAAGCCGAAGCCAAGAAAAACCCCCGCAGCCCGCCGGGGGAAAGCAAAGCCCCCTCCCAAGGTTAAAACCCCTGCTAAGAAAGCCAAACCAGCAGCCCCAGCCATCAAGAAACCCTCTGGTGGCAGCTCTTCCAAGAAACCAGCAGCCAGCGGGAGGAAGGAGGTGAAACCCTCTGCCAAGGGCAAATCCACCATGAGGAAATCTCTCCGGGCAAAAAAGTAAAATTTTTCCACTGTCAGGGAATCCCGTGGTCAAATCCACGCTCTTGTTTTATAAGTCAACGTGCATTTGTATTTTAGTTCTGAAGCTTAAACACTTCTTTAATTTTTTTTTTTTTTTTTCTTGAATGATGGGGAAAAAGCTGAAAACTAAATCAAACCAACCCGAGCATTCGTTAGGTCTCAATGCCGTGCCTCGTACCTGCCCCTCCCCGGAACAAGTCATCTTTAGTTTCTGCAATAATTTTAGGACTTTTCTAGGACATATATAATCTGTATATTCTACAGTGTTCCTCTTGGCTTTGCGGGGGGGAAGGGTTGGCTTTTAAAAAAAAAATTCTTCAAAGAAGATCTTTATATCTTTAGACAGCAGGAACAGGATGACTGGGGGAGCGTGATTCTTAAGGAGAAGGTACAACGGCAGAAGAGTCCTCCCTAGATCCCCCCCCTGCATGACGAGGTCCTTAACGCTTCCGTGGCGAAGCGCTGTAAATACAGCACTTGCACTGAGTCCCCGAGGTGCTTCTTTCCGCGCGGCCGGTGGAGCGCCAGGCCGAGGAGGCGGCACGTTCGGTTCCTTCCCACCGGCCAGGTTTGTTTGACGGTGAGTCAGATCTTCAGCGATCTCCACTGCTGGTCTGACGCCCCAGGGGCTCCCAAAGGGTTAATTCTGGGCTCGGCGGGTGATTTGAATTAGTGTTTCCGATGCCACTTCTGTTACCTTAAAACCAAAATATATAATAGTCTTCTCGAATCCAACTTTCAAATGTTTTTAAGAGATGAAGAGCCTGAGTTTTGTCAACTCTTGTTTACCCTTTTTTTAAAGAAAAGTTGGAGCGCTATACAATTGCTAATGTAGAGATGTTGATAAGTGAAGAACATGCCGTTTGCTAAAATAAAATGAAACTAGATTCCAAGCTCGCTTTGTGTGTCCTTTTCTCTTCCTCGCCACAGCTTTCTCCTCCTGGAAATGTAGAGAGGAGGGAATTTCAGTCACCGTGAACTGCTGCAGAGGGAAATATTTATTAAAAGTACGAGCTCCGTAGCTGGATGGACTCATGACTTTTATCTTCTCCATTTTCTTTGGAGACAAAGGTGAGCAAGAAGAAAAAACACTTAGTTTAAACCTCCTCTTGTCCCTCTACCCCTTGCAAGTGGACAGTGAGGACAAAAAAAACCCAGCAGAAATCTCCTCCGTGCCCTGCTGAGCAAAAACACACTGCAAAACACGCTGCAAAACGCTGCGCCGCGTCTGTCTCACCCTCAGACGGGGCAAGGCCAGTGATTTCAATGTGACCTGACAGGCTTTTCATTACCGTGCTTTTGCAAAGAGCTTTGTGCATACCGTGCCGAGAGGAGTGGAAGTACCTCTAGAAGCAAAATGCAAAAGAAAAGGAGAAAATAGCCTTATAGAATTGATTCTTTTCAGTTGCCATCCCAGTGCGCTGCTGCTAACGACTGGGAGTTTAAAAAATTCTTGTAGAAATGCCCTAAATTGTTCGCAGCCCTGTAACGAGGGTGCAAACAGCAGGTTAGGGGAAATCACAGCTGATAGGGAACTGAGTGAAAGCCCTGATCAAAGAGCAGATCTGCAGGGCTGTAAAGCAATTGAAATTATTAGTTAATGGCTCTTTCCTAGGGCTACTTGTACCGAAACACTGGGGTTTGTCGGCGTTTTCCTCCAGGTGAGATGAATTTGAGAAGCAGCTTCTCTCATTGCTGAGTTATTTATGGGGACGAGGAATCCTCGCCCAGCTGCGGGGCGTTTTGTGACCTCCCTCTTCCCAATAACCTTCTCGCACCAACAACCCCATGGATATTTGTTAAAATACTGGTCTAGATAACACTTATTTATTTTCACACGTGAGCGTGGTTTAATTCCTCTGCAGGGCACCTCGAGTTAGAGCATTATGCCAAAAAGAGCCTTTAGCTCCATTGGTCATCACCAACCTCTTTAGTTGTGGTTTTAATTGCTAATTAGGTGAATTATGCCCCCAAAAAAACCCCAATGCCGCAGGTCTGGTTTTGTTTAATCCAAAGGACTGATCCTCACCTCCAACTGGGATTGAACAGGAAAATCTCCAGCCCGCGGCAGCATCGCTGGTGGAGCAAACACCGATTCCAGCACTCGCTCATCCCCCGTCTCCGTTTCCTGGCCAGACCGGGCTCCGTTACGTTATTTCTTCAGCCCCATCTGTCCTGCTTTTATTCTCTTATTTTTTTTTCCTGCCGTTTCTACGCTCTCGACTCTTCCGGCGGCTCTGCCGGGGCATCTCGTGGCGTATCACAGAATGCTAGGGATTGGAAGGAACCTCAAAAGATCATCTAGTCCAATCCCCCTGCCGAAGCAGGACACCTAGATGAGGTCTCAAAGCAGCCGGCACTGGTGGTGACTCAAGGTTTGAACGCTGCGCTTCGGACCCTTTTCCTCACACCCCACTGGGGTGTGAGACAGAGACTTTTGGGTGCACTCCAATGGGGTCAGACCCCATCTCCCCAAATTATTGCTTTCCAGGAGCCAAGCGCATCCCTGGGGCTGGGGGCAGCTTTTCTTTTCCCTGTGGATTTGGCCGGCAGGAGGATTTTGGGGACCTGAGGCTCTCAGAGGTCTGAGCCATCCTTTTTTATTTTAATTCCGGTGAAAGCAGATAGCGCTGGGCAAAACTCCCCGGGGAATTCAGAAATTGGGGTGAAAAAGGGTTTGCGCATCGGGGCAGGGGGTGGCGAGCGAGCGCACACGTGTGTGCGTCAGGGTTAGAAAACGCTGGGCACGCCGTAGGAGAGACAAAAAAAAAAAAAAATATCAATTGCAGCCGCGTTTTCCAAAAAGCCCGAACGTTTCTGCTCGCCGTCGCTTCCAAGAAACGGAGAAAACCGGGGAGGTAAATTGCGGTGATTCATCGCGGGCAGATCGGAGGCAGGAAACGCGAGTTTGCCACCTGCTGCCCTGTGCCCGCCGTGGGCTCGGGCTCGCCCGGGCCTGGCTGGCACAGAGGGCCTGATGCCCATGGGCTGAGCGTCCCTGCGCCGCCGCGACCGGAGCAGCCGCCACAACCGGCGACGGAAAAACAGCGAGCGGCGGAGGCCGAGAGCCGGAGCGGGGGAATATTTCGCCTGCGTTTCTCTGGAGCCGCTGGAGCGTGAGGTGCCCGTGAGCTGGAGGGGGGGCCCAGGGGGATGGGGGTTCCCAGGGATGGTGGGTGTGTGGGTGTCACATTTGGGGTCAGCATCTCTCCCTTGGGGACCTCTGGGGGGGCTGGGGGGCTCCATTGAGAAATGGAGCGTGGGAAACGGGGTGGGGCTTGGGGGCTGCCTGCCTGCGGATTGGCTGGGGGGATTGGGGGGGAAAGACCCCCCAGATTGTGCCAGAAAGGAGAGGGGCACCCCTGGGCTTGCAAAGGGGATGGGGGCACCGTAGGCCCCCCCCACCCCGTGGGGATGTGCTCGGAGCAGCCGCGTCACCCCCTTTCCCGTGTGTTTGCGCCGGGGCGGCCGCGACGCAGCCTCGGTGACGGTGACACGAGTTGCGCCGGTCTCAGCCGCGGTGGGGGGGACAAAACCCCTTTGGGTGGCTGGAGAGGGGCTGGGTGCATCCCTCTGACTGAACAAGCACCCCCAAACCTGCCGCCCCCAGCATTGGGGTTTTGGGGATCAGCCGTGGGGGTCTCTGTGCTGTGTGGGTGATGGGGAGTGGGACAGAGCATGTGGGGGGGCAGGCACCCCAAATTCTTGCTGGGGTTCAGGGTGTGGGGCTGCATGTACCTTGTTTGGGGTCTGGACTGTGTGCTCGGGGCATGGGGACTGCTGGCATCTTGCTGGGGGTCAGGACGTGGGGACACTTGGGTTTCGTTGGGGCTGGGACGTGGGGACCACAGGTGTCATGTCTGGGGTGGGGATTTGGGGACGGTCACATTGCTTTTGGGGTCAGGACATGGGGACCCTTGTGCCATGCTTGGGGACGGGCTGCTGGGACCCTTGGGTGGAGGTTGGGAGGTGGGGACCCTTGTGTGGCACTGGGGGACACAGGGGTCCCTTCTGCTGGAGTCGGGATGTGGGGGGTGGGACGTGGGGACCCTTCAGTGATGCTCAGGGTAGGGACGTTGCGGTTGGGGCCAGCACTTGGGGACCCTTTTATTGGGGTCAGTATGGAGGGACCCTCTGCTTTGGGGTGGCACTTGGGGACACTTGCACTGCGGTCAAGATTTGGGGACCCTTTTATTGGTGTCAGTATGGAGGGACCCCCTGTTTTGGGGTTGGCATTTGGGGACACCTGCGCTGCGGTCAAGATTTGGGGACCCTTTTATTGGGGTCAGTATGGATGGACTCCCTGCTTTGGGGTGGCATTTGGTGACACCTCCGCTGGGGTCAGGATTTGGGGAGCACTCCATGGTGACCGCAGCATCTCCCCGGGGCTCAGCGGGCTGGAAACAGGGGAGAGAGGGGACAGTTTGTGTCTGTCCCCTTTTTTCTCACAGGGACACCCAGGGGCCAGATCCATTGTCCCCGTCACCCTGGGTGGCTCCGGATAATTCGGATGCGGCGCCTGAGCCATTTAACCCCGTCCTGCTCCAGCCGTCACCCCCAAACCCCACTGCCATGAAGAAGAAGCCGGCAAACGGGAGGGGGCCGGATCCTGCGCCCCCCCCGCAGCGAACCCGCAGCATTACCAAGCCAGCTGAGGTGATTTACCTATGGGTGGGGGGACACGACCCCCCAAAATGGGGTTTTGGTGCGGGTGCATCCGCTTGACCCCCCAAACCACCATCTCGGGCTGGTCCGGTTGCTCTGGAGGAGCATTTGCAGCATCTTGGGGGGGTTGTTGCTGACACGGGTGAGTTTTTGTGTCCCCCCCCCAGTACGTGGGCTCATTCACCGTGGAGAATTTGGACCTGCAGCAGCAAGCGGGGCGGCTGGAGGAGCAGCTGCGGGCGCTGAAGGTCGGGCACCCACCGCTGCTCCACCTTGCTGGGAAACAAGGGGCACCCCAAATAACGGGGGGGACCCCTGGGTGGCCCAGCCTGGACCCGACCCAAAATGCTGCGTGTCTCCCAATCAGGACTGTCCCAGGAGGAGGTCGGTGGTGCTGAGGTTCAGCTTGCAGGGCCTGAAGGTTTACGGCGCTGATGGGGAGGTACGGGGTGCTGGGGGGGGGTTCATGGGTGCTGGGGGGGGTTCATGGGTGCTGTGGGGGCTGAAAAGGTGCTTTGGGGAAGGGGTTGCACCACCCTGAGTGTTGCTTTTTGCTTGGGAACCTACTTTGCACTTGCAAACATTTGCAACCTGATGCACGTTTGCAACCTGCCATGCAAACAGGGCTGACCCAGCATCGCCTGCACCCCGGGGGGGTCCAGGGCTGCTCGGTCCCAGTGACCCCCCCACCCCACCTTGTCCCGCAGACGCTGCTGATGGCGCACGCTCTGCGCCGCATCCTGTACAGCACGTGGCGACACGCCGAGCGCCAGTTCGCCTTCGTGGCCCGCAACCCCCACAGCCCCGCCAGCCCCCTCTTCTGCCACCTCTTCGTGGGTCCCCCGGGCGAGGTGTGTGGTCCAAACCCCCTTATTCCCCCCCGAAAAAATACCGTTGTTATTATCTTTAATATTTGCACGCAGCTTCTCTTGCCTCCCGCAGGTGCAGACCCTCCACCTCTTGCTCTGCCGCTCCTTCCAGCTCTGCTACCTCCTGGCGCACCCCGAGGAGCAGGCGGGCGAGGGGGAGGCCGCGGGGGCCGGGGTGCTGCGGGAGCCCCTCAACCCCGACGAGGTGTCGCGCAACGTCAACGCCCTCGTCTCCTTCCGCCGCCTGCCCGCGCCCACCGGCCTGGGCTCCCTGGGCGCAGGGGTAGGTGCAGCCGGCCGGGCGCTGGGTGCTGCGCCACTGGCTGTTTGTTGCACGGCGTTTTTGCGCACGGCGTTTTTGCACGGCCTTTCCTTGCGCGGCAATTTGCACGGCGCGTTATTGCACAGCACGTTTTCCCACGGCTTTTCTTGCACAACCTTCTCTTGCACAGCGTTTCTTTGCACGGCGATATGTCCATGGCACTTTCTGCAGAGTTGTTTTTTGCGAGGTGTTTCGCCTGGCAGTTCTTGCAGAGCTTTCTCTTGTGTGACGCTTTGCACGGCATGTTATTGCACAGTACGTTTTTGCATGGTGTCTCACGGGGCATTTTCTTGCACGGCCTTTTTTGGTGCAGTGTTTCTTTGCATAGTGCCATGGCGCTTTTTGCAGAGCAGTTTTTTGCACAATGGTATTTGCACAGAATTTTTGCATGGTGATTTGCTCCATAGCTCTTGCACAGTCTTTCCTTGCACAGCCTTTTCTTGTATGTTTTCTTGCATTGGACTTATTTGCATTAGACTTATTATTATGGTGTTTTGCAGGGTATTCTTCGTATGGCGTTTAGAGCGGCATTTTTTTGTATGTTGTTTTTTTTGCCTGGTGTTTGTTGCATAGTGTTTTCATGGAGTTTTTTGGCATGCCATTTTTTTTGCAAAGCATTTTTGCATGGCATTATTTTGCATGCCGTTATTTTGCATGGCACCTTTTGTACAGTGCTTTGCACGGCATTTTTTTGGCATGGCCTTTTTTTGCATGACTTTTTTGGCACGGCATTTTTTTGCGTGGCGTTTCTCACCCGATGCTCTCTGCGTGGCGTTTTGCACGGTGCTTTGTGGTGTGGCGTTTTGTGCAAAGTGTTTTGCAGGGTGTTTTTGACTTCTTTAATTGCACAAAGATTTTTGCGTAGCGTTTTTTTTTTTTTTGCTGGGTGTTTCGCACAGCGTTTTTTGCTCACCGGGATTTGCGCGGTGTTTTGCACGACGTTTCGCCCATGAAACTCCCCTCGTGTCCCCTCCGCCCTGCAGGAGCGGCGGGCGGAGGCGGAGGGCAGAACCGGCGCCTGGCGCCCGGGGAATCCCTACTGCTCCCCGGTTCTGGTGCGCAAGAAAGCCATCCGCAGCAAAGTCCTGCGCTCAGGGGCTTACCGGGACTGCGGGGCCGAGAGCCAGCTCCACCAACCGCCCCGCGACGCCGGTGAGTGCCGGAGGGGAAACTGAGGCACGGGGAGGACATGTAACCCTGAGTTTGTGGGTTTTGGGGGGTGAATTGGGGNACAGGAGGTTCCACTTAAATGTGAGAAGAAACTTCTTCACGGTGAGGGTGCCAGAGCCTGGCCCAGGCTGCCCAGGGAGGTTGTGGAGTCTCCTTCTGTGCAGCCATTCAAACCCGCCTGGACCCCTTCTGTGTAACCTCAGCTGGGTGTTCCTGCTCCGGGGGGGAGCTTGCACTGTGTGAGCTTTTGAGGTCCCTTCCAACCCCTGACATCTGGGATTCTGTGATTAATGGGTTCTTGCAGCAGCGGCGGGATGGGAGAGCAAAGGGGCGAGGAGCTTGGCTTTCCTCCCTGAAAACGAGAGCATCCTCGCCGAGAGCGTCTGGGCCTTCGCCGGCATCGCCAGGTGAGCACACGGGGGGTCCCTGCTTGTCGCCGTCCCCCCTGCCTTGCCCTGCACCCACCGACCGCCTCGTCCCCTCCCCAGGGACGCTGGCATCGCGCTGCTGCGGCGGGACGTCCCCGGCGCCTTCCTGCTGCGCCCAGAGCCCGGGCTGCCCAAGCGCTGGTGCCTGTGGGTGCGCGCGCCATGCGGCGTCGTCCCCTATTGCCTGTTCCGGACCCAGCAGGGCAGGTTCTGCGTGGAGGTGAGGGGGCTGCGTGGGGGTGGCACGGGCGGGGGCTTTGGGTGCATGAGTGCATGGGTGTGTTTGTTTTGCAAGTTGCAGTGGTGCACGGTTGCACTTGCATTTGATGCATCTGCACATGGATGCGCTGGTGCATGGATGTACTGGGGGTGCAAGTGCATCAGTGCATCATAGAGCTGCATTTGGTGCACCAGTGCATGGATATACTAGGGTGTAAGTATATTTGTTGCATCATATAAGTGCGTTTGTTGCATCGTATAAGTGTATTTGGTGCATCCATGCTTGGAATACATCGGTGCATGGATGCACTGGGATGTAAGTGCATTTGATGCATCAGTGCATGGATACACTGGGGTGTAAGTGCATTTGATGCACTGTGTAAGTGCATTTGGTGCATCCATGCACAAATGCACTGGGGTGTGTTTTTTTGCGCAGCGTAGAGCCGCATTTGTGCATTGGTGCACAGATGCACTAGGGTGTAAGTGCATTTGTTGCATCGTGTAAGTGCATTTGGTGCATCCATGCTTGAAATGCATTGCTGCATCAGTGTGTGGATGCACTGGAATGTAAGTGCATTTGATGCGTCTGCGTGTGGACGCAGCGGTGCATGGATGTACTGGGGTGTAAGTACATTTGTTGCATCATAGAACCATGTTTGGTGCATCAGTGCACTGATGCACTGTGGTGTATGTGCATTTGGTGCATCGTAGAACTGCATTTGGTGCATCAGTGCATTAGGGTGCAAGTGCATTTGTTGCATCTGTGCGTGGATACATTGGTGCATCTGTGCGTGGATACATTGGTGCATCAGTGCATGGCTGCACTGGGGTGTACGTGCATTTGCTGCAGGGGTGCACAAGTGCATTTGTTTCACGGTTGCATTTGTGCACAGGTGTTTGGGTGCGCTGGTGCACGGCTACTCTGGTGTGTAAAAGCATTTGCTTCGTAAGCTCACGGGTGCACAGAGGCATTTGCTTCATGGTCTCGTGGGTGCATCTATGTGTTGGGTGCACAAGGGGTTTAGTGCACGGGCACGTTTGATTTGTGGGTGCACTGGTGCACAGGTACCAGTGGGTGGGGGGCTCTGGGTGCATCCGTCCTTTGGTGTGCAATTACATTTGATTTGTGGGTGCATGGGCACATTGGTGTGAATCTGATTCACAGGTGCACGGGTCATGGTTGCATTTGCGTTGTGGGGGCACAAGTGTGCCTGTGCATGGGTGCTTTGGTGTGAGTCTAATTCATGGTTGCATTTGAGTTGTGGAGGCATCGGTGCATTTGATTTGTGGGTGCATCTGTGCATAGGATGCATTGACACAGGTGCACCAGGATGTGGGTGCAATGGGTGTGTGAGTGCACTTGATTCACATGTGCACCCATGCGTTGGTGCACGGGGTTTGTGGGTGCACAAGTACACGGGTATTTCTGTCCATGGGTGCGTTTGCTGCGTGGGTGCATTCAATTCCAGGGTGCGTGGGGGCTCACCTCTCCCCTCTCCGGGCACCCGCAGCATTCCAACGCCGAGTTCGCCAGCGTGGCCGCCCTCCTGGCTCACTACTCGGGGTCACCGGGGGGCTGCTTCTGCCGCCTGGCCCCCGGCCGCCGCAACCCCGGTTATGAGGAGCGGGACCCCGGTGGGGGGGCCAGCGCCTTTGGAGAGGCCGCTTGGGCCCCCACTGCCCCTGTCGGGGTGCAGCATGAGCGGGGTTAGGCCCAGCTGCCCCCTGCTTGGGCACAGAACCCTCCAGAGTCCCCACTGAGCTTTAAATCGCTGCCATCTGCCTTATCGATTCCCCTCCCGCGGGCTGCACGGCGTGTCTCGGGCAATAAACGGCTCTCGTGCTACCGGAGGAGAGGTCTGATGGTGGCTGTTTGTTCCCACTCCCCCATCTCGTGCAAGTATGCACACTTGTGTGCATGCACTTGCACGGTCTTGTGCACACGCGTGCCCATGAACTTGCCCTCATCCACTTGCAGGCACGTGCGCTTGTGCTCTGGTACGTGCATAATTGCACCAAACGCATGTGCCTGCACGCAGACCCACGTGCTCGTGCAATTGCACCGTGCACTCCTGCCTGCATGCACACCCATGTACACACACAATTGCACCACACACTTGCACGTGCACACACACACACTCCCACCTGCATGCACACACTTGCACAATTGCACTCGTGCTTGCACATGCATGTGCTTGCACACTTGCGCCATGCACTCCTACCTGCAAGCATACCCACGTGCACACGATTGCACCATGCACTCTTGCCTGCATGCACACCCACGTGCCCTCACGCACTTGCACAGTTGCACCACACACCCTTGCCTGCACCCACGCACACGTGCGCTTGCACGACTGCACCACGCACTGCTCGCGCACCCACGCGCATGCACACACACAACTGCACCACGCGCACCCACGTGCCCGAACGCACTTGCACAAGCGCCCCGTGACGCGCTCCCGCTCTTGCACACCTGCGCGCGCCCGCCCGCCGTCACGTGGCGGCGAGGGGCGGGGCAAGGGGCGGGGCCTGGCCCGACGCTGCCCCGTCGCCATGGCAACCGCGTGGGGCCGCTGCGCGCCTGCGCGCTGTGTCGTTCGCCGCTTCCCGCAGCCCCCGGGTCCTTCTGACACCCCCGGGTCCTCCGAACCCCCCGGCTGGCCTCGGGTGTCCCTCCGCTCCCTCCGCTCCCTCGGGCTTGCCCGGGACCTGCAGGTTTACCTCAGGTTTTCCCTTGCCTGGGCTTCTCCCCGCTCCCCGAAGTCACCTCAGGCTTTCCCGCCCTCAGGTTTCCTCCCCCCACCTGCTCTAGTTCCCCCTCAGACTTGTTCCAACTCTCCCCCTTTCCCTTCATCCCTCCCAAGCTTACCTCCTCCTTCGTCTCCCATTTTCCCCCAGCCATCCGCAGCCCCTCCGTCTCTCCTCACTCCACATTGCTGGGGGCTCCTTCCCCTCGGTGCCCCCCGCAATCACTGAGTGTCCCCCACTGGGGGTGCAGCCCCTGCTCCCCACAGACCCCCCCCTGCCCATCGAGCCCCACGCCATGGCCTGCGAGGCGGTGAAGGTGATCGTGCGGTGCCGGCCCATGAGCGAGCGGGAGAAGGCGCTGGGCTGCCGGGCCGTGGTGAACACGGAGAGCGCGCGGGGCCGCTGCTCCATCCACAACCCCGCCGGGGAGCCCCCCAAGCAGTTCACCTTCGACGGGGCGTACGGCCAGGAGCACAGCACCGAGCAGATCTACAACGAGATCGCCTACCCGCTGGTCGAGGTAGGTTGAGGTTGGACCTTGGGAGCCATTTCTTCCCGGAAAGGGCTGACGGGCTGTGGGATCCTTTAGAAAGTCACGCTGCTTGAAAACAGTCGGTATGGGCTGAAGGCTCTGGAGCTGTGCTCCTTCATTGCATGTCGTGAAGGATCAGGGGAGAAAGGGCTTATTTTGTCCCAAAATTCACCATCTGAACAACGAGCCGTCCTGAGCTGGGCTTGGTGCCTTGGGCTCCCCTTGGAAATGAGAGAGAGAAACTGGAGCTTCCAAACGTGACTCGTGGCATCGTGTGACCAGGGAGAGCCAAGTGCTCAGAGTCCTCAGCTCCAAACACCACAGCACGCCAAGCAAAGCCCTCAAACGGAGCAGAGAAATCCATCACATAGACGATTTATTTTTAGATTTGTACATTATCCATCGTGTAGATTATTTATGTTTTNAGGGGAGGTTGAGGTTGGATGTGGGAACAATTTCTTCCCCAAAGGGCTGTGGGGCATTGGAACAGGCTGCCCAGGGCAGTGCTGGAGTCACCATCCCTGGAGGGGTTGGACAGACGGAGATGAGGTTCTCAGGACATGGGGCAGTGCCAGGGGTGAGGAACGGGTGGACTGGATGATCTTGAGGGGCTTTTCCAACCAAAATGATTCTGTGAGTGATGCCCAGAGGAAGGCTGACGTGGCAAACACGAATTTTGGAGTAGGAAACCACTTACCTTGCCAATATAATAGGCCCAGGTAGGATCTCTCAGCAAAGCGTATTTTATTAAAGATTTTGCAAGACCAGGTGTTGTACCTACAGGTTGGCACACACAATAGGTCTAAAAGCCCCCACTTATACCCCCCCAAATCCCAGCTACAAATTCCCTCCTCTGTTCCCTGCTGGTTGGTACTTCATGGTTTACAGACCACCCGACCCTGCCTCAGTTTACGTCTCTCATTCATCTAATTCTAACAGCCCCCTCCTCCTATCAGTTTCTTTAAAATATAGATTCCAGGCTCTTTGATTACCCTTCCCCCTAGCTTAACTTTTTAAATACACTGATTAGTTTGCATTCCATGATTAGCTCCAAAAGACTTTGTTTTACACTAAGGATTCATAGCCTGGTGTCTCTTGGTCCTTTCCCCCGCGCTGGGCTCAGGCGCCAGGTCAGTTGTAAAAACAACATTCCCCTTTCAATGGCTCCTTACGCTGGGACATGGGCTTGGGAGTTTTCCATGGGTAGGCGATCCCGCAGTGGAACTGATTTATGGACAGAATTAACCCCATCCACAGCTTCAAGAGGCTTTGCTGCAACTGCAGGTAAAACAGCGTCCCGGTGAAAAGCTGGGAAATTGGGAAGAAAACCAATATTTTCAGCAGCCAGCACCACACTGTGGGTAGAATTACATTTAATTGTTTTCAGGCTGGGACTGTCAAACTCATTTTCAACGGGGGCCGCATCAGCCTCGCGGTTGCCTTCAAAGGACCCAATGTAATTTTAGGACTATGCATACAGTCCTAAAATTACATTTGTACAGTCCTAAAGTTACATTTGTACAGTCCTAAAATTACATTCGGCCCTTTGAAGGCAACGGCGAGGCTGGTGGTGGCCCCTGGTGAAAATGAGCCCTGATTTAATTGATTTAGGCGGCTGTTTGTTTGAAAGATGAACCGCTCTGAGCAGGTGCTGGAGGTGGAAGGTGGGCAGAAGTCGCAGTGTGAAGGGATGCAAGGAGAAAAGGGACAAACAAGGCTCCTGGGGGCTTTAGGGACGTTTTTTTCAAGCAAGAAGCTTTAAGGAAGACGGGGAACCTCATCCTGTTTTAAATAGCAAAATGAGAGGGGATATGTTTGTTGCCTGTTAACATGTCAGCATGGTAAACAGGGTGAGAAGGGAACCAGTTCAGAAAGAAAACCCACCCCAAACCCCCTTAAAAGACCCGATATTGTTAGAAAAAGAAACAGAGATAAAATGGCCAGTGATAATTATAAGATGGATGTTCCTGACTGGGAGAACCACCAAGATCTGAAACAATAGATTATTAGATTAATAAGTTATTTTTTAACATTTTATTTAAACCTTAAGAAAAGCAATTATCTTCTGTTCCTACCGTGCTTCCCTGAAATAGGAACAAGCGGAAGTGAGGGCTCCTTTCAGCCAGCTTTCCAAGAGAAAATCATTCTAAGCTACAGACCCTCCTTTTGGCCACCCTACAATCAATTAGCGTTCGAGCCATCTCTGAGTTTCATAAGACTTTTTTGCCCTATGGCAAAAATATTCTCTTCTTCTAAGTGTTGTCAACTCTTTTCAACACCTGCGTTTCTTCAAGTTTTCCATTTTTGAGAGAAAACCATCGATTTATACGCTAGCAGAATGCATTTTTTTATTATTATACTCTGATCGTGTATGAAGATCAAGCTGCCTTTGATGTTTACTTCCAGCTCTTCCTTTAAAGCACCTTTTGCAAGGCGAGGTTGAATCTGGACGATGTGTTTCCAATTATACAAAGGATAATGGTGATTTTATTTGGTTTTCCTCCATTTTTAGGGTGTCACCGAAGGCTACAACGGCACCATATTTGCCTACGGCCAGACTGGCAGCGGGAAGTCGTTCACCATGCAGGGAATCGCGGATCCTTCTGCACAGAAAGGCATCATCCCCAGGGCGTTTGAGCACATTTTTGAGAGCGTACAGGTAGGTGTGAAAGGACTTGAAAGAGATCCTGTTGTAAGATGGTTTGATATAGAGAATCGGGATTTTTATTTTGTGCTCCAAGGAGTAGGAGCGAGAATGGGGACAGGTTTTTGGGGGTGCTGCCTCTCATCCAAAAGCTGTGGCCTCTGGGTAGTCAGATGAACTTTACCCTCATCTCCGCTGACTTTGTGGACTCGCACTTGAGATATTTAAGCACCAAAATTCCCTGTAGCGAGTGTGTTGAGTGGTCACACCTGGGAATGAAGCGCCAGGAGGGATTTGCTGAGGTGCTGAAGGGAGGGAGGCACCCAACTGCCATTGGGATCCATTGGGGCTGCCCACTCGCCTTCGTTTTGAGAACCTCACCCCAAAACTGCTCCTGTTTTCTGCAGTGCGCTGAAAATACCAAGTTCTTGCTGAGAGCTTCTTACCTGGAGATTTACAATGAAGATATACGGGACCTTCTAGGAGCGGATACCAAGCAGAAGTTGGAGGTGAGGCGGAGTCAATGTGTCTTAATTAGGAAGTGCTTTAATTTGCTCAGAGAAGCGTTACCACGAATGCCTGGCAGAAGTGCAACAATGTGCTCTGGCAGAAGATGAAGATATGGTGATGGATATGGAAGTCAAGAGGAGGTTTTGAGGGACTTTAGTAAAAGTTTAGTGGCAGAAGGAACAGGATCCAGTCCCACGTGTCCTTGACAGTGGCCGGTAGCCCAGCGGAAGCCACGTGAAAATTGTTACAGGACCACAATGGAATCAAGTGTTTATGGGGCAATTTCTTCCTAATCCTCTTTATCTCATGGCTGTCTTGAAAGCAGGAGGATTCTGTGCCTTATGAATATTTAACCCGATCCAGTGTAGCTGCAAATGATCTCATTATCTGTGTAAAACAAAAAAGGCTGATCCTTTTTTAAGGGCACAGAGCAGATATTACTCCCCATGGGAACACACAGGGAAGTCGGGCGGTTTCCAGAAGCACAGGAGGGTAAGTTTTCCTGAAATGCTAACCAGGGGGTTGGGTTTGACGAAATTTACTTCTTGGTGGCTTTGCAGATCTTTTTGCACGTATTCCTGGGGGAAGCTGCAAATCTCCCGTCCTAATTTACTTCCCCGCAGGACTTTCCTGCTGAAGAAAAGCGAGGCAGCAGCACCATCTTCCGCACAGACGCACCGAAATGGTGACAGACCCAACCCGCCTGTCGGGGCAGGTTGTTTTTAACAGGTTGCTGACTTTAAAGGAAGCAAAACCCTCTCGGCTTCACTTTCCAAGCCGGAGAAGGGGACTCGCGGTTTCGGAAAGCGCTTGCTGCAGTTTGTCCTTTGTTCCACATCAGCGGTGACACCGGTTTCCGTGGCAACCGCAGTTGACACCGGGAGGGCAGGAGTTTGGCAGAACAGTTTCCAGGGTAACACCATCACACCGGTGACAGCCGCTGCCTGTTGCTGCCTCCACCGTATAATTCAGGGAGACCAAAAGCCCGGGCTGACCCGCTGCTTTCTTCTGTGTCCCCCAATTCTCCTCCAAAATCCCATTTTTGGTTTTTTTGCCTTTCAACATCAGTGCCTTTGGTGACCTTGAGGGCCACAATTGCCTCCTGGGGCAGGAAACCCTCTGACGAGCAGGTTTTACAGAGCTCTGCAAGGAAAATGACCCTGTTGGTCTGTTGTGGAGTTAAACAGCTATGCCCTCTCTTAATTGTTCCCCAGAGACTCCGCAGCACCTTCAAATACAGCCCGGCCATCCGTGGGTTCTCCTGTAGCACAGGCAAAAATCACAGTGTGTGAACAGTCTGGATTCACCCTGGGCAGTCATGGCTTTAAAAAAAGGGCTAAAATCCTGCCAAGTTTAGTGTTCAACCAGTTTTGCTCTGTTCTGCGCCGATTTTTTTACAGCAAACGCTTTTACATTGCTTCTTGTGGTGCGTGCATCACTGAAGTATCTAAGGATCTTCTTGGGAAGTCACACTGCGGTGTCTATGGCTCCGTGACACTGAGTCGTGACAAGGAGATCTTGATATCCCGGCTGACACGATAGAGTTTTATGTTATGAACTCTGTAGATGTGGGGCGTAATGTTGCCATTGAAAATGAATTCAGCTCATTTAAAATTCCCAGTGCAGAGGGAGCATCGGAGGGGGGTTGATGTAGAAGTGCAGGGATCTCTCGTTTGGATTTTTTTTATGTAGGTTTGATGGATCGTTCAAGATTTTGAATATTTCAGTTGTTTATTAGCATGCTGCATGAAATATTTCTTCTGCGTGATTGATAATTGCTGAAAAGATGCATTTAACGCTGTCTCTATCCAGGTGCCTGAATAAGATTTTAATGCATCTTAAAAATGAACTGATCTGGAGAAAAATTATTCCACCTGTGCATGGTGGGTGTGACTTCAGGAATTTTGTCAGTGAGATCAAAACACCCTCTCAGAGCGGAGGGGTTTGGTAAAAAGCACCGATAAGAATATCCATGACTATTGAATCTGTGCTTTGACTTTAAAAAAGCTTCGTGTGACTGAAGAGACACTGGAGCCTTTGCCATAATAGGTGAAAAACATTTGAGCTCTTTTTTTTTAAATATGCAGCTTGATAACAGGGGAGGCAGAAGGCGGTTTAGCGCAGGTTTCTTGTCTGAATCAATCAGCAAACTTTTAACTTGAATTCTTTTTGTCTGCAGAGCCACAAAGGTGCTTCCCTCTTTTTGTGTGGTTTTATTCCTCCTTCAGAAACTCTCCGGCTTTTTGATGCTGCAGTTTAATTTCTCCACGTGCCAAACTTGTGTAGCCCTCAAGCTTCCAGACAGCTTCCTGCAGCCCCGGTGTGTCTCGTTCTAACCCGTTTTGCGTTGTCTCCGTTTGCAGCTGAAGGAGCACCCCGAAAAAGGGGCGTACGTGAAGGGGCTGTCCCTGCACACCATGCACAGCGTGGGCCAGTGCGAGCGGCTCATGGAGACGGGCTGGAGAAACCGGGCGGTGGGTTCCACCCTCATGAACAAGGACTCGTCCCGCTCCCACTCCATCTTCACCGTCAACATGGAAATCTGCACCGTAGGTAGGTTGCTGCGTGTTCTGCCTTAGGCCTGGGCCCAGCAGGGTGTGGAATCTGTGGGGTCTGACCCATCACCCCACAGCTAAACCTCGATCCTAAATGATTTTAGGTCTGGTAGAAATCAGAATTGTGTCCTGACATGGATATTCTTCACACAGTGAAATGGCTGAGTGTTTTCCTTAGTTCCCCCTTGGGAGAAAAATGTCTTACATGCAAACTGGGAACATATTTAATTCTCCTTCAATTTCTCTACCTTCTTCAACCTTTATTTCCAGCAAAATTTGTCTCACAGCCCATACAATGACTTGGAGTTCACACATTGTACAACCCAGAGAAACTTAATTCATTATTTGTCTTGTCTGACCTCCTTCACACCACCAGTCAGATCATTTCACCCAACGATTCCTTCACCGAGTTTCACCAAGGCGCACATCTTTTAAGCGAACAGCTAATCTGTGTTTTAAGATGGAATAAAAGAATCCCTTAATGATATTTTAATGACTGATTTTCCTTTCTTGAGTATCTCGTTTCCATTGGCATTTCTTTAGCTGATAAAGCCGCATCGCTGGGTCTCAACACAGACATTGAAAGGTTTTTATTTCTGGGACTAAGAGAGGAATTAGTCTCCTGTATTCTCTCTAGTCCTTGACCCTGGCAGAGGCTGCGAACAGCTTAGTTTCATTTTCTTCAGCTGTTTCAGTCATAGGGAAAGTTACACAAAATCTTCCTAACTTGTGGTTCTGGGTGTTTGTGACAATACTCCATTTCCCTCTGTCCAAAACGGTGTGTTTGGGATTTTTAGAATTTCTCAGTTAGCACAGCCAGTGGATGGTAATCCTTGCATTAGGCGGGTCTGTAAAACCCGACTTTAATCCTAACAAGGAAAAAGAAATATTTACTCTCCCCTTTTGTGTTCCAGATGGGTGTAGGGCTCTTAATCTCTAGCCTGCAACATTTCCTCTGATTCAAAGCTTTGAAAACCTGTCACAGGGAACAGGATGGCAGGTGGGGAAACTTGCAGTTTTGGCAGTTAAATGTAACACAGCTGGAATATTTGGGGAGAAAGTTGAGGGTTCTGGCACAAGCCCCACAGCTGGATGTTCTACTGGTGTAATCATTAGTTGAAATAGTTAATGAAGTTGGTATTTATGTTGTCATCTTTAAGTTCCATGATGAGGTGCAGCAGGAAGTTTAAACTTATTTTCCAGTTGAGCCTGTAGTAATTATAATCTACAAGGAGTTGATATTTTTAAAGATCTCTTTCCTCTTCTGTGAAGTGACTCTTCAAAGTTACAGTTTAGATTCAGAAACAGCATTATGGCAAATCTCTGGCTGCGGATGCATGAAATGCGCAAGTTACCATCAGTATTTTTACAGGATCTTGACACGCCAGAAAGACCTGGAGTAAAACAAGTGTGCTCAATAGCAAACATTAAGTTCCACAGTTAACAATCTGTTGCTCTTAAGTGATGAAATATCTTGGGGAAACATGTTAATTTTTTTCTTTCTGTTTCCCTGTGAACTTTTAACTTTCCCCTGTGCATCGTATTATTTGTTGGTCATGTGTAGGTATTGTCCACAGCCATGAATCTTAACTTTTACTAAACTCAGGGCTAGGTTTTGTAGAAGTCTGTCTGGAAAAGGGCAGACTTGTTTAAAACCTTGATGCTTTCTATGCTCGGAGCACTAAAGGAGCTCTTCCCTTGAACCTGGGTTGTAATCACGAGGGATAATTGGGACATGGAGATGCAAAAATGTGGTCCAGTGTTTGGGGCAGTACGGTGTGATCTGGGAACATGTGCCCAACTCTTTGCTCTGCACGAGGCTGGGAAAGTTAAGCAGCCAGCGGAACCGCGGGGTTCCTAAAGCAAACAGACGCGCTATCTTGTAGTCACAGGGAATTTGTGTCATCACGTGAATCCAGCTTCAAAATGCAGGTCAGGAAGCAGATGTTACCTGGGAGGTGTGCTTCCAAGGAGCTGGTGTTAACTTCAGCTCCCATCTTCTCTTGCTTTAAAGCGTTGAGATGGGAACGGCACCAGCTCTCTGGGTCTGACTCCTCACCCAGGTGGTTCAGGCTGAGCGTGGTCCCGATTTCTTGCAGTTTTCTTGTTTCTCGCCTGCGTTCCTTCATTTTCCTTTCTCACCGAGAATGTCATGAGCTGAGGAGGAACAGATGCCGCCGAGCGTGCCTGTGTGCTGAGTCACGGCGCGGATTTACAGCGAGCTGGGCGAGAGGGGAGATCTTCTTGAACACTGGAGCTGTCTTGGGACAGAAAGCCAGCTGATGCGCCTTGATGTGTCTGTTAGCATGTGCTTTTTCTTTTGAAGCACAGCAAGAAAATTCTTGAAGACGTCCATTAATTCGGGTAGGCTGGATTTCGGTCTTGAGAAAATCTGTAGATTGGGAGTTCATGGAAAAACTGTTTCCCAACGTCGTGTCTACTCCAGCCTTTCCCCAGCAGGCTGGAGAGGTGACATTCCTGCCTGCCCGTGTCCCATCAGTGTTCAGGGACCCTGTTCTTCTGCCTGAGCTCTCCAGCTACCCCCTGCTCCAGTTTCTCTCCAGTTGTCAGACATTGTTTAACTTCGTGAAACAGTCCGAGGAGGAAAAAAATGGTATAAACTCGTGATCTGACTTTGCTACTCACAGAGGGCTTTGCCTAAATTCTAAACACTCTGGAATTATGTGGAGAGTGTGTCTGTGAGTGTGTGCTCAGAGCTCACCGGAAGAGCTAGAATGAGTTCTTACTGTGCAGGACCTTGTTCAGGAAAGCACTAAAACATGTAGTTCTAAGATGAAGAAGATATTTATTTACTTAAGGGAGTTGGGGCCCAAATGCAGACAAAGAACAGGGCTTGAACTGGAATGTAATGCGCAAAGAGTCCTGTTTCTTGACTGTTAAGACGCTTCCTCTTAAGAAGAGCCTAACCTGGGATTATTTGCTTGCAGATGAGCACGGGCAGGACCGCCTTAAGGCTGCGAAACTCAATTTAGTGGATTTGGCGGGAAGCGAGAGACAGTCCAAAACTGGAGCCACGGGGGAGCGGCTCAGAGAAGCCACCAAAATCAACCTCTCCCTCTCGGCTCTGGGCAACGTCATCTCGGCCCTGGTCAACGGCAGGTGTAGGCACATCCCCTACCGAGACTCCAAGCTGACCAGGCTGCTCCAAGACTCCCTCGGAGGAAATACCAAAACGCTGATGGTAGCGTGCTTATCTCCGGCTGATAACAACTATGACGAAAGCCTCAGTACTTTGCGCTACGCCAATCGAGCGAAAAACATCAAGAACAAGCCCTGTGTCAATGAGGACCCCAAGGATGCTCTGCTGAGGGAGTATCAGGAGGAGATTAAGAAGCTGAAGGCGATTCTAGCTGGACAGATGAGCGCGAGTAACTTGTCAGGTAGGACAGCCCTTAGTGGCTGCAGAGCCACTTTCTTTGGCGGAAAAAATAAATTTTTACATGTAAAATGCTCAATGGATTTCACCTCAACCTGTCCCTTACCTTTTGGAGAAAGAGTTCTCTCATTCTGATAATGGACGTTTCCTTCACTGATGCCAAATTGACCTTATTCCACTGGTAAACACCATCTCAGTTATGCAGTAGTTTCAGTAATGACGAATTCTGTTAGAAAATGCTGATGTGATTAAAATCCTCAGCTCTTCTTGGTTGTTCAGCTAGAATTTGGTCAGTCACAGAAGAGAGGTTTCATCTGGGAGAGCAAAAATGAGCTGCGAAAGAAATAATAATGTAAAATACCTTATTAAATAGATGTATTTTTTCAAAGTTAGCATTACCCCGTTCTCTTGCACTCCGAATTTTTGACGCTACAAGACAAGTTTTGCCGTGCTGATGGCATTTCTTACAGAGGCAGCACTGTCCTCTCTTTGAAGATTCAGTCGACGACTCACTCTTTGCTATGAAACAGAAATAGCGAATGTGGGAACCAAAGGGTGAGAACAGTCTTTAGGGACCCGCTCACCTTTGGAGAATTATCCCCTAAAAAAGGGCAACTTTCAGCAGAGGAATAAAGTTGTAAGATTTATTTATTTTATTTCTCTCCTTTCTACCACTATGAAGAAAGAAGGTGATTTCCTTGCACCTTTCATCTCCTTCCCAGTGCCTTTTATCTTCCAAATCTGTCAGCATAGCCCTGGAAACAAGTCTCCTGTTATTCTGCCATGGAGATTAGATTTATATTCGCTTTCCTATACCTGAAGCTTAAATCTCTCCCCCTCTGCTCAGCGCTGACTCCGCTCCCCACACCTATGGAGTCCCAGGCCAGTGGGCGTTTGGCAGCACAGATGCTGGCACACGAGCGCCGTTTAAAGCCGTGCGTGGATTGCAATGTTCTTTGTTCTATTTCCAGGCGTTCTACAGACAATCCTACCCAGTAATTGGGAGTGATTTTTATTTCTGCTTTGCTTTGTAGGGCTTCAACCTGCTGAGACTGCTCACCTGGAAGTGAAGCCAGTTCCCCTCCTCAAACCCCAGGTAGATCTTGAAGCAGAGAAGCAGCTAATCAGAGAAGTAAGTCAGGAGGGGACATCCCGGAGTGTCTTTCACTAAAGCTTGTGGGTTTTTACAATAATCATTATAAATATGGTGTAGGGCTGTGTGGTTCAGCCTTTTCAGAACACTTTTCTTCCTTTTTGTTGGCCCTTGAGCTTCTCCTAGGGACAGAACGTGTTGATGGAGGCCTTATTTACAGTGCCGCTTTCAGCATTGTTCCCACCACTCTGGAGATGAATTGGAATGGCTTCCCAAGAATTATTGACGTATATATAACAAGCATATGAAACTACATGTGAAATTTAGATTCCTTCTGTCAGATGAGGGAAAAACGGGAGGCAAGTAGTAGTTGGAGATGTCAGGAACAGTACAAGGATGAAGATGAAGAGGATGTGGAGCCAGGAGGAAGAATGAGGAGCTGGCAGTGAGGACGAAGAGAAAGGGGCCAGAGGAAATAAAACTCTTGCTCTTTAAAAAGCTCCTTCCAGGGCACCACATCTGTTTCTAGGGCTAACAAGTCACCTTCCGTCGATACTGTGCTGACTTAAATCACAGAAAAAGTCACGAATACAGGGCGGTAAGGTTTTATTGGGGTGGACATAAGCTGTGAGCTCGTGTAGAGCGAGGAGCAGGGCTGTGGTGTCAGGCTGCCTGCTCTGCCTTTCAGGAGTACGAGGACAGACTGGCCCAACTCAAAGCCAGCTACGAAGCGGAGCAGGCGTCCCGTGCCCGCCTGGAGGAGAACATCAGCAGCCTGAGGAACCACTACGATCTCAAACTGGCCGCACTCGAGGAGAACCTCAGGAAGGAAGCAGGTGTGGGGGAGGCAGGTTTTGTCCTCTCCCCTATTTCCCTGGTCACTTTTCCCTGCCAGAACCCCCTTAAGCCTTGAGGTGACAAAATGTGATTTTTTTCCTACGTAGCTTTGATTTTTTTTCTGACTTAAGGCAGCGATTCTATTGAGCAGAGGTTTGAGCTGTAGTGACGCCTGGTCTTGGCAGGCGCTTCTCTGCCTTGATGTCCTTGGCTTTGCACAACTCGCGCGCCCAAGACGAGCTTGGCTGCGGCAATCTCTTCCATCGCGCACAAATGTGGTGCAGCCCCTGGTCTCCCGGTGGATTATCAACCCCATCGCTTTGCTGGAGGGTGGATATTACTCTTATGTAGCTATAAATTGCTGCCAGTTATCCTCTGCATTACCACTTTTAATTTATACTTCCGCAGTGCCTCAGAGCATGTTTTGCAACGTGCTTGTGCAGCGCTTATCGCCCGATATTAATTCTTGAAGCTATGTTCTTCATTTTTGATGCTATCACTTTCTAAGGTGAGAGGTTAGTTTTTCCACCCCCCTCTGATTACAGATGTGCACGTCTTCACCTCTGAAATAGCTTGTGTGGCAAACACGAGGACTTGGGCTCTCCCAACCTTGTAAAATCTGCATTCCTTCCCTGCTGTGCCCTCTGTGTCTTTGATGGCTTTGACTGACCAGCATAAATAACAGACCTGTTCCTTCCAGACACATAGTTTTTAGCTTTTGGTGAAGACTTTGTGTGACGTTTCCACAGATTTATGCTCTAGTTCCGCAGAGCTGGTTACTGACATTGTGATATTTCCTATTTTACTCTTCAGCTGCTATGAGGACTGAAACTACTTCTGAACAGACACCTCTGCGTGAAGACCCTGTTGCCGCAGCAGATGAAGAACGAACGTCAACCCAGGTACCATTCAAGCTGCTTCTTCCTGGGTTGAATAAACCCGAGTGGGTCATGTCATGCTTCATCTGTCCCAGAACTCACATTTCATCTCTTCGGAGCTGCAGCTTTTGGTTTCCTCTTGTCCTCAGGACCCAGCCGCACCTCAGACAGCCCAAGACGCTGGCGCAGAGGTGGCTGTCACTGCCGAGGGGGTTTCCTTACCTGCAGACCAGCAGAAGGTGCTCGCCAGGTCAGTGACGACGCTGCTCCTGCTGACGGCCTCCTGGGCACTGCTTACAACAACCAGCCCCGCTCTTAGAGAGTCGTAGGGTCATTTTGGTTGGAAAGGACCCTCACGATCATCAAGTCCAACCATTAACCTCACAATGTCACTAGCCCATGTCCCTGAGAACCTCATCTCCACATCTGTTCAACCCCTCTGGGGATGGGGACTCCACCACTGCCCTGGGCAGCCTGTTCTAATGCCCTTTCTGGGCATTATTTTTCCTCATATCCAATTCTTCCATGACCTTACAACTGTCAAGCTTCAGTTGTGACTTCAGCACTGCACAAAACTAAGTACATGCATACTCTTTGCCCCCAAATTAACTTTGTCCTACTTGGACAGATGAACTCCACAGCTAACAGCTATTTAATGATGCCAAGTGCCAGAATTAGGAGAGAAAATCTGGCAGGGAAATCTCTACCTTCCCTGTAATTTATGAGGAGCTTATAGAGTTTATAGAGTTCAATCTGGCGGTCACTGACAAGAACTTAACTTAGAGCCACCTCACATCAATAACAGTGAGGTAGCGTTTGTGAGATGTCAGGCAGAACTGGCAGCAAAATTTCCCAATAATCACATTTTAGGGGCAACATCAGACCCCAGGTTTTCACCTGGGCGAGAGCGGTTGTGAGAGAATTCCCTTAGTTTGAGTATGACACAGCGTATGGAAATAATGTGGGGGGTTTAGTGCTGTTTCAGAAATGTACACTTTAAGCAAATTCTGCTGATTTCTCTCTTTTAGTCCATTGTGTGGAATTATATTAAAATTAGAAATGCTCATCAGAAGCTATATTGTGGATGATAGAGTTTGATTCTGAAAAATCTTGTCATTTTTTTTTAACCAGTCTTGTAGCTTTACTGTGAGCTCCTGTGGCGCTTGCTCGCTCTACTGGGCCTCTCCCAGCTAAAAAAGGAGCTTTTAAGACCCCTAGAATAGCAGCATCTGTAATTTGTGGGCAATTCTGTCTGTTAACAGCGAGATCTCCAAAGAAACCATTCGTTTTGACGATATATCAAATCTTAATAGCCCTATTGCAGCGTTCTTTCTTGTGACAAACTCCAAGTTCTCCACAGATGAGGTGGGAGGGCTTGGTTCCGCAGGCGTGGGGATTTTCAAAGCCGCCTGTTAAAAGCTTTACACATCAGGACGGCTGTGAGATCTCGGCTACTCGCTCGGCAGAGCAAGGATTTAATCGCGCATTAAGCAAACGAAACCAAAGGCTGCTCGGTGAGTGCGGTGAAATAAAATAGTGGGTCATCTCTGGTGGAGAATGAGGTCTGGAGATAATTAAGAGGCCGTTATCAGCGGAGGTTTTATCAGCAGTGGGATTTTCTCCACTTTGAGGCGGTGCTGCCCAACCTGAGCTACCTGCTCTGCTGCCGACAAAGAGAACGGCTCTGGAGCACGGCTGGTGCTTTATTTCTGTGTCCCTTCTCACGGCTTTATTTCAGTGTCCTTTTTGCCCCAAAAAGGAAATTGTCCTGTGCCTTCCAGCCATACTACTCCCATAGCCACCATTTAGAATATTTCTTTGCCTAATTTTGGCACCTCGTGACTTTCAAAGCAAGAAGTAAGAATTCAAATAACGTATTCAATATATATTTCAGCAAGAATTTAAATACAAATTCCACAAAACAGGGGTTTTAACAAGAATTCTGTGACTGTAGATACAGACGTGCTTTGCCTTGGGTCCGCAGCAATATTTATGACAGAAACTGTTAATGAAAGTGGAATTTGCCGTGATTACTCAGGGCAGCAAATCCCACCAGAAATCACTATTTTCTGTGTCTTCCCAAACGCCATTCGCATGTGTCCTCCAAGCTTACGCAGATGGTTTTTCACCCTGCTAAGAGAAGCGTTTGCCTTTTCCAGGCTGCAGATGTTGGAGCGAGAGGTGGTAGGAGGGGAACAGGCTAAAAACAAGGACCTCAAAGAAAAGCAGAAACGGCGGAAAAAATACGCGGACGAGCGGAGGATGCAGCTGCTGGCCGCGCTGCAGCAGACGGACGAGGACGGCAGCGACTGGGTTCTGCTGAACGTCTACGACTCCATCCAGGAAGAGGTTCGAGCCAAGAGCAAACTGCTAGAGAAGATGCAGAACAAGGTGAGCAACTGAAAATTGAGGGAACGTTGGTCTCCTCCTCTGTGGACCTGGTTTTTTTTAGGTTAAAGATGGTGGTTTAGGGTGGTTTGCTTAGAACATGACTTTGTCTGTGGCAAATATTTTATACCTGTGCCCACGTTAGTACCTTATAAGGCTTTTTGTGTGTATTTTTATGAAATATTGGGTACAGCAGCCCTCAGAGTGGAGAATTAAGTTGTTTAGACACCAAACTCCGTCTGTTTTAAAGGCCGATCTCTAGGAGGATGATGTGGAGGTGACTCCCTCTGCTGCTCTCTGCAGCCTATTGCACAGCTCCCTCCTAACACACCTGTGCTCCTGGAAGAAATTACACCCTGAAAAGTTTTCAGCGGGGGGAGAAAAATAAAGAAAAAAGTAATAAAAGCAATGCTCTTAAATTGTAGGCAAAATCAGTTTTGTTCTGATGAGGCAGAATCAGAGCAGCTTCCAAATAATCTGTGTATGTGTGTGTGTGCGCAGTCTTAAATCTACACGTTAAGGACTTGGTTTATTTCTGTATTTTGGTTATCAAAGAAATGTTTCGCCGTTGTCATCAGCATTAGGAACTCCCAAGAGTTTGTTAGCACTGGACTCAGACCACACCAGTAACATTAACTTAAGGTCTGTTCGAAGACGTGGCACTTTAGCAAAACACAAGAAATCTTTCATTAAAACAGATGTGGAATAATCTCTCCACAGAAATCTCATCCTAATTCTTAATTATAAATTAGAAATCCTCCCAAACACTGAAGGTTTTATCTTCCCACCTGTTCCTGACAAATCCCCAGCAACCACTGCTCTCTCTCCTCTCTAATCCCAGCCATTTATTCTGGTTTTATGTCCCAGCTGCGGGCCGCCGAGACTGAGATCAAAGATCTGCAGTCGGAGTTTGAGCTGGAAAAAATCGATTATCTCGGCACCATCCGCCGGCTGGAGCGAGATGTGATGCTCTTCCAGCAGCTGCTGGATCGGGTGCAGACCCTGGTCCGCCGTGACTGCAATTACAGCAATCTGGAGAAAATCAGGCGTGAATCCGTCTGGGATGATGAAACCGGCTGCTGGAAAATTCCAGAGCCCGTCATTCAAAAAACCCGCCTGCCCGCAGGTGAGAGGAGCATCGCGACGGTGCGTCTGGGTTGGCAGATCACGTTGGGACTTCGCTTGCTTGTGAAATCTGCCGCATACAGAGAGTGTGTCTAGAAAGTTTAAATAATAATATCACCTAATTCAAGGGCGGTCAGGAACCTTCAGGAATCACGATGTTGGGCATTGGGCAGTGCAGTCAGGGGAGCGTTAATTGTTTTAGAGATAACGACCCTTCTACATGTCTCTTCTCACAGCAGTTCCAGCCCTGCCACAGCCCAAACCTGCCCGACAGAGCCCCGGGGGCGACAGCAGAGAGCTTGCGGTAGGGTGCATTACTCCTCCCTTTTTATTGTATTATACCAATTTTGCCTTATTTCTAAGCCATAACCCGAGGGCTAGCGCAGAGTCCAGTGCTGCTGATGGTGTTTTCCCCTTCCAGCCCGAGGAAGACCGGTACAAGCTCGTGTTAAACCGCAGCGACAGCGAGACCATTGCCAGCAGCTACTTTCGATCGCGGAGAACCAGCCGCATCCTGCACCAGGACCCGACCTCGGAGCCAGGTAAGACCCCTTTTCCCACACATCGCCCACGGTCACTGGCATTTTCCTCATGTTTTTTTTTTTTTTTGAGAAAAGCTCTTTTGCAATCGGATTTTAAGTCTGGCCTCACTGTGCCCAGCACAGGGACGCTCACTGTGCCGGTCCTGCTGGCCACAGCAGCGCTGTCACAAGCCCGGACGCTGGTGGCTCAGCCCGGCTCGCTCCCCACACCCCAGCCAGGATTTTTTGCCCTTTTTTGCCGGTTTTCCCACCGCCGCCCCCTCTCCTCCCGCAGCTCCCCCCGGGCCGGATCGGGCTCCCAGCGGCGGCCCCGCCGCTCCCCGGCCGTTCCGCCTGCAGGCCTTGCCCCTGCCCAACGCCACCACCAAGCGCAAAAAGAGCAAAAGCGGCTCCAAAAGCCGCCACCGCTGAGGCGACGCAGGAAGCCGCCAAATCTCTGTCTTTTTGCACCAAAACGCTCTCGCCTCCGCGTCTTAGGGCGGGACAGAGAGAGATCTCGCAGTCACTGTTCTCTCACGCCCTGTACCCCCGCACTTGGCTGCAATAAACCAGTCTGACTTCGCCATTTCGAGGTGTTTTACTTGGAACCCGCCTCCTCCCGCTCGGTACCGAACCCGCCTCACCGCCGCCATTTTTCCTCCCATCCCCTCAGCGGGGCTACGGTGGCCGCGCGGGGGTCACCACAGCGTCCCGCTGATTGGCCGACGGCGAAGAGCTGTCTGTCGGTGATTGGATGGCGTAGACGCGGCACCTGCTCTGATTGGGTGTCTGGGCGCTGCTGGGCGGGCTTGGCGCCGGCGAGCATGATGGCGGCGGCCGCGCTGCGGCTGTGGGGGCTCCTGGTGGCGGTGGCGGCAGCGGCTGAGGGGGGACCCCGCACCCTGGTGCTGCTGGAGAACGGCAACCTGCGGGACACGCACTCCCTCTTCTTCCGCAGCCTGGCGGGTAGGGCTCGGGGGAGCACCCCCTGGGGAGGGGATGTGGGGGGTGTTTGGGGTCCCCTGGTTGGGCTGAGGGAGAAGATTTGGGTCCTTTGTTGTTGAGAGGGCTGTTTGGGGCCCCCTGGTCCCTGGGAGTGAAGGGGGTGTTTGGGGTCCCGTGGTTGGGCTGAGGGAGGAGATTTGGGTCCTTTGGTGCTGAGGGGGAGTGGTTGGGGTCCCTTGGTTGGGCTGAGGGAGGAGATTGGGGTTCCCTGGGGGTGTGAGGGTTGGTTGGGGTCCCCTGGTTGACATGAGGGAAAGATTTGGGTCCTTTGGTGCTGAGTGGGTGGGGCTGGTGTCCCTTGGACTGAAGGGAGGAGATTTGGGTTCGTGGGGGCTGAGGGGGGTTGTTGGGGGTCCCCTGGTCAGGCTGAGGGAAAGATTTGGCTCCTTTGATGCTGAGGGTGGTGTTTGGGGTCCCCCGGTCAGGCTGAGGGAGGAAATTGGGGGTGTTTCCCCAGCTGTGCCTGTATTTTGGGTCCCCTGCAGTGTTGTTCCCCATCTCATGGGTGTCAACAGGACATCTTTGCAACAAAGAGGGTTCTTCATGGGTGCATAAAGCCAAACTGAGCCCCAATGCTCTTGTGCCATTTTTTCCAAATACCACTATTTATTGGGGAAGTACAAAATGTCTTGATGTTGTGAAATGCTAAAGTAGCTGATTCCATCTCCTGGATGCAGACAGGGGCTTCGATCTGACGTTCCGGACGGCAGATGATGCAGGCCTGTCCCTGATCAAATATGGAGAATTTCTGTACGACAACTTGATTATTTTCTCACCGTCTATAGAAGGTAAATACAGGAGAGCAAAACTCAAGTGCTCTTAGAGCTTGGTCGTATTTTTGGAAGTGGGATCTCTGGGTGTTTTGTGAATTTTAATTAAATCTTGCGCTTTAGATGTTGTTCTTTGTGTTTTGTACCTGGCAGCAAACTGCGGATGCTTTCAGGCCTTTAACAATGGTTCTTTCAGCCACAGTAAAAGCAATCTGGTGTTTTGTTGTGGTTTAATTCTGCTGTGGTATTATTTCAGTGAACTAGTAATGAATTTCTGGCGTTGCTTTCAGATTTTGGTGGAAACATCAACGTGGAGACCATCACCGCCTTCATTGACGGTGGTGGGAGCGTCCTCGTGGCCGCCAGCTCGGACATCGGTAAGTACAAACACTCGTCAGAGCAAATTAACGCATTTCAGCAGCTTCTCGTAACGAGTGCCTGCGCTGCTGACACTCTGCAATGAGCAAAGAGTTTATTCATCCTTCCTTGAGCTTCTGCAACAAAAATGGTGAGAAAACACAGTTTCTTGTGAACCTCAAGGTTTGTGCTGTGAGGAAATGGGTGAATAATGGCATTTGTGAACATTTGGAGTGGGCATTTAGATGAGAGAGGTTGTGTTACGCCCTGGGGTTTGTCTCATATAGGATGAACGCATGACTCTGAGCTGAATTTCCTTTTTATTTTGAGTGCTGCAACAAATGTCCCAGGTATGTAACGGAGAATCTGTTTGTCCTTCCAGGCGACCCGCTGCGAGAGCTGGGCAGCGAGTGCGGGATCGAGTTTGACGAGGAAAGGACAGCTGTGATCGACCATCACAACTACGATATATCCGACCCCGGACAGGTAAATGGGTTTGCCTGCACGTTTTGTTTTTTTTTACTGAAAACTTCAGTGTAAATGTTTAGGGGTGAATCTTTGTTCCTTGTTTTCCCTTTTTTCTACCATCTGTTATCCGTTTTCTCAGCTTCCTCCCAAGAAAGTAATAAATAATTCTTGACAGCATGACGGAACGCTGCGAAGTTGTTCTCGTTCAGTGTCTTTGCCCTCAAAACCATCTTCCTAAATTTCCTGAGTTTCATCTTTGCACCCCCTTGAGTGTTTTTAAATTGCCGCTGTGTCTCGGGCAGCTGTGCCACAATTAATGGTGGGTTTGAACATCTCGGAAACACATCGGGGGGAAATTTCACAGCCTCAGACACCAAGTGCGACGCTTCGGGTGTGGGAAGGGTGATTTTCACTCCCAGAGATTTGTATGGAAACGTATGCGTTGCTACGATTTTTTCCCCCTTGTATCATCTGGTACTTTAAAATTAAAACCTATATTAAAGTCTGAGCTTAATATATCCTGCTAGTTTTTTATTTTAAATTTAACTGAGCAGTACATGGATGTTGCCTTAGTTTAAGGATGAAAGTTGCTAAGTATAGCGAAGTAAAATACTGTAGGCATTGCTCTTTTTATCGAAAGGTCTTTTACATTTTGTTAAATATTAGTATTAATTTAATTTGATTATTCTATAATAAACAAAAAATTGCTGCTTCTCTGCTTTTTTAATTGGATTGTAACACTCATCCAGCAGCTGCTCAGTTTTAATCGTCTGTAAAAATAAAGATATTCAAATAACTCGACACCACGGTCCTGCCGCTCTGTCTCCTTTCTCCCAGCACACGCTCATAGTCGCCGACACCGAAAATCTCCTGAAGGCCCCCACCATCGTGGGGAGAGCAGCGCTGAACCCCATCCTCTTCCGAGGGGTCGGGTAAGCCAAGGTGTGGGGAGGGAGGCAAGGGGGCTCGTGGAGCAGAAATAGCCATTTTGCCGTAACGTTCGCTCTTCACATGAGAAATCTCTCTTGATCTTGGGGAACAATAAAAAGAAACTCTCCAAAGCAGCTTATTTGTTGACTTAAGAATGTTTTTTGATTTGAATAAGTGAGGCTTGTTGATATATTTGAAGGAAATATTTTGTTTGAAAGGTGAAGGGGCTGGAGCACAAGTGTGATGGGAGCGGCTGAGGGAGCTGGGGGGTTCAGCTGGAGAACAGGAGCTGAGGGGAGACCTTCTGATCTCTGAACTGCCTGAAAGGAGCTTGGAGCCAGGGGGGTCGGGCTCTGCTCCCCAGGAACAAGCGCCAGGAGCAGAGGAAACGGCCTCAAGTTGCACCAGGGGAGGTTGAGGTTGGATCTGGGAACAATTTCTTCCCCAAAGGGCTGTGGGGCATTGGAACAGGCTGCCCAGGGCAGTGCTGGAGTCACCATCCCTGGAGGGGTTGGACAGACGGAGATGAGGTTCTCAGGACATGGGGCAGTGCCAGGGGTGGGGAACGGTTGGACTCGATCATCTTGAGGGGCTTTTCCAACCAAAATGATTCTGTCATTCTGTGATTTCTTGGTGCGTGCAGTTGTTTCACCACCTCCGAAGGGTGAGGTGGTTCGTGTGGTTGAGTTGGTTGCCGTGCGTCTCTCAGGGTGTGGGGATCCAGGGGGACTCTGGGGCTCACGGTGCCTCTCCCTGCCAGGATGGTGGCTGATCCCGACAACCCGCTGGTGCTGGACATCCTGACCGGCTCCTCCACCTCTTACTCCTTCTTCCCAGACAAGCCCATAACCCAGGTACGCTCCCTTCCTTCTTCTCTGTTGGGTTATACTTCTATGATTAAATCCCACAAATATCAGCAAATTGGGAAAAAAGCTGGAACATTTAATCTCCTGATTGATTTTTGAAAGCGTCAGGCTGTCATTTGCTTTCTGACTTTGTCTTGGGAACCTTCCTCTTTGCTTTTTGTTGGTGTGAAAGTGCCAAGCGTGAGGGAAACTTTGGGAGAATGGGCAGCCCAGAGCAGAACGTGTCTCCTGGCTCATCCCAGTCCCGGGAATCCTGTTACTGGTTTTTCTGAATTTCTTGGTTTCTACTTCATTACGGGATGCACGACCTACAGACTGTTCCACCCCGCAGCAAACCGGAGATTAAATCTCCTTTCGTCATCCATAAACGCTTTTCTAACTACGTTGCTTTTCAGTACCCGCACGCGGTCGGGAAGAACACCCTCCTGATCGCCGGCCTCCAAGCCCGCAACAACGCCCGCGTTGTTTTCAGCGGCTCCTTGGATTTCTTTAGCGACGCTTTCTTCAATTCCGCTGTGCAGAAAGCTGCCCCTGGCTCCAAGAGGTACTGTGGCTTCCTGGCATCTGTGCCCGGGGAATATTTGGTGAAGAAAGTCATGGGAAACAGGCAAAAAATATTTATGCGATGGGAAAGACCAGAAAGGTTGAATTAAACTGTGGGTGACACGTTTGTTTGGCGGTGTGGACCGAAGCGCTTTGGGAGTTAAATCCTTCCTCTGACCCTGGGGAGCTTTTTCTTGCTTTCATGTCTGTTACAGGTTTGATTTTTGGCACGTGGTGGATTTTTTGGC
Organism: Pampusana beccarii; assembly: GCA_013399365.1. Taxonomy (NCBI): domain Eukaryota; kingdom Metazoa; phylum Chordata; class Aves; order Columbiformes; family Columbidae; genus Pampusana; species Pampusana beccarii. The sequence continues at coordinate 151,038 of VWYH01005180.1, read as the reverse complement.
ATGGTTGCCTCGCTTTCTTCACCTTCCTTCCTCCGCAGGTACTCGCAGACGGGGAATTATGAGCTGGCTGTCGCCTTGTCCCGCTGGGTGTTCAAGGAGGAGGGGGTGCTGCGCGTGGGGGCCGTGTCCCACCACCGCGTGGGGGAACTCACACCTCCCAACGCCTACACCGTCACCGACCTCGTGGTGAGGACCGGGAATTGGGGAGAAGTCGCACTGGGAACAAGTCAAGGTTCGTTTTCAGGCCTTGCTCATTAACTTGCTGCGTCGTGGGTTTATTCCAGGAGTACAGCATCGTCATCGAAAAGCTTTCTGACGGCAAGTGGGTCCCGTTCGACGGCGATGACATTCAGCTGGAGTTCGTCCGCATCGACCCCTTCGTGCGCACCTTCCTGAAGCGGAACGGTGGGTCTCCCCTCTCAGGGCCATTTTTTGTGGGTTCCCTACCTTCGGGGCTGTTTTTTGCTGGGTTTTCCCCTGTTGGGGCCATTTTTGCCACTTGTTTTCTGCAGCTTCTCCCCTCAACGTCACCTCCGTCTCTTTCTCAGGTGGCAAATACAGCGTGAGGTTCAAGCTGCCGGATGTCTACGGGGTGTTTCAGTTCAAGGTGGATTATAACCGCCTGGGTTACACCCACCTCTTGCTGGCCACAGCAGCGAGCACGAGGGGAATTAATTGCGTGGGGGGAATTAATTGCATGGGGGGAATTAGTCGTAGGGGTGACCGGGCTGCCAGACTCACAGGGACACTCTGTCCCCTCCCAGGTGTCCGTCCGTCCCCTCCAGCACACCCAGTATGAACGTTTCATCCCCTCGGCGTACCCGTACTACGCCGGCGCCTTCTCCATGATGGTTGGACTCTTCATGTTCAGCATCGTTTTCCTGCACATGAAGGAGAAGGAAAAATCCGATTGAGGGAGAAATTCCTCCTGGGAGAGGAAAAGCCTTTTCCGCAGGGACGCTGGTGTGTGAGGCCAGAGGACTGGTAGGTGCCAGACACGCCGTGGATTTGCGTTTGGTCTTTTTATTTTCACGCACGAGGGGGATTAATAGGAGGGAAAATGAAATTTTGAGGGGAATATCTGTGGCTGAAGCGTCTGCAGACGCGGGACTGTGTAATTCTGTGACGAGTTCGGTGTTTGTCTCGACCCGACGTGGGAATTATTTTGATTTGAGATTAAGGCCCTTTTCAAAATAAAGGCTTGTTCCTCTCGCCCTGGGTTGAAGTGAATTGACCACATGGCGTTTTCGGCTGTGTCCCCAGATTTGCAGGTGGCACTTGGGGGACGTGTCACCCACGGGAGTTTGGGGTGTTTTGGGGGTGGGTTGTGCAGGAGCAGCCGCACGGTGCTGAGGCTGGAGAGCGCTGAAAGGCGAAAAGGGGAGTCTGGAGCACCCCGAAAAGCACACCAAGGGGTCTGCGGTGTCCCCAGAGGCACACCGAGGAAGACTGGGCACCCCAAAAGCCAAGCTGTGCCCTGAAAAGCAATCAGGTGGGTTCAGGGACATCCTGGCAACACCTCAAAATGCACCGGAGGGGCCTGGGTAGGAAAAGGCAGCTGGAAGATGTGATCCCATGAAAATTGGGGTGAGGCAGAGGGGCAGAGAGTGGGTGGCAGAGGGACAGAGCTGAGTGGCTCTTGGGGTGCATCAGGGGTTTTTTTGGGTGCCCCAGGGCTATTTTGGGGTGCGCTGGGGCTATTTCAGGGTAGAAGGTGGAGAAATAGAGCTGGGTTTTCCTCCCTCCCTACCTGAAGGGCTGTGGAGCTGGCAATGAATCCAAGGGCTGAATTAGGGGCTGGGGGGGGTGACAGAATTGAATATGTAGAGGNCTTCTCGGTGACAACCAGTGACAGGACAAGGGGCAATGGGTGCAAACTGGAACACAGGAGGTTCCACTTCAAGATGAGAAGAAACTTCTTCATGGTGAGGGTGCCAGAGCCTGGCCCAGGCTGCCCAGGGAGGTTGTGGAGTCTCCTTCTGTGCAGCCATTCAAACTCGCCTGGACACCTTCCTGTGTAACCTCAGCTGGGTGTTCCTGCTCCGGGGGGATCGCACTGGATGAGCTTTCCAGGTCCCTTCCAACCCCTGACATTCTGTGACTGACTCTGTTCTGGGACCCCCAGCCGTGCGGCCGCATGGAGAAGGAACCGCCCCCCCTCCCTCCAGGCGCTCGCTGATTGGTCGAGCGCCCTCTGATTGACGGCTGGTCCCTCACCCGCCGGGGGGCGGGCTCTTTGCGACGGCGGCGCTTGACGGCGGCGGCACTTGGCGGCGGCGGGGCCGGTGGCGGCGGCGGCGGGTCGGCCATGCTGCTCACCGTGTTCTGCCTGCGCCGCGACCACAGCGAGCTCACCTTCTCCCTCCAGGTGGACGCCGACTTCGAACTGCAAAACTTCCGGGCGCTCTGCGAGCTGGAGTCCGGGATCCCGGCGGCCGAGAGCCAGGTCAGGCCCTGAGCACCGCGGGGAGGGGCCCGCTCGCTCCCCCCCGCGCCCCCGGGGTCCCCTGGGCCGCGTCCCCTCAGCAGCTCCCGGGGCCTCCGCCCCGCCCGCTCCCCGAGTTTGGGGCTTATTGTAGGTGGGAGGGACCCTCCTCACGCCGACCTTTCAGTTGTGAGGAGAAAAGCGTCTTTTTTTTCCCTCAAAACCCTCTTTTTTTCTCTCTCTGAGGAGAGGGTTCCGTGTCCCTGGTGATTCGGTATCTTCCCGGGGTCCCTCCGGGAAGGACTCGGTCTCTTCCCGCAGTGGAGCTGAAAAGGAGAAAAAAAAAAAAGGAGGAGGTTCTTTTGAGTTTTTCTTGAGTTTTCCGAGGAATTTGGCGTTTTAACGAGGAAGGATTTGGAGGGAGAGGGATGGGAACCGGCGGGGGGCCCGTGGTCCCCTCAGACCCCGGGGAACGAGGCTGAAGCGTTCAGGAAAAACAAGGTTTATTTGCCATCTCAAACTTCTGCCCGTGTCTGAGGTGGAAAGGGCGGATTGAGGCTTTTTCCCCTCATGTTTTTCTTATCGGTGAGGGACAGAACGGTGCATCCACCCCATTTCCCCAACAAAAATCCCCCTCCAGCCCCAAAAACCCGAGACAGGCTGCGGCGTGGGGGCCGCTCCCATCCGTCTGTCCGTCCGTCTGGGCTTTACTCACTGTTTTGGGTTCAGTCGCGCTTTTATTTTTGCAATTTCTACGCATTTATTGCCGCGTCGCTGAACGGGGCGATGTCGGGTCTGTGTCTGCCGGCCGCGCTTGGCAGAGTTTGCGGAGATTTGTGGCGACGGGTTTTGCTCCCTCAGCCTTTTCCCAGTCGAAATTAATAAGATATTTTTCCAGTCGAGCGAATATTAGTCAGCGATGGGAAAACGGCTGAACTGGCCGCGTTCCCTCGCCGAGCAGGTTCCCGACGCTTCACCCGCGGCGTTTTGCTTTTCCCCGCTTTCAACAAGCCTTTTATTTGGGGGTGGGAGGTTGGTCTAGAGAGGCCAGCGGCCTGAAAGCAGGAGGAGAAAGTTGAGGTGAAGTGAATTTTAAGGGAAAAAAAAGAAAAAAATCTTGATTTTTGGTAAGTAGAAAGAGAGAAACCACCTTAAATAAAGGTTCCCGTTTGCCCTGTGTCTGTCACAGCGCCCAAATTCACCACCGGGAATGGACGCAACTCCATGGGCACGTGGAGTGTAAAGTCATCGTTGTCAACTTTGTCCCTGTCGTGTCACCCACCAGCTCTGGGTGTGTTTTAGGATAATGAGGGGTCATGGATTTTCCTGATTACTTTTTGCCAGGAGTTCCCTTCCTCTGCAGTTAAACTGCTGCGGCGTTTTGCAGTTTGATCGGTCGCAGGTACCGGGGATCAGCGCTGTGCTTTTTGTCACCACCTCTGCATCCCTTCTGCTCGCCCATCTGCCGTTTCTGCATCATCTCACTTTATTTTCGTGTTTTCTAGCCATGTATTTGTTGTTTCTCTCTCTTCTCTTTCTGCCTGGTGTTTGTGAAGTGTTTTGAGGACCTTTGTGGGGAGAAAGTTCTAAAATTAAAGTTATCAGCGAGGCAGCTTGCTGTGTAGAAGGATTTTATGGGCACAAACCATCCTCCACGAATAGGTAGAATTACATTTACTCAATTTGCTGGTTTACTACTGTTCTTTACTGCCATTTTTCCATAACCAAGGTCCACATTGGCACAAAAGAGAGGATGAATTTAATTGTCAGGGTTGTGCAGGGCAGAGTAAACCACAGCTGTGCATGGGGGAGGATTAATCCTGGTTTTATTTTCTGCTGTTTTGGGAAATTAATTGGGGTGGAGGTGAGCAGGGTGCTGGGAGGTTTCGCATGGCGGGGAGGGCGGCGTGAGATAACGGGGACAGGGTGCCCTGATAAGAGGAGCTGGGCGAGGACGGGGAAATAATTCGGAAAATAATTTGTCTTGTTGCGGTTTCTTCCATGCACTGAGACGGTGACTTTTCTGGTGAGGGAACGGTTCCTGGCAGAACCGCGTTTTTCCGACAGCACCGTTAATTCCCTTCGTTTCTCTTTCTCTACGTGCGTCTCCTGCCCTTGGCTGGAAGACTTAACGGGTTCTGAATTTGGGTTGGTTTGTGGTTGCTGGTGGTGTTGAGCACCCTTGATGGCGGTTCTTCACTCTGTAAGGGTATTTGATCCCACGGCATTGTCCAAAATCCAACCGTCGTGCCGTATCGGTGCCTGTGTCCCTGCCCAACTCGCCTCCAGAAGAAACCTCCGGTAGGCAGCCGGTGTGCAAGCTCGCTTACAAAAATATGCTCCAAAACAGATAAAACGCAGAAAATTACATCAGTGTGTTTGACAGCAGAGCAGGGTGGGTCGAAAGCATATCAAGCCCTGCTGCTAATGGATATAGAGCGAGCTCCGGGCGCTTAATTCCTTGTCGGAGGCGTTACGGCCGAACTCTCATAAATCCAATCCCAGCCGGATGAAGAGGTAAAACCTCACTTAAACAGATTAACTTGGCTCTTGCCGCTGTCTGCGCGGGGAAGCTGCCGTTTCAGATTTTCGTGTGCAGTTCGGATTTATTATGAGCTTGTTTGTGGGCAGCGGCGTTAGAGGCAGTGACGTGTCCGGTAACGTGAGAGGGTGCACGGGGACTCTCCCCATCACAAAATAACCTGAATTATGCTGGTAACGTCTTGCAAAGCATTGGAGTAGAGGCCGCGCACCTTACTACAGCTTGTGTTTGCTTTGGAAGGGACCCAGTCTGGTGCAGTCCCGCTGAGCTCGTTAAGCGTGTCATTAATGAGAAGGTAGGACGCTCGTACTTGTTTCTCTAATTCCGATGGCTCCGGTTGCCATCACATGTGGTTCTTATTATTTTTCTTTTCCTGCCTTGTTTTTGGCACCACCTCTGATGATGAATCTCCACTTGGAGCGGGATTCTGTGTAATATTTCAGAGTTGGTGGAGTGAAGCAGTGAAATTTGTAGTGTCTTCCAGACCTTAAGGCATGTAGTAATTGGGTTTTTTGGGATATTTTTGGGGGATATTCATATTGCATCTGCTACTCACGATAACATCGGGTAGAGCCAGGACGGCGAAAGCTTCTCCGAGGCGGCTTTGCCAGTCCCGACCTGCGGCAAACCTGTTGTTGCTGAACCAGCCTTTTCCAGACCCGCAGGGAGATGCAGTCTTGCTAAACTGAGGTGGTAAACGTGAAATTCGATCTTAGGCTGGGCAGGTTTAGGCCGAGTTCTCCAGCTTTGGGCTCCTGCCAGCACTGGGAGGCTGCTCAGCCCATCTGCCCGAGCTTGTTTTGCTCATGTAAAGGCGCAGGAACCTTCAGATACTGTTTCTGGGAACTTTTGTTGCTGTAAAGCACCTTTTAAATTGATTTTATTTCTTTTGCTTCCCTGTAATTTAGGACATTTGTAGCTATTACAGGTCTAGTGTTAACAGAAATGTTCCTGTGGCGATTATTCATTTTTATCTCAATATTGTTTCATGTTTAATCTGCGAACCCCTTATTAAATCAGATTATCGTGATGGAAAATGGTGTGACTTTCTGTTTCTATAGTCGAAAGAAGTTAATTCCCTGCCATGGACTGACTGTGTTTTCGGGAGCGATGTCTTTGGTTGCTGAACATCAGGGTCTCAGTAGAGTTGTGTCAGTGAAGCAGACTGGAAATCACCAAGCTAATCATTGAGATACCTGTCAAACTGGTTATTCTGGGGAACCGTCTTTTGGGAAAAGGCAGAGGATTTACCAGAACGCTTTCCTAAGAAAATAAAAATTTTTAAAAGAGGCAAACCGATGTCAGCTTTGTCACGCGTGGTGTTTTTTGTCGCGCTCTCTCCCTGAACAGATAGTCTATGCGGAGCAGCCTCTGACGGACAACAACAGATCTCTGGCCTCCTATGGCTTGAAAGACGGGGACGTGGTGATTTTGCGGCAGAAGGAGACGGTGGAGCCGCGGCCCTCGATCCGCTTCGCAGGTGAGGAGGGGTCTGTGCTGGCTTCTGCTCTGAGCATCCAAATATCTCAGTATTTATTGAACACCAACTTCAGCTGGTGTCAGTCTCACCAGGCAAAATATTCAGGAAGGAGGGTGGGTAGGGATGGGGCGGGAGGCTTTTAAAATTGGCTGAAGTGTTTGTTACTGAATGTCTTTTTTTAATTTTAAGGAATGAAATGCTATTTTACTGTTTTTTTTGGTGGGGGAATACAGAGAAGGCGAGGAAGGTAACTGGTTCAGAACAGCAGGTTTTGTAAAGGTGTGCAAATTCTCATAGAACCACCAGTTCCCTTCCCGCTGGGTGTAAATGGTGCAGCAATTCTCAGTCTGTGCAGCTCAGACACATTAACAGGCTGTTGCGATGTGCGACATCGACGCTCCTGAATCTGCGCTGTGACAAATTCCCAGAGAAGCCGCATCTTAACAAATCCAGTCATGGGATCGCGCGGACGTGCGAGAGGCTCCTCCGATGGCATCTGAGTGCAGCCCTGCTCCTTTCTCCTGCTTCTGCAGCACTTCCCAGCAAACCTCCACCACAAAATATGGCTGGAAAAGGAGGTTCCGCTGGCGGAGGAGTGGGAACATTGCTTGAGGTTCCCATCTTCCTGCCTTAGCTGGAGAATCTGTACCTGCAATGCAGGTCTGCAGAAATGTTACTTTTTTTTTTTCTTTCCCCCTTGCTTTTTTTTAATCTGAGAGATTCAGAAGTGCCTTAGAGACACTAGGTTTAGCTTTGCGATTGCTCTGTGTGCTGTTCACATCTGCAAAGCTGGAAATAACTGTAGTCTGCGATGCAGTAGGTGCATTTCGGGGGATAAAAAACCAGGCCAGATAGAATGCTGGACCAGTGACATAAATACGTGCGAGCACTCCTAACCCAGTAACCTGAGCACGTGGCTGTGCTTCCGACACAAATTCGCAGAATCCGGTCTTAATACCTTAGCATTAAGAGCGGCTCATCCTTCCCGTGTTTTTTTTCCATGGTGTTTTTCACAGAATCACAGAATATCAGGGGTTGGAAGGGACCTCGAAAGCTCATCCAGTGCAAACCCCCTGGAGCAGGAACACCCAGATGAGGTTACACAGGAAGGTGTCCAGGCGGGTTTGAATGGCTGCACAGAAGGAGACTCCACAACCTCCCTGGGCAGCCTGGGCCAGGCTCTGGCACCCTCACCATGAACAAGTTTCTTCTCATATTTAAGTGGGACCTCCTGTGTTCCAGTTTGTACCCCATTGCCCCTTGTCCTATCGCTGGTTGTCACCGAGAAGAGCCTGGCTCCATCCTCCTGACACTCCCCCTTTCCATATTGGTCCCCATGAATGAGGTCACCCCTCAGTCTCCTCCAAGCTCCAGAGCCCCAGCTCCCTCAGCCTTTCCTCACACGGCAGATTCTCCACTCCCTTCAGCATCTTGGTGGCTGCGCTGGACTCTCTGCAGCAGTTCCCTGTCCTTCTGGAACTGAGGGGCCCAGAACTGGACCCAATTGTGAAGCGCTGACGCCTCTGACTTCTTTTTCCCTCCAGGTCTGCCGCGGATTGACTTCAGCAGCATCGCGGTTCCGGGGACGTCCACGCAGCAGCAGCCGCCGGCTCAGCGCCCGCGCCCCTCGCCCCCCGACGCGCCTTCGTTCCCGCAGGGTCTGGACAACCCGGCGCTGCTGCGGGAGATGCTGCTGGCGAACCCCCACGAGCTGTCCCTGCTCAAGGAGCGCAATCCGCCCTTGGCCGAGGCCTTGCTCAGCGGAGACCTCGGTAAGGCGGGTTTTTCGTCCATAGGAGGTGGTTTGAAACCTGGGTTGAGCTCAGTTCTAGTAAAAGGTTGCCGCAGGTTTTTCACTGGCTAGGATGTTTGCCGCCGGCTCATTGATGCTGATAAAAGGCGCCCGTTGGGAGTACCCGAGGCAGAGTTCCTCTCCTAACAAGACTGTTTTTGACAAGTTGGACCTCTTGCTTGGCTTTAATCTCTTCTATCCCCTACTTTGACATACCAGCTGCACAGATAAGTCGAGTTTCTGTGAAGACAAGTGGCTAAGCTCCTGATTTTTCCTCTAAGACTCCCCGAGTGCTTGTTTTCCAATAACACGGTGGTGTTTGCTGCAGCCCAGCGCCTGCCGAGACCTCAACAGAGAGCAGGACGCTGTAAACCCAACTCTGTCCCTAATGCTTAGCTGCTGCGGAAGCAGACGTCAGAGGAAAAGGAACCAGCAAATAGCCTCTTCAGGGAACTTTTCCAATAGAAATAGTCATAAATATTTAAGTCTTTGTTCATCTCAAAAGCATTTTACGTGTTTTGGGCGCAGTTGAAGCCTAGTCCTGCATCCTTCGCTTCCTCTAGTTGAGAAGCTCGTGTTGGTCCCTTGTTCTTCATATGCCGAAAGCTTTGAACTCCAGTGTCCTTTCAGCGTGAGAACAGAGCGGTGGTGTGGGCAGCAGAGGATGTGCTTCCAAACCTCCGCAAGACCTTTAGTTAGGAAATAAATCCCCTTGAGTTTGGGGAAATGAATGAAGAGGAAGCGCTTCCAGCAGGAGACTTTTTTTCCACTTTCAAGGTTACATCCTAGAGATTTCTCTTGATCAAAGGAAGCTAGAAAGGAACTGGCATGGATATTGTCGGCCTGTTTAAGTTTTTAATTCTGACTTTAGCTCATATCTGGAGTTACAACCATGTCCTTTGCTTTTTCATGCCTCTGAGTGCTGTGTCCGTAGTGCAGGAGGGAAGTTTTTCCCATCATCCTGAGCTGATGTGCAGCTGTTGTCACAGGAAACGAGAGGTTAAGCCCAAGACACCCAGCGCTGGCTCATCTACTGATCTGTCTTGTCTTGTGCACATCAAACTTGGATTCAGGTGTGTGTTCGTAGTCCTGAATCACCGCAGTGAGAAGGAAGTGGGGTTTGATCTGGTTGTGTTTCCACCGTTCTGTGCTGCTGCTGTCGGTGTTTGGGCACAGATCCAGTTCAGCTCTGGCTCCGATGGCCAAATACACACAGATACGCGTCGTGTGACTGCGCTGCATGCACCGCAAGCGCTTGAGAAGGCACCTGCTCTACAGAAGCTTAATTTAAAAAAAACAAGCGAACAAAACCAAGAAAACATTCCCAATGTCTTCTGAACATGTAACAGCCTTTGAACCAGAGCGCTGCTTCACGAGAATTACATTTCTAGAAGCAAACCCACAACCTTCTGTGCTTACAGAACTTAATTTATTGCCAGGTCTTTTTGGAAATGTATGTGATCACATCCAGCAGGAAAAAAAAATAGCCAGAGGCCATCCAAAAAGTGGGGATCTGAAAACTGTGTCCTTAAACATCAAGTAGCTGTCCCACCTAGGACGTCTTGATTTCGGTGCTAGGAATTCAGCTTTAGGGATTATATTGGCTCTGTCTCTGCCTGTGTTGCTTGAGTTCAAAGTAAGTTTTGTTGTTGGCTGGTTTATTTCTTACCGTTTTGCATTTGCTCTTTGCTGGATCCGCAGACTTATTTTACTGAGGATTGCTGAGTGTAAAACATGATGGATTTTGCAAACTGTTCTTGTAGAAGGGCCGTCTTACCGAGAGCTGTGAAATCTCCCTTCTATCTCTGTCTGAAGCTTTGTTCAAAATGCACGTGCACTCAGGCTTCTCATTTTAATTGCGCAAGCTCTGCAGTCCTGATTTCTGCTTCAGGTCTTATTTATCTGTTGATTTTGCAGCTGGTTGGGTTTTTTTTGAGTATCGTGCAAGCAATTCTTGCTGCAATACAAGAATCAATTCCTGTTTTAATGGCAGCTCTTTGTTTTCAATGTTGTTGTCTTCCTATTTTTTCCATTTTTCTTCTATATAAAAACGTATATGCAAGGAAATTGGGTACCAGGCTGAAGAGAAGGAGCTCAATCCAGTTGCTTTTCATCTCAGCGGGTTCCCAAGTTTGCCACTGATCCCTTGAGGTCCATCAGTGCTGCTTTCAGAGGAAGCCTGTGCGGCTGAGTCTACCCCTGAGTGCACGCTGGCATCAAAAAGAAGAGTTTGCTGTGCCAGAACTTGATTTGTAAGAGTAATTTCCAGTAAAAAGCTTCTCTGTATCTCCTTGTTACTGCAGAGAAGTTCACCAGGGTGTTGCTGGAACAGCAGAAGGACCGAGCGCGACGGGAGCAGGAGAGGATCCGACTCTATTCCGCTGACCCTTTCGATCTCGAGGCCCAGGCCAAGATAGAAGAAGACATAAGGTAACAAACCAAAGTCGCTTGCAGCCTTTGGAGGTCTTCACAGTGCTTTTTTCCACCATCCATGGTGCTTTTTCCGGAACAAGAGCACTTGTGGGAAGTGCTTGGCCGAGATCCTCTTGAGAGGTGGCCCTTGGGTGCATGGGGCGTGTTTTGAACCGCAGAGCTGGGCCTGTTTTAGTCTCTAAGCTGAGCTCTGCGCAGCAACCTGGCGTCATTTCTCTCTCCCAGCTGCCTCTGAGATTTGGTTTTGTGTACTGCTAATTGTTTGGTCTCTGTGGCTGATTCCAGACTCTGAAGATTGCTGCTGTCAGAAATGTTCTGTAAAAATTACTTCTGCTCATCAGCGCGCGCGCGCTCCCTTTTGCTGTCATCCAAATGTAATTGCGTTAGGCTTGCTTCCTTAAATTGAGTGATAAATCCTCGAGTCAGAATATGATGGATGATGTTTTTCCCCAATAAAGAAATGTCTTTGTGATACAGGCTCATAGTCGGTCAGAAACTGAAATTAATTTGTGATAAGAGCCATTCCTGCGTTATGACTGGCAAGGTGTTGGTGCCGGATAAACGCTTAGCTCAGCAATGCAGAAAAATATACGTTTGTAGATAGCGAAACATTGCTTGGAGGCTTAGGAACGCTTTCTTTCCTCCTTAGACAAGGTGACAGATAAAGGTGATGTGCCCAAGGCTGAGGAGCTGTCAGGGAACAGTTTGGGCATCCAGCAGTCCCCAGATTTCACACCCCAATTAGTTTCTCCAAACTCCTTGTTTAATTAGATGTGCTGTGCCCAACACTGGTTGGGAGCTACTGTGAGCATCAGATTTTTTTGAGACACATCTCTGCCCTTCAAGTGTATCTTGGGTGGAGAGTCAAGCAGAGAGAAAACAGAATAATGGTTTTGACAGGAAAACACACTGAAAACGAGCCACTGTATATCTGATTTAAGCGGAAATAATAAAAGGCAGGACGATGTGTGGCTCTTTGTTTTATGAGTACACGAAGTGGGACTGGCAGTGGGTGCTTTAGCTCCCAAGGGAGCCAGGTCTTGGATGCTGTTACCTTTTTTTCCTTCCCACCAAGAAACTACGTCTTGTGGGAAGGCTCCCGCAGTGCAGAAGATGGGTAAGAGCAGAGCTTGGGGGTTTTTTCCCCTACTGAGGCAGAAAAATGAAACGACATCAAAATTGGAAGCCCTTTCCCCTTTTTGGTAGATAAAGCTCTTTCGGATGCAGTCGCTACGCGTACCCATCACTTCCCAGATCACTGTAGCGGCCGTGATGGGCTTTTTGAAGAGCGTTTCTTCTGTAGGCTTGAATTTGCAGCAAGGACTTGTGCTCTCCGTGTTCTCACTGAGGTTTTGCTCATCTCCCTCCATGTGTCTGGAAAGGAGAAAAATTCCAAGGAAACGTCGGAGGATTTAAACGTTCTGCTGTGTGGGATTCCAGCGTTGTAGCTACTGGCAACATCTCCATCGTGTGTTCTCAGTGCTTTATTTTAGAATGAGTAATCATGAGGCAGGATTTTTGCTCGCAAGCTCTCCAGGTTAACTCTGCAGTGACAGCTTTGTCGCAAACAGGAGGTCGCCTGGTGCTGCAACGTGAGTTAAGCAAGGAACAGGCGGCTGGGAGCCCCTCGATGTGTCTGGATTAAGTTTCTAGCGTTCCCCCTTCTAACGAGGCGATGTTTAGCTAACGAAGCCAACTTCAGCGTGGTTTAAACGCATTGGTGAGCTGCACCAGGTGGGATTGCCTCGGCTGTTTGTAAGTTGGAGGGATGCTTATACGGCTCAACTGATGGAAGGTCTGATTTTTCTCTCTCTTCTCTTAAATTCAGGCAACAAAACATTGAAGAAAACATGACGATAGCAATGGAGGAGGCCCCCGAGAGCTTTGGCCAGGTGGTGATGCTGTATATCAACTGCAAAGTCAACGGCCATCCAGTGAAAGCCTTTGTTGACTCAGGTGAATTGCCCCTGTTTTCATCTCTTTCTCCATGTTCTCCTTTCCCTTACTGAGATAGTAAATGTTCCTTCTAGAAGTTTTCCCCAAAAATTCCATAATAAAGCACTGCATTACAAGATTTTGAAAACCCGAGAGCAGCCTGGGTGTTGTTTAAAGCGAACGGGCAAATTATTGAGAGAAGCAGCGCATGTGAGTGTTGGAACACCTCAGGTCAAGGCTCCTGGGAGAATTTCTGGGGCTTTGATGCCAGAAAGGTCACGGCCACGTGTCTTATCTCATTTTACACACGATGGGGATTTCACATGCCTTTAATTCAGTGCTTTCCATCCACAGCCTTAAAGGAGAAGTACGTGGGGTTATTCCAGCTCTACAGTAAATGTATTTTACTGTTCGGTGCTGATCTGTGTATGCACAGTCGATTCAACGCAGCAGGATTTATGCCCTAATGCAGTTTCCTGATGCAGGCGGGTTCGTTTCCCGGCTGCTGAGTGCAACATTTTAAACCTTTCTCGGAGAGAATTTGAATTTGTGCTGAGCTGTCAGGATTTAACGCGAATTCTGTCGCTGGTAGGTGCCCAGATGACCATCATGAGCCAAGCTTGCGCCGAAAGGTGCAACATCATGCGGCTGGTGGATCGGCGGTGGGCCGGCATCGCCAAAGGCGTAGGGACGCAGAAAATAATCGGCAGAGTGCACTTAGGTAAGCGCTGGCATTCTTTGGTCAGCTTTCGCGGCGCTTAGACTGCGTTTCCCACAATCTTGGCACCAAGGAGTATCTGGTTTAACGCTGTACTTGTTAGAAAATCCTGCGGAGGAAAATAAAAGAATAAAAGAGCATCTGCAATATGTTTGTTTGTTTTGGGCATAGTACTCTGGCTTCTGTCTCATTTAACGCCTTTTAAATGGAACTACGTTCACGCTTGAAGGTGAGGGAGCGCTCAGCTCGGAGGGTTTGTTCGCTCTGAGTGAAAAAAAACCAGGGCTAATGTGAAATAATGTGAAACAGCAGGATCTTTCCTGTTCTGAGTGGGATTGTTGGGTGGTACGAGTCGCTCAGGAAGGGTTCCAGTGCAGCAGAGTGTTTCGTATTCCTCGGAGAAGAGGAGGCTAGCTGTGCTCTTGCGTGGGTTTTCTGGATGAGAAATTGTCCTTATTATCTGAAAAATCGACTCTTTGCACTGTGATTTCTCCTTAAACTTGTGCTCTGACAAGCTGTACGCAGCTCCTCTAGCTTGGAGGGTTAGATAAGCTGCACTTAAAGCTCTAGAGCAGGTCAGCTTTTAAAATAATTAACTACTTGAGGCTGTAGTCCCCAGGGTTTGCACAAGTCCAGATTTTCTGTGACCAAAATGGTACGTCAGGGCTCGGCTTTCACATTTACCCAGCGGGTTTGGTACAGATGGTGACTTCTTGCCCTTGTGTTTCAGCTCAGGTCCAGATCGAAGGGGATTTCCTGGCATGTTCCTTCTCCATCCTTGAAGAGCAGCCCATGGACATGCTGCTGGGACTGGATATGCTCAAGAGGCATCAGGTAATTAAACCTCTTTTGAAACAGTTCCTGGCTCTTCCAAGTTAACTGCTCAGTGCAACATAAATGCAAATTTATTAGGATTTTTCTGGGGAGAGTTAATTGTGGATTTTCTTTCAGCTAGTTGTGAAAGAATTAGATATGCTACACACATCTTGGGTAGCTATAGGGTGTCTGGCTGCTCTCAGAAGTTTTTTGCTCTCGTCAAAGACGCTCGGAGCTTTCTGACCAAACGATTTATTACAAATTAAGTCATACGGAGCCCTTTGCTTATAGCTGGTGTTCTTGGCCCGCTCTACTTACGAGCTGTTCCCGTTGGAAACGGATCATTTACCCTCGTTTCTCCTTCTTTTCCGGGAATCGCCTGGCTCTCACGCAGGCCCCTGATGTCTCCGTGCTCTTTCGCAGTGTTCGATCGATCTCAAGAAGAACGTGCTGGTGATCGGCACCACTGGCTCGCAGACCACGTTCCTGCCGGAGGGTGAACTCCCCGAGTGCGCCCGCCTGGCGTACGGGGCCGGGCGGGAGGACGTGCGGCCGGAGGAGATTGCGGACCAGGAGCTGGCAGAAGCAATACAGAAATCCGTAGAGGAAGCAGGTACCGGGAGGAGCCCACTTGAAATATTAATCTGCACTTTGGTTTTTTGGGATGTCTGTCCACCGTCCTCTTTTCTCAGCTCCTAGGAAATACAGTTTAATACCGTATCAGCGAGTAAACTGGGGATTTATTCTTACTCGTGGCCTCTGACTTCACTTCTCCCTTTCTGTACAGCAAAATCTGTCTGCATGAAGGCGTTTGGTGGTGCTCGCTGTTCTTTTCTGCGCTCCTTACAGCTTCCTACCCGCTCTGCTTTCTTGGCCTTCGCAGGTGTGAGATAAATGGTTGTTTCTGGCAGCCGTTCACCTGCGTTGAGCTGTAGTCAGGTTCGTGGTTGGGTTGTGTGATGTTTTAGCGGCTTTGTGGAGTCTTCCGCAAATCCTGGTCTTAATAGCTGCAGAGTATAAAAATAGAGGAGCTGTAGCAGTAAGTGCAAATCTCTGGACAAAAGTTCGCGGCAATTTTTAGAAATAGTATTAGTTCAGCATTTTTTTCCTTAGAATGGTGCTTGCGCCCTTGGATGGCAAATTGCTTCTCTTGCTGAAGATAACTGTCGCTCTGAATTTCAAAAGCAGCAGCTGAATTCACATCCTGATGTGTATCATCAGCCTTAAATGTGATCTGCAAAGAGAATTTTCATCCTCCCCGTAGCTTTGTTCCCTGTGCTTCTTGGAATCTGTGAGCTGCACAAATACAAACTGCAAAATTCACTGAAGTGGAGGTGCCCGAATAGCTGAAAGCCAAACTGTCTGAAACTCAGATTTTCTGTTTAATTCCTCCCTTAACTTCAGTATATACTTTTGACTAAAGGAAAGCTTCGTTATTTTTCCCCCGCTATTACAGTAAGCTGTGAATACCTCACAAAGTTTCCAAAACTTTTAAAGATAACGTTTTAATGCAAGTGTTTTATAGAAACTTTGGAATTTCACCGCTAAGTTTTCCTCTGGAAGTACTCGGTAAGATTCTGCTTCCCACACATATGCAAAACTCTTTGCCAGGTCATGTTTAAGCTGATAAAGTTGAGTTTTTCAACGTGTTAATTGCTAATTTTTTAAGACTCTAGCATGCTCATGTTTCAAATTGAAGTGCAATAACCAGATTTAACCATATATATATATATATATATATATAAAACCAGTTGTAATGCACTGAAATATTTCTTTACCACTTCACAGTTGCTGCTTGATAGTCCAAAGGCTTTCTTGCAAATATTGAAGTTATTTATGTTAAGGGGGACACAGGACTGCACTTATTGGTCTCTTTGACCAATTTCCTTCCTTTCCAAGAATACAAATTTTCCAGAGGTGCAAATACATCCCAGGGAAGGCCTGGCTTTAATGAATCAGCAAGAAATAGTTTACACATTTGATGTTTAAAGCCAAATGTGAATGGTTATTAGCTTAAGTTGCAGCAAATAGAGAGAAACGCAAACACAGATTTGACGTTGCCCATCAGGTTTTGACATCACGAAAGGTCGGACTCGGTACCTTGGGCTCCCGTCTCCTCACAAAACCTGGCAGAGAAAATGTGCAAATGTAAATATTAGTTCTTTTCCTGATAAAATTTTAAGCCTGCTGAAGCCTGGGTTGTTTTTTGTAATTTCTCCCCATTTTGGCTGAGACTTTGCAGACATCATGGTTGGATTTAGTTCTCTGCTGAAAGCATCAAGTAAAAAGTAAATGTCTTGGCCCAAAATATCAGAGTCTTTACAATAACAGCATTTTAGTCAAGTGCTTTAAAATGAAAAATGCCTAAAATGGCTCGACTCAAAGCTGCTTCTGTACCGGCGCAGCTCTAAAGAGCGCGTGGCTTTCTTCAGACTAAGCAGCAGTCAGATGTTTCCCGTTGATGCTGAGCCCTGGAGGAATGTAAAAGATTTATGAGAATAGGAAATCCATTTGGTGTATTCCCTTAACGCACAGAACTGAGGTGGAGCTTGTTGAGATCGACGCTGGGTAGGTCTTGGACATACCACAGGCCCACAGGCGTTTGTTGGCTATACGCTAAAAAATCAGAATATTGACGTATACGCTCTTCCTCTCTTCCAAAAGTATTACTTACTTCCAAAATTAGGTGGTAACAGGAAAATCTAGTGAAAGAACAGGAGAAAGAGAGAGAATGCAACGCAGCCCCGAGGAAGCTCAGCTCCCCGCAAAGCCCCGTGTTCCTTCATAACAGCTGCAATTTTTTGCTGCCTTCTGGTAGATGGTACAATAGGAATTGCTACGTCCATCTGGAGGTTATTAAAGTTCTCCTTTTGAATGCACCTGGATTATTTTTGAGCTTTATTTAATCCCCCAAAGCCCACTTGGGCGAGGCTCGTGATTTCTGTCAGCCGGCGCGCTGGTGTTCCAACACCTATCCAAAGGCAGCTGAGCTGGCAGCGCAGCCCTGCTGTGTTTTACTTGCGATTCAGAGCTTCCGCGGCCGCTTCATTTATTTCCGAGAGCTCGTTCTTTTCTGCTAATCCGCAGCATTTTCCCCAGCACCTCTGGGATGAGGAGGGATTTACAAAACTGACAGCAAAACTCCAGTTGCTTTAGGAGGAATTGTATTCCGTACGCAGCTTTTCAGCCAGACGGCCTCTACAAGAAAGGCACGGCCACCACATCCGCGGCTCAGGCTTTTCCTGGTATAGCGAGGGATTTATCCCTGAACTTGCACTTTGTGGAGGAGATTTTGTTTCCAGTGGCAGCTGGATCGATGTCCTTGATGGGGCTGGATTCAGGTCCTGTCGATACCCCGGGAGGAGGATGACGGTGGCTCTCGGAAGGATGACGCTGAGCGCTTGGCAGAATAGCAGCTCCCGCTGGGTAAATTACTGCAAATCCTGATGCGTTCGGCTGATCAGACCCTTATTACCGATCCACACAATCAAAACCACAATTCTGCTTCCTCTCTGAAGTGTCGGCTTGTGAGCAGAGAGCGTGGACGTAATCCTACCACATAGAAACAAAAAAAGATCCCTCTGCTTTTCATCTGTGTCCTCACAAGCCTCTTTGCCACCCTTACGAAAGACGAGCAGTGTGAAAATCCGCAGGGTAATTCTGGATTTTTAATAGTCCAGCGTCGCCAAGTTGTTGCAGCTGGGTGAAGAGCGGATGTGCAGCCAGCAGAAGGGATTGCTCTGTGTTTGAGAGCAAAGCCTGTCGATCAGAGGGATCGCAGCCTGCAGCGCACCTTTTGTATTTAACAGAGAAGAAAAGAGACGAGTAACTGAGGAGAAAAAGGTGATTTCTGCCATGGGGTAGAGCGTAGAGGAAATCCTGGCTGTATGTGTGGTTGGCTGTGCCTCAGTACACCTGTGAAAAGAGAGAGATTTCAGGTAAAACAGTGGTTTATGTTGAAGACCACTGAGTTTGGAGGCCTATAGGAAGGGAAAGGAGCTAATGTAACAAATCACGCAGCGCAAAATCTGGATTGTTTGCATGGCTGCTGCTGGACAGAGTAGGGTTTTGATGGCAGAACAGGCGCTCATACAGCAAAGGTCACATTAGCGATTCAACAAGAGCATGAGAGCTGATACATTAGCAAGATGAATTCAGTTATTTAATCTGTCCTGACAACAAGACCCAGTGTTTGGTGCTGCCGACAGAGATCTGAAATCCGTCGGAAACAGTGAGCTGGGTTTGATTTCTGGCTGTTTCTTCCCTTGCTTTGCTCTTTCCCAGCCTTGGGCGGCCATTCCTTTCGAGGATTTCTGCCTTTCATGCTGGGATCTTTACGCTTTTGCAGCAAGCTGCTGTTTGCTCGCCTGCTCCGTGCGATGCCACTGGCCATCGCAAGGCAATAGCTGCAGGGAACACAGTCTGAGAGTTGTGATGCCCTCTTAATTCTCATTTCAATATCTTCAGCCGTGCGGAGAACGAACTGGAACGGTGCTAGACACGTGCCTTGTGCTGCGTATATTTTATCAGGAATGTAGTATCACCCACGGACCGCTCTGCAGCGTAGATAGTACAGAACAGCCTTTAAATTGTTCTCCGGCAGAGTTATTTTGATATAACGAATTTCCCGGGCAGAACGCCTGGAAGGCAGTGAACAGGGTAGATGTCCCATCCCTGCAGACATCCCAGGCCAGGCTGGACGGGGCTCTGAGCAACCTGAGCTGGTGAAGATGTCCCTGTCATGGCAGGGGGGACACTGGGGGAGCTTGGGAGGTCCCTTCACCCCAAACCATCTGCGATTCTCTGAGGAGCTCCTGCTGCTCGTGCGCTGTCCTGCCGGGCGCTGGGGAGGGCCTGCAGGACGATGGCCGTGCATGCGGCGTGCTCTGAACGCTAACCCCAGTTTGCTGTGTTTGTTTCCTAATCCAAACAGAACGTCAGAAGCCTTGATGCATGTAGTGTGTGTTTGCTGCAGCTGGAGTGGGCCACAGACCAGGTATTTATAGCCAGCGGTTTATCTGTTTTCGATACTACAGTGAAAACTGATTCGCATATGTCCTGACTACTTTTTTCTTTCTGTCTTCTGTTAGAGAATAGTGACAAAGAAACTACCTCACTGGAAATGCCCTCATTACCAGCTTCTGATGGGTTTCAAAATCCAGTCCAGTCTTCAGGACTAAATTCCAAGATCTGTAATCCCACAAATCAATTACTTGATCGTTCTGTCTCTGCCCCTGCTGCAATTTGCTCATCCAAATCTAGCCTCGCAGAGCCCACTGATCCTAGAGCCGCCAAGTCTTTCGAGTCTCCAACCGAATTCCAGATAACCCCAGAAGAAGAACATCCTCTCCCATTACAGCATCTTTCCAAGAACACTTCCTCGGCAAATAACGACCCTTCTCCCCAGCCGGGGGAGGTAACCTGTTGCAATCCAGCTTGCCTTTCACAGAAGACACTCAGAGACACATTTCTTGCTGACAGTCTAAAGGAATGTAACGCTAAAGAACAAGGCCGCCGTCAGGAACACCCTTTGGAAGTGACAAAAGAAAAGAATTTGGCTGATGCTGAGCACGGGCAAAATAAAGGTACGTGTCTGTCTTCAGAACAGGAGCAAAAGCATGAGCTTCCCATAGACCGTCAGACGTGCAAAGAACCAGAGGGGGAACATCTGGAGAAGCAAACCGAGACAACTGACCCAGAAGCTGCCGTTGTGGAAGAAGCCGGCCAGCCAGAGTGTCCTCCTGCGGAAATGAGAGGAGATGGACTGGAGGAAACGGGTCTGTCCTGCGTGAAAGGGAATATCCAAACGTCAGCCTCCCGGAGCTGCCTGCGCGCGGAAACCTTCATGGAAATAGATGTCGTTGAGCGGTCTGGAGCTGGAGCGCGCGGCCCGGCGAGCGAGCAGAAGCAGCAGGCTGAGAACAGAAGCGTGTCTGACCCGAACTCGGACATCTCTTCCATGGAGGTGGAGTCGCTGAAGCCTGCGTCCTCCTCGAGTGATCCGCTTTCCGCCGGTGACGTCCCGCGGTCCAAAAGCACTTGTGAAATCCCTGCCAAGTGTAACGAGTTGTCTAATTTGGCGGCTCAAGACAACTCGTCCCCCTCCGGCATCCGTCAGCCGGACACGGATCCGGGAAGACCTTCCGAAGAGCCGTGTTTCTGTCTGGCATCAGCCTTGAAAGAGCTTCACAAACTCTTGATCATCAGTCGGAAAGGAGAATGTAAAATCCTCGCTTCTGAAGGCGTCTCCCGGCTGGAAGGGGTTCACAGAGAGCCAGCGGCGCAGCAGAAGGGGCTTTCTGAAGATGGGCAGAAAGGCTCAGACCCAGCCGGCCAGGAACAGAGTTGTTCCTCCTGCGAGGTGAGATCTGAAGGTGGAAAAGCAGAGGGGAAACAGTTTTGTGATTCTGGCGCAGGAACCATCAGCGCTGGGTCTACCGGTCACGGGCCGTCAGCTCTCAGAGAAGATGCTTTAGAGATTCACGAGTGTTCGGGTAAGAGCGATTTGGTCGTGGTGAATTCTGCGGCGACATCTGACCAGCAACAGAGCTCTGAGCAAGCGGAGGTTTGGGCAGAAGGTTCGCAGAGTCCGACTTTGGAGAAAAACGTGTCTGTTTCCTCTGCGTGTGCTTTGGATGAAGCTTTGGATGCAGATACTCAGAGCCTGTTGGCAGGAGCACCCGGGGAGAGCCGCAGTTCTGCTCCTGAAGGGCCGTGGCCATTGGGTGAGTGTGAGGAACGGCGGCTGCGCCCCCGACCCAGCTGTGCTGGGCTTTCCTCGGGCGCTTCACCACCTGCTTTCCCTGCGGCCGATGTCGATCGGATCCTCGGCGCCGGTTTTACCACACGGGAAGCTCTCGAGGCTTTGGAACAAGCGGATGGAAACGCAGATCTGGCTCTTCTCATTTTGCTAGCCAAGAATATTGTCGTTCCTACGTAACTACGGAAGAGGTAGCTGACGGGGGTGCTTTTTCTTTCAAAGGACATATCTAAATTACACATCGTAACGTACAAGCAGAATGTTGAGCCAGATTTTTTAATCATTTACAGCCAAAGTAACTTGTCTCTTCTGTTTCACTCGTTAGATTTGGCCTTTTAAAAGAAAGAAAACGTCCTAGCGTTGTGTGGACAGGCTAGCTTTTAATTATGCCTACTGGATTAAAATTAGTGGGTTTTATTTAAATGTACAATTTTAGAATAAGCTCCAATATTACGAATAAAAAAAGCAGAAGCCATTACGATCGCTGCCCTGTCCAGCGCGAAGCAGATCGCGAAGCGAATTGACCGTGCGCGTGTGCACGGGCCAGGAGGCGCCCGCAGATTTCGGTGTGGGGCGGACGCCGAACGGCGCTCGTGCAAACGGACTTGGGTGGATTTGCACCGATTTTTAGCTCTCCTGCGCTTTTGTAACCCAATGTCCATCTGCGATGCTGATGAAACTACACTTGGCAGCTACTAAAGGTACGTAGGTGCCCACAGACGTGTAACACTTTGCGAGGGGGTTTTTGGAAGTGTGTGTTTCGGGTGTGCACGGGGAAGGCTGACGCCTGTTTTTGCCAAACCCTTTGATGCTCTTGGGCCAGTGCGTTCAAGTTTACAACGTGGGGATAGGGGATAGAAGAAGGGAAGGGATAGAATTTGGTGCTACCAAAACTTCAGAAATGTTTTAAGTTATTTAAAGATGTGCTGGGGTGAATCGTAGGTGGCGGGGGGAAGGGAAAAGGAGCGTTTTATTTTTTCTAGCATTGCCCACATTGTGTTTTTCCCCCATACAAAACAAGCTCAACCACTTTAAGGCAAAACCTTAACGATGAAATTGTTTAACAACCCAGCCATGTGTTATGGCTCCTAATCCCCCTCTGCCCGGGGAAGAACGAACTGTTTCCGTGGCTGCGTTCTCTATGCACCGAGCGGGGATGCGATCAGAACGAAGAAATCAGCTCTGCGCACGTTTATCTGGATGTTTGGGGGTGATCAGCCCCTCAGCTGCGGAAATGCAAACTGCGGAAAGCCCTGGTACTAATTTAATACCTCTTAAAGGGCGAGGGCTCCCCAATAGGGTTTATGAAACAAATGCACTGACGTGGCTTCTGCTTTAGAACCATCGTGGCCTTTCGGGGAGTCCCCTGAGCAGCTCACCAAGGCTGAGCTGCAGGAAGCCCTTTCCAGATGCTTTTTTGGGGGGATGAACTACTTAGCGATGGCTCTGCAGAGCCCCAAAACACTGTTGGGGCCGGGGAAGGGGAAGGAAAGCGTGGCTGAAATACAACACCAAATTTTAAGTCGGAACTTTTACGTAGTCCAGCTTGCAAATCACAGAATTTGTGGCTTTGTGTCAAGTGTTCATCTCGAGCTTTCTGCTTCAGGCTAAACCTGAAGTGATGGACCAGCAGCGGCTGGAAATAGGTTTTGTTCGTGGCTTTCATTTGTTGTTATTGTCGTCTCAGGCCTGTGTTCCTGGTGTTTTGTTTTCCCTGTTGCTTAGCAGGTTTGCTTACATGTACGCCAGGCTTTTTTCGTGCAGGGTGGCATTGAAAAACACCACCAATTTGGTTTCAGCTGTGAACCTGCAGGAGTTTCTGCTGCCAGTGAGCGGTGGCTGTCGGATTTTTCTTGGGTAGCCAGGAGATCCTTTAGAATAACGAAGAGCTTTAAGTCATTCCTCTATTTGAAAGGAGCTTCTGTGTGAGCTGTGAACGTCCCAGCCAGGCCCGGGTTGAGCTCCTCTCGTGACGAGCAGCAGGCGTTGGATCTGTGCATATGTAGGAAAAACGGTGCTTGGCCTCTTGCTGGAGCAGCATCGGGTAATTCCCTTCAGGCTCCGTTCAAAATGAGTTACTGAGGTGAGACCCCAGCTTTATGATCTTCATTGTGCAGGTGGTAAGAGTTACCCCCGCTGGAGGTTTTTTTAATATTCTCCTTGCAATGAACACCTCAAATCGGCAAAGATCCCCTCTGTAACGCTTGGAGTGGTACAGGAGTACGGTGTCATCAGATCTCTCTCTAGCAGCCTTAGGAAATTAAATCTATTCGACCCATTCCCATCTGCATCTGGTTCACTATCAAAAGCAGCAACAAGGATAAAGCTCCCGGCTCTCGGATCCAGAGCATCCTCAGTGTGAACGGCCAAATCTGCTCCCGATTTCACGCCACGGGTCCCGGCAAGGTGGTCCTGGAGCAAACCCCCGCCTGGTACATCAATACAAGAGCTGAATTTGCGCCCTGAGCCTGCGGGTTCGTCTTGAAACATCAGATGTTAGCCGTCCAATGTTAGACCCTTTTCCTATTTACACTTTATGTTTTTAGAAGCAATTGCTAATCGCTAAACAAAGTACCGCTGCTTTGCGCCAGGGTAAAGGCTCTAGTTTTACGGACGCGTTTACTCGGACTGCATATACAGAATTTATGCTGTAAAAGCTTTTGAGTATCAACCAACTTGCTTCACTGCTCAGTTTTACTGTTTGTCAAAAATGATTTTTGAAATCTGCCCTTCTGCCAAAGCTGTACTAAAGCATTTATCGATAGTGCTAGAATTTCCTGGGTAACTTCCTCAGAAGTGCTGGAAACAAAGCCTGACCCCCAACTGATCAATACCTGTAAAACTCTTTTATCAAGTTGGTCCAAGCCTGGTGATTTAAATCTCCTAATTTCAGAGCCTTGCTGTGAGCGAATGGCTGCGTGCGGCTTAATTAACGAATACATTTTTTAGGAGGGAGATTTATGTTGGAGAAAATCTGGGCAGTGGTGAGTATTTGAGGTTAAAATAAAATGTACTAGAATATCTATTTAGCAAATGCTGTCTAAAAGGTGTCTCCTGTTTGAACGTGCATGTGTGTCCTCTCTGCTGTACTCGCACGTCCTTTTGCAATCCCTTAACCGCTCTCTGTGCGTTCCTGGCCTGCAAAGTGAGAATATTTCTGTTTTCTGCTAGAGCTGGGCATACAGGTAACGCCAAAAGCCCGTCAGGTTTCCAAGGAGCCGCGTGCCCTGGCCTAAAATAAAGCTCTTCACTCTTCTCTTCCTCGTCAGTGCTCCAGTGTACTAATGTCACACCAGCTTAGCGAAATTATTTCGGTATGAAAAGTCCATCAGTTTTCTGAAGCCACGGTGGGCACGGCTGTTGCTTTCTGAGATGTATTTCCCTTAAAGATACTAAAGGAACTTAGTCGGCCTCTCGCTCTTTCTATACACGAGGCTCTAGGTGAGGTTAGAGGTGATGTTGAGTGAAATACTGACATGAAAGTTGCTGGGCACAGATCGTTCTGACAAGAGGAGGAGATATCTCCTGGTGATGGTCCTCGGCGTGTTCACCTGCTGCAGGACGGAGTTGAGCTGCGTTATCCTGACAATCTCTGCCTTGTTGCTACGTACGTTCGACTTTCCACGTAGACACTTGGTCTCCAGGACTGTTAACCTCGTACCTCCCAGATGTGCCCTTCTTTCTGTCTTTGTCTCTCCCTCTTGCCATCTCCTTTCCTCAAAAAAGTAGCAATATTTAAGTGTACTCGCTGAATGCTTAACTTCCAGATAAGTTTTCTTTAAACCACTATGCCGTTTATGAATAAAAGGAGGAACGGATCCCAGAAGTTTCTTCACCAGACTTGGACTTCTTGCCAAACAGCTTCCCCAGAACGTGAATTCAAAGAGGAAAAATCCTGAGGTATTTTACCTGCATCTCTCAGAAATCAGCTCGGGAAATGGGGTCGGTTTCATGTTCATTCCCTTCGGAAGCGTTCAAGAGCTTTCTTCCTGCACTGTGTAGATGTAGCTTAGTCCGCGGTCCGAACGCGTAGCGGTTCGGGTCGCTCTTTGACTGATGCTTTTTAGCTTAAAGAGTTTTACGAACTCATTTAAAGGAACTTGAGGGAATCAATACTCAGGAATCCTAAAGCTGGTTGCATTTGTGTCATTTACTCTTCTGGGCCGAACACGCCGCGGTTGTCCCCGCGGTGGCCGGAGGGAGGAGAGGTTGTGTCAGCAGAGAGTGGGATGTGGTTCTGCCCAAAGTAATACACACTTGATTCTTTTTATTTTTATTTCTTTTTAATATCGGGGGACTGTTTATCAACAAAATGGATGTGTAAAAAAATTTGATATTTAAAAAAAAAATGAATAAACACTTTATCATAATGTTGCTTGATTAGTCTGTCTGTATTTCTGAGGTTGGTATTTCCGGGGTCACCATCCCTGCGCTCAAACCCTTTTTTCCAAAGCCAATAGAATTTCCTTAACATAAATGTTGCCATTTTGGACATAATGAGGAGAAATCTCTGGCTAAAATGTAAACACCTCATTTCCAGCCAGATTAGAGATGGTTGGCTTTATTTTTCTGGAGCTGAAAGCTAATCCTTTGAGACATCCAATCCCTAGAAAGCTCGTGACAGTTTTAGTTCGAAATAACTTCTCTTGGTGTCAATTAACAGGTTCTGGAAAGCGGGAGCAGAGGATCTTCCTCTGAAACTTGTGGCACAGTCAATGAACCCGAAACGCCAGCAATTGTCTCATGGAGCAGCGATTCCTTTTTAAAACCTTGTAAAACTGACGCACTTTTCCTTGAGACGAGCACCGAGTTTCCGACCGTTAAATCTCAGAAACCCAGAGAGCAGAGACACCCAAAAACGCGAAGGGTTATGAATCAGTTGCTGTGACAAAGCGCTTTTTGGACAGCGGTTTCCCCCTCACGTGTTCAGAGCTCTGCATGTGATGCTGTTGCCACTACTATAGCCAAGTTATTTTATGTCATTAAGCCAGGTATTAATTAGGAGGGCTAAACTGCATTTTGGGTCTGCTCTCAAGGTGGGGAAGGGGCAAGTTTTAACGCCTGGGCTGCTACTGCCCCATTCAGCATTTTCATATGGCCAAAATAAAATGTTTGTGGTTTCTTCTGGGAGGCGATTTAAGGACTAAATGCTCTTAATGTTTGAAAATTATTTTGAGCGCTTGGCCTTGTCCTTTCTTCTTTACGAAAGTGGTATTGTTTTGGTGTACAAGTGCAAACTAGCACAACCATGAGTGTGGGATTGTCCCAGTCTGAATCAGGGCATTAGCAGTTAAATCTGCAGATCCTTATATGGCCAAGAGAGGGTCAGACTCTACGTAAAAAATGTACAATTTATTGCAAGGCGGTGTGCTTCCTTTGCTATGTTTTATGGAGACTTCAAGAGTAGGACAAGGGCCTCCTCCAGAGGTTTAGAGTTTAGAAATGACGGATAAAGGTTTTTGGAGTGGATGCAGAGAGGTGAGTGTTACGTGAGTTGATATGTTATATGAATTATATGAATTCTGTGAGTTGCATCACGGTGCTTCCTGCACCACAACAGCTCAGAGAATGGTCAGCAGGGGAACCGTGACCGAGCCCTCGCTCAGAAATTCCGCAGAGACGCTCACTCGAGTCCGCTATTGCACAATGGCAACGAATCTTACTAATTACAGGGTGCTGTCACGATGGCCGATCAAAGCGTTGAGTCACGCCGAGAAGGATGCGAGTGCTTGGTGTTGAAATCCCTCCCAAATGAGCGTCTAGTTTTGAGTCCCCTGGTGAAAAAATGAAAATGAGAAGCATTTTAAAATGCAAACACTAGTGCCTCGTTGTGGAAAGGGAGGTGTGCTCCCAGGGCTGCATGAAATGCAGGGCTTGCTCTTTACTTACCCTGATAAACCTCTGCTTTCTTCCATGTTTTTTTCCTAATACTGTATTTTTTTCTTCCCTAAATCTATACTGCCATCTCCTGAAATGTTTTGTGTGTGTCTATAATTTCCTTCCAGATCATTGGCAGCATTTTTGGGGTGCCCTACGACTGCACTGCATGGTAAGGTATGTATTTTAGGAGGATGGTATCTTGCATTTACCACACTTTGCTGCAGGAGATGAGCTCCACCTCAGTGACTCATTCTGTCCTTCCTTGCTATCCATTTGTATCCTGATAGCTCCTCTCTTTGTGGGTGATGTTCTTCGTGCTAACTTGGAGCTGTAAACACTGAGCAAAGAGTTAAAAATCTCTTGGGACGAGGGTAGGGAGCAGATTATCATATGATGGGGGTGGGATGGTTCCTCCTGAGCTGGGGAGCTGACTTTAAATACTGGGAGCAGGGAAATTTCCATATAAATCCCTAATTGCGTGGTGGGTGCTTGAAGGGATTACAGCCAACCTGTTTGACTTGGACTAAAACAGGGACTTGGGGCATTCAGAACATCCAGGAAAATCCTCGGAGACCGGGAGTTCTGCCGTACTGTGGTGTGTTTATAGGTGTATATTCTGTGCTGACTCTGGTGCCTCCAGAGCGATGAAGCATTCAAACAGATGCACTTACCCGCTGAGACTTTAATAGGCATGAGACTTAAATATTTCAGGCTCAGGACTGCACTTCAGTGGGGTCGTTTCCCTCTCATCTCCCTCCAGTTCAGGAGCGCTTTACCTTCTTCCCCAGGTGCTGAGACAAACTCCGATCCTTGTTAGGATCTCAGAACAACGCTTCTGCTTCTCCAGATGCTTGTGGGGAGCTGAGAAAGTAAGTTTTATGGTTTAGATTGGTTTTAACCCAAGCGCTAATGAGCTATGTTCCCTCCCCTGATGATTTCTCCCCTGGTTTCCAAAGCTGTTAGACTGGCTGGGCCGTTCCTGTGAGCGCAGGGAAAGAGCAGGCTCGGCCCCACGTGTTTTCTCCATGCAGGTCCTTGCTCAGCCCTTCCCTTCCCCACCAACAGGTTATTATTTGCAGAGGATGGGGCGGGAGCGGCGCAGGAACGCGCTCCCAAGGGCTGCGGGCTTTTCCTTTTTTAGTCGCTTTTACTTTCAGTTTGGTTCTCAGTTCTCAGGGTCGGATGTTGCAAGGGTGATAAGCCAGCCCTGCGGGACAGCCCCAGCCGCAGCGCATTCACCTGAACCTCGGGACGTGCGTTTATGACTGATTTTATCTTTTATTTTCTTAAAACACCCTCCTCCATGAAGCCTTTGCACCAACTCCTGGCCCTGCCCTGTGGTGGCGAGTGGGGCTCATATTTGTTGGTTTTTAGGATCTTTCCTCACTGATGGAGGTTTGGGCTTGAGCAACGCGTGATCTGGCCCATTTTTGGCTCCGAGGTGCTGTGCCAGCAAGCACAAGTCATGAGGGACCTGACTCCATCTCCCCATGTGTCTCCCTCTCCCCTTGTGTCCCCACACTGTCCCCAGTGCCGTCTCCCCTCACGTCCCCTCAGCCCTCGGCTGGGAGGGAGCCAGTGTCACCTCCCTGACCCCAGCACCATCTCCCCTCATGTCCCCTCACTGTGCCAGCAGTCCCTTCAACTTGGTCATGAGGGACCCAGCGCCATCTCCCCTCACACCCCCTTCTTGTCCCTTCACTGTCACCAATGCCATCTCCCCTCATGTCCCTTCACTGTCCCCAGTGCCATCTCCCCTTGTGTCCCCTGAGTCATGAGGGACCTGACTCCATCTTCCCTTGTGTCTTCAACTCCATCTCCCCTTGTGTCTCCACACTGTTCCCAGTGTCATCTCCCCTCACGTTCCCTCTCCTGTCCCTTCACTGTCACCAATGCCATGTCCTCTCATGTCCCTTCAATGTCCCCAATGCCATCTCCCCTTGTATCCATTCACTGTCCCCAATGCCATCTCCCCCTATGTCCCTTCACTGTGCCCGATGCCGCCTCCCCTCACGTCCTCCCTGCCCCAGCACCACTCCCGTCCCGTTCCCTCACGGATCCCCCGCCATTCCCCGCGGGCGCCCCGGGGGCGGGAGGGGCCCGGCGGGGCGGTCCCGGTGCCGGCAGCCGGGGGCGGGCAGCGCCGTTCCCCTCCCTCCCGCCTGACCTCAGTTCCTGGCGGAGCGCGGTGCCCGTCACGAGTGCGGCTCCGCTCCCTCCTCCTCCTCCTCCTCCTCCTCCTCTCTCCCCGCGGGGCCCCGTTCGCCTCCGCGCCCGCCGCGGGGGGCCCCGGCGCGGCCATGGCGCGCTGAGCGGCGGAGGCCNNNGGGCGGGCGAGGCGGCGGGCGGCGGCGGCAGCGGCGGCGGCGGGCGGCGCCATGGAGCCGGCGGAGGTGAAGGACCGCATCCTGGAGAACATCTCCCTCTCCGTCAAGAAGGTGGGCGGCCTGGGCCCGCCGTGGGGCTGGGGGGGCCTGGGGACACCCCCCCCCTCAGCTTGGATTGGGGTGTGCGGCTGGGGACCCCGTGTGCCGGGCTGGGGGCAGCCCGGAGACCGCTAGTCCAAGGGTTTGGGGCCTGGCGACAGCCCTGGGGACCCTTGTGCAAGGGCCGTGGGGTTGGGGACAGCCCTGGGGACCCTTGTGCAAGGGCCGTGGGGTTGGGGACAGCCCCAGGGACTCCCTTGCCCTGGGCTGCCCCTGGGGATGTTTGTGCCCGAGGTGCGGGGCTGGGGGACACTCCTGGGGACCCCCAGAGAGTCACCGCCACCAGAGATGTGGGGCTGAGGGACAGTCCCCAAGGCAGGGGGCTGGGAATCCCCCAGAGTTACCGGGGGACAGGAGCGTGGGGTCAAGGACACGCTGACACCCGCTCGGCCAGAGGCAGGGGATGCATTTAGAGGTTCCTCTGTGTGGATTTGGGGACCCCCTGGCCCACCCTCCCAGAGGGACACAGCCAGGGTCACCCCAGCGACCTCCGTCTGTGCTGGTTGGGATATCCTGGGGTTCCCCCTGGGGGGATCCCCATTTTCAAAGGGGTTCTCCCTCCCTCCTGTGGACAGGACTGGGGGGATCCTGGGGGGATCTTTTCCAAGGGCTGTTCACTGGGGGAAACTGGGTGAGTGCAGCGTGAAACCCCATTTCCAGAGATCCTCTGGGTACACTGCGGGTTGGCGGTGCCCTGGTCTGAGCCCTCAGAATGAGGGCTTTGAAGGGATGTCCCATCAGACCTCACCTCTTTCCTTCTCCTTGCTCCTGGTGTCTCCTCGGCATCAGCTGCCAGTGACGGCGTTTCTCAAAGTCCATCCTTTTGGTGGGGAGCATCTGCACGGTGACACAAAGGGGACCAGGACACTGGGGACTGGTTGGGGTGGTCACAGGGTGAGTTGTAAGGACGTGCTGGAAGTTTTGGGTTGGTCCACGTGTCCTGCCCGGTCCACAACTGAGCTCCGGCCGCCTGTGGGAAAACACGGGCTCTGTTGGAGGGGGTGAAGGGAGTTTTGGTGGTTTGCATCCCAAGTTTTGGGGGAAAGGCGGCTTTCTGGACTCGCTGACGTTTCTCCAGTTGTTGCGTTTCCGCTGCCTTATGGAATAGGAGTTTTCCTGTGATCTACAGTGTGTCCTGACACAGATTCATCTGTGAAAAATTGTCTTATGAAGACAATCATGAGTTAATTCCTGGCAGTATTAAGGAATAGCTGGCTCTGGGACGTAGAATGGGTGTGCAAACCTCTCCCAACCTTGCTCTTTTCTTCCATGGGGAGCTGAGAAAGTCCTGTCCTCTGGTCTCTCATCTTTCTATCTTCTAAAAATTAAGGATAATCTTTTACATATCTGGAAATCGGTGGATGTTCAGCCTGCATCAAGCTCTGCTACAATGCTCTGCAGCACCGCTGCCTCAGTTTCCCCGTGCGTATAAGGATGTACAGAGGATTCATTCGACGTAATTTACTTGCATCCAGAAAATCCTTTGGGATCCCTGTTGGAAATGCTATAAAATCAACGTGGTGGTTGTTTTAATTATTGTTGTAGTTGAAGAGGACTCATCAGCTACAGCTCTGCTAGCACATCTCTACCCAGACCTACTGCAATCTCTCCCAATTCCTGTCTTGGTCCAATGGTGAAGAAGGATTTGGGGATTTTTCAGCGCTACCTCTTTTGCTTTCCCGTTCAGCTCAGAGTGATAAAGCTCAGGGAAATCTTGGAACCTGCTTCATGCTCATAGACTTATTTAGACCATCGCAGCAAAACCGAACTCAACCATATGGCAAAAGTCCGGCACTGGCGCACCCCTGCTTTCCCCTGGGATGCAGTTCTCCTTCTTGGGGACATCATTCCCCTTCAGCTATGGAACCGCTAATTTTTCCCAATATTTCCTTGTCTGACTTCAGCCCTCTAGTCCCTGATATTTATTTTTTTTCTCTATGTTAGCAGGAAGAGTAAAGCGGTAGGTTAGGGGAGCAGATACACCCTTCCCATGCTGGGAAATCCTTTTGTTCGACCTTCTCTCCCTATGCGTGGGTCCGTCTTGAGTAACTCCTGGGGTTGCGCCATGGGACGTGGAGGAGTTTTCCAAATATCTCGCCTCTGATCTCCAAAGCTTCCCAGCCGTGTGGGCTGCTCGCTCCTTGCTTTTGCTGTCGTTGCAGGTTTGAGCTGCGCGTTTGGATGTGTCGGTGATGTGCGCACCTCTCCGCGCCGCTTTTTGGTGATAATAGGTTTTCTTTTCTCAGCTTCCGACCCGAGGAGGAGTTCGTGGACTCTCAGCAGTCCATGGACTGCAAGTCAGATGTTTTAGAAGGCAAGCCAGGACTAAACCCCACCTTGAGACTGGGTAAACTGGGGCAAACCACAGCTGAAGGTACCTGGTTATGATGTCAGGCTTTGAGCAGCAGCAGCAGCAAAAAATGCCTTGTTTTTAACCAGTGGCTCAGGGCTGGGGAAGGCAACAAACAGCAGCGAGCCCGGGGCAGGATTTGTGCCGTGGAGACCCATGGCTGTGACTTTACCTGGCTGTGGCTTCAGTTTCTTCAGGGCGCTTCTGGATTTCAGGGGTGGGAGGTCAGAGCACAAGCAGCAAGTAAGTTCTGTACAACTCGACAGCAAAAGAAGTGCTTTGATTGCACGCGAATCCCTCAAGCCTGAGTGAACGGGACTGTTTCTCTCTTATTTTCCTAGAAATACATGAGAAATAGAGCACGGCTGAAAGAGGAAAGGACGCGGACCTGCTTGTGGAGGGTGATTACAAACCTGTGGCTTTCTCTCTGTGATAGCCAAGTGCCGAATTTAAACCGTTTGTGTAACTTCACCCCTATCTTGGAGATCAGCATTAGGCTTTGGAGGTGTGCGATCAGGCTTCGGCTGCAAAACACCTAATTTAGACAAAATGGGTCGCTCCCGCTGGAGAGATGGCAAGAGGCTTCTGCTCTCGGTGGCTTCAGGAGAGGTTGGGAGAGCTCAGCACTGGCAAGTTGGCTCCTGGCTGCAATTCCAGCCCAAATCCCAGGGAATTGTGAGCGTGGTGTTGATTTCCCATCTACACCTTGTCATCTCTGGGAGATATAAATTAGTTCAGAGGGCAATGCTTTCTGCTCTGATTACAAGGACGGTGTGATGCCGCGGAGCTCGTTACTTCTGTCTCATGACTCTTTTTTGCTAAGAAGACTGTGCTCCCGCGCAAATTACTGTGCAAATTGATGCCTAACCCTTAATTATTTTTAAGAATTAGGGCTTTATTGAGGTAGAAGGCTGGAGATGGGCATCTTACGCTGCGTGTGCAGAACCTTGTTCACTCAAGCGCTTGTTTTATTGCAGGAGACGTTACTGTGCGTGGCAGGAGCGGGATGAGAGCTCCTGCTGCAGTAAACATGCTAGAAATGCCAACAGCTTCGTATCCAGCCTTGGGCAACCACGTCCTGGTAGCTGGGAGTTCTCCCCGCTGACCTGGTCCGTGCTGAAGCCGGTAGCACAGATGTTTTGTATTTTCTCGTTGGATTTCTGTGCCCTCCTGGCCGTGGCAGTGGGTTAAGGAGAGATTTATTGTTATCCCGCTCGTGATTCGGTGGCGAAAATGCAAAGTCCTTCAGCAACGCTCATTGTTGGCAATTCCGGGAGCTGAACTTAAATCAGAAGAGAGATCAGAATCCGGGATTTTGGGGCTTTTCTCTGTTTTTCAGGCTTTCCTACCGGCTTTGAAGGACACGCGTTCCCAGGAGCTCTAGCGCAGCCGATCCTCGGTGCATGGCAATCAGGTGCAGCGCTGCTTTTTGCCCATGTTGCAGGAGCTCTTGCCAAAAGCTCTGGCTCCGCTCCCTTTAGGCACGACTTTGGGAAGCTTTACGCTTCCCCCCCCGCTGAATTAGTGCCTTTTCTGCCTGTTTCCGGATCAGATTTTCAACATTGTACCAGTGAAATGCCTTGGCAGCTCCCTGAGCTCTGCTTTGCAACATCTCTGCATCTCCTGCATGGTGAGAGGAGGTGGATTTGGGGATGGCTCCGTGTCCCCATGTCCCGGGGAGAAGCAGGTAGCGCTGGAGCAGAGTGTCCCTCTTCACATCATGGAAGGAACGCGCTCATCTGCACCTGCGTGGATTTATTCAGCTTGGCCGCCGTGGTGCAGAGGCAGCGATGGTGGGGATGTGTATTGTGATGGTCCTCTAAGGGCTTTGCCACTGTCTGGCGAGCGAACAAAGCCGTTTGTGGTTCTGCTGAGAGCGCAGCACTGTACTTTTTGGGTTACTTGAGTATTTTGAGGTTTATCTCTTTAGAAATTCCTAATGCCGCGTCCTGACGCAGGTCTGGCCACCAAACAAGGTTCGTTGTCCGCAACTGCAAAGGGATTGGGTTCTGTGGGTACCTCAACCTCTGAAAACAGAGGCGGCGTTTCTCAAAAGCAGCTCTGGATCTGCTGGTGGGCCGGGCTCTGATACCCGTTTGGGGAGAAAAAAATCCCGCTGGTTCCCCTACCGCTAACGCAAAACATTTTGCTGAGAGAGAGGTTGGTTTAGGAGGACGAGTTGCCGCGGTGGGTTTTGTACAGAGCTCCAGAGCAGCCCCGTGAGCTCCCATTGCGCAGTCTCAGCGCTTGTTTGGTGTTTTCAGCTTTCCCCACCTCTGAAATCCTGGTCTGAGAGGCAAAACTGAAATAACTGTGGTTGATGGGGGCAGATTCGAAGCCGGCGCGTGGGCCGCGGCGCTCGGGGAGAGCAGCGCGTCACCAGGACTCGCAGGGCGCCAGGATGCTGCGCTCGCTTGTTTTGGTGCGTTTACCAACCAGACTTGTTTCTTTTCCTTCCTGTGAAGTCTGTTTTGTCGGTTTTTGCTTCGGTGGGTGCAGGGATCCTGTTCCACAGCAGAAGCTCCGTGCCCGTCCCCTGCCCCGTGGCAGAGGAGCGGGACGGTCCCTGCGGCCTGCGAGATGTCACCGCTGGAAAAAATCCCGTCCTCGGCTGAGCCACGCGCGGTCCAGCCCGCTGTGAGGTTTGCCGCTCACAAATCATGAAGAAAAGTGCTTGAAAAGCCTGGGGGATGTGGGAGCTGCCGGGCGTACGTGTCCCAGGAGGCGACAGCCTTGCGGGCGCTGCATCGCGAGTGCTTCCAAGCTCTGCGTTTCCAGCCACGGAGCATCCTTGCTGCGGGTTTCAGCTTCGCTTGTGTCAGGCTCCTGTCTCTGCAGGTCACGAACACGCTTTGCTTCTCTCCAGGCTGCTCCGTCATCACTTGTGGCGCCTTCAACGTGCTGAGGGTGTCCATGTGTTTTGTTGGGAGAGCTACAAGGTGCACAAATCAGCTGGGTGCTGAGGCCGGTGCTGGTTTGGAAGCCGCTTGTAAGAAACGTTGGGTCAGATCACGCGTGCGACCTCCAGACCGTCCTGCTAGAGCCGAACTTTTAGGGCTTTGTGTTATACAAGTGGGAATAACAGCCCTGCTTGGAGTTTTCCCTGCGTAGTCGTTCAGCCTCCTCTTTACCCGTTCAATGCTGAATGTCTGCGCTCCCATGAGCAGGTAGGAGGGTGGTGGTTCTTACGCGTCCATCCTGTCCCTTCCCGTCGCCCGGCTTCATCGGCACTTTTAAAATCGCGTTGTTAGATGGCTTTGCGAGCTGCGTTCACAGGAAACCGCGTGGGTTTGCTCTTGCAGCGGAGGATTATTCTGGCTGTACAAACCACCATCCTCATCCAGTTGTGGTGGAAAAGCAGGTGCTGGGAAGAGTTTTTGAGGCTGGCGAAGGGTTTGAATCTCCAGCTGCCGGCCTGGATGGCTCACAAAACACCGGCCTTGAAGGAAAACACCTACTTGACGGCTTGGAGAGGGTAATTACAAACCTGTGGGTTTCTCCGTCTTTCCAGCTGCTGGGGGAGATGGTGAGAGGATGGGAACTGGGGCAGAAAGAAGGGGTTTGCAGTTTCTGTTCGGTTTGGCTCGTTGCTCGCTTTTATTTTGTGTCCCCTGGCAAAATTTTGTGTGCCGTGGCGGGGACAGCGGGTTCCGAAGCACCTCTTGCTGTTCCTGTGCGGGTTCGCGAGCCTGAACACAAGGGGTGCCCGACCGGGCTGTTTGCTTTTCTTTCACCGTGTTTGTCCTGCCAGGGAAATACCGAGAGAAGGAGGGAAATGCATTGGAAAGCTGTTGGTGGAACATCTGCGAGGCAGATTTACAGAGTCAAGGCTGTTGTGGGCAGCCGTGAGGGGTGCGGATGGGTCTGGGTGCTGTATTTCAATAAAGTTGTGAAAATACTGGAGAGATTTCAAAGGAG
Source organism: Pampusana beccarii (assembly GCA_013399365.1). Lineage (NCBI taxonomy): Eukaryota > Metazoa > Chordata > Aves > Columbiformes > Columbidae > Pampusana > Pampusana beccarii. The sequence goes on along the minus strand of VWYH01005180.1, from coordinate 115,503 downwards.
CAGCTAAAGAATGATTGCATTTGGAGAACGGACTTTACAACGTGCCTCCCTGGTTGATTTTCGGCATCTCTTGCAGCACAGGAGCTTTGCAAATAGACCTGGAGAGCTTCGTACTCATTGAGAACCAGTGCGATTAGTAGGCTGTAAAATTGTGCAAGGAATTACCCTTTCTTGTGCTTGCCAGTGCAGGGTGTGGTGTATCACTGCAAAAAAAATATCAACTTGTGGTTGATAAACAGCATTTAAATCCACCTTCTCCTTAAGGAGGACGAGGCGCAATTGTTTGGAGCGCAAACCCCATCTTCCACCCCGTGCAAACCTTGGGGCAAATGTCCTTCTGCTCTCTCCGCTTCCTTCTCAAATGGGTTTAATTCGCCAGTCTGGAGTGTTTGGGCTTTGGGAACCAGTTTGCTGAGGAGGGTTTTGTCGCAACGCCGGTGCTGGGACCCAGTTTGGCCGCGGAGCGGTCTCGGGGCACGGCGGGGATGCCTCCCGCATGCCGACAGCTCTTATTTTGGCCACAGGAATGTCTATAAATAAGGCGGGTCAGGGCCGGAGCCGTTCGTCCTGCCCCACACGTGTCCCCGTCCCAGCCAGCGCCAACCCTTCCATCTGCTTTTGGAGCCACGAGGAGCCGGGGGGAAGAGGATCTCTCCAGAAAACCCAGAGATGACTGATGTCGCATTCAGTTGATGCTTTTTAACCTTATTTCTTGCCTCTTTCCTGATGTTTTCCCCGGCTCGCTGCCCAGGTATGTCAGGGAGCTGCTTAGTGGATGCTTCATAAAGTTTGGTCACCACCTCCCGAACAGGTCCGGCTGCCATGACGAAGGAGAGGTCGGTTCCAAATTATTCCTTTGTGTTTTATAGCTATTTACAGAAGTAAGCACTCCATTTAAATGGCATTTTTGCAGGGCTGCGCCACATCGCTCCCGCATGTGCTGTATGATCACGGGGTCATCTGTGGTCTGTGCTTCTGCCCTAAGATGCTCGTGGCTGTAATTCCCACAGGTTTCCAGCTCGGTGGATCTTGGAGCAGGCCGGGGGGCCTTTGGGAAATGATATTTGGGAAAGCTATTGCAGTGTATTTTTGCTCCGCGTGTGTCTTCACCCTTCTTCCCAAGCCCAAAACGCCTCCCCGTCAGCTTTTGCAAGTCTCAGCATTTTGCCACCCTCACCTCGGGGATAACGCCGCCCAGGAGACCCCGAGGCTTGTTCTGTCTTCTTTTATCCATGGACATGTGGTAGTTTGGTGAGATTCGCCTTCCCGATCTCTTTTTGGGGCTGTGCACGTCGCTTGCTCAGGGCTGGGAGCCGTTGGCTGCGTTTATTTAAGAGAGATGCTGGAAACGGCTCCGTCCCTTGGTGCAGAACCATCCGGGGATGGTATCTTTGGGATCTTTGTGCCTGCGGGTAGAGCGAACCCTTGGCGCGCTTCCCCACGACCGACAGCTCCCAACTGCCGTGAGATTGGGAATTAGGAACAATTTCTTCCCCAAAGGGCTGTGGGGCATTGGAACAGGCTGCCCAGGGCAGTGCTGGAGTCACCATCCCTGGAGGGCTTGGACAGACGGAGATGAGGTTCTCAGGGACGTGGGGAACAGTTGGACTCGATTTTGAGGGCCTTTTCCACCAAAAATGGTTCTGTGGTTCTCTCCAGATCCGAAACTGCTGAGCGCGTGTTTCTCGCCCGCAGGGTCGCACGTGCCCGGGACTGGTGTGAGCGCGTGATTGAGCAGACACAGTCACCCCAGCTCGTCCTCCGGCTCCTGTGCTCGCAGAGGGGCAGAATTGAGCTTTTTGGGGTGGGTTTGCCGGGGACAGCGCTGTGGGGCTGGGTTTTTCCTCCCCAGGAGGAGGGTGCGATGCCGGGGTGGCTGGTTTGATGGGGCAGGAGGCCGCGTGCTCCTTGCAGAGCAGCAAAAGGTAACATCAAGCTTTAATATAACGCAGAGCAAGCCCTTCAAAACCTAGATCCCTCCGTGGGGGGATATTTGGCTTTTCTAGGGAAGGGAAATCTGGTTTTTAGAAATTCCCTGGTGCTTCTTGGCGTTCAGAGATGTTGATTTGAGACGAGCGGTGTTTGCATCCTCTGGTGATGGGAGCAGGTCGGTCCCTGTAGGGTTGAGAGCTCTGAGCTGGCTCCGAGAAGGACTGAAATGGAGATCTAAGTTATTTTCGGAGAAGGAAGGGAAGGAAAAAAGAGGAAATGTTTCTATTTGCTCATCTCTTTTGCTGCCCGGAGTGTCTCTGTCATGCGGAATTCCTCTGGTCAGTGACAAAGACTCCGACTTCCCTCCAAAATGTATTTTAGTGAGTTCCAGGCAGCTCTTAGAGAGCACCCCCCATGGTTCCACCCATCCATCTCCTGAGGGATACAGCTCTAAATTATTATTATTTCTTCCTCTAGTGTCCTCGCTGCAGCTTAAAACACCGGCGCCTCCTGAAATAGTTTTTGAATTGTGGGATTTTAGGGCATTCTCCTCCCTGCTTGGGTCTGGGCAGCTTATTAATAGCATAAATCTTCTGGCTCGGCCTCCTCCCACAAAGGGATAAGAGCTGCTGAGCTGAAACCCTTCAGGTCTCACTTGGGTGTTGTGAAAAAGCCTGTGCGTGGCCGGAGCACCCATGGGTGCCTCCGCAAACGAAACGTTATTGCCTGTTTCCTTCCCCAGGGGATTCGCCGGCTCGACGGGACAGGGACAGGGACCAGGGACAGGCTGTGCCATCGCATGACGGAATTTGGCGGCGATTCTTTGGGCTGAGCAGCTCTTTCCCACGTAAGGGCCGGGACCTGCTCCGTGCAGGAACACGCCTGGCTCGCCCGTCTTACCCAAGAGCTCCGGAGAGATTCAAATTCTCCAAACCAGGAGGGTTTTGGAGCTGGATTTATTCATATTTTTAAGAGGGTTGTTAGGAGCTGTTCCGCAGGGGCCGTGAGGTGTTCTCTGTCCCCTTTGAGACTGGCTTGATTTATAAAGGAGCTTCTCCGGCTCTAGTAATAATTCAGGAGGATAAACCAGTTTTTGGGGACGAGTCAGGCTTGACAAGCACAATCCCATCAAGTTTTTGGTTTTTAAATCCACCGTTTAACTGGTGAGGTTTGGCAAAGACCAGCTCGCCAAAATAACGTGCGTACGGGTGAGGCGTTGCCGTGGCTCAGCTGAACCGCGCTCGCGCTGCCCAACGGAGCAAATCAACGCGGCGTCTGGAGCTGAGATTACGTCCCGGGCGAGTAATCTCCCTGCCCTATCGCCAAGAGCGCGCGAGACGGGGACCTAAATAGATCCGTAAGCTCCAGGGGCAGGAGGAGGTCAGCGGGGAAGGGATGTAGGATTGGGGTGGAAGGGGATTTCTAGGATTTCCAACAGGTTTCGCAGAAGCGGAAAAGCAATTTTTGCTGTGTCAAGCCTCCGAGGGCCGTTGTCAGCAGAGGACGGGGCCGGCGCTGACTTCAGAGGTACCTTTGCAGCTGCGAATGGGTTAATGAGGATGGGTTGAGCTGTCCTGATTTGGTTTTTTGTTTGAAAAAGCGGCGACTCCGTGATGCGTCGTAGCGATGTAGCCTCACCCCAGCAGAAGCAAAGGACTCGGGGTTAATTGAGCTGCCTTTGTCCCGTATGCACATCCCTCCGTCCTTATCTGCGCTGCCCGGTGCGTTCTCCGTGTCCCCGCTGCTGTTCGTTTGGTTGATCCGTACCCACCTGGGTTTGAAATTCCGAGCCGGCTGGCGTCGATACCTCGAGCCGGCTGTCACAAGAGAACCTCTGTCTCCTCCTGGCATCCTGAAATTTTGCTGATATCTCGCACAGATTTAGCGCAGAGCGCGTGTCCTGCAAGGATGAGGCTCCTGGACCCGGAGCATCTTTTAAACGTGGAAGCAACATCCCTCCCCAATCAGGGTTCCCCAGGGCAGGACCCTGTGACCAGGAGGGGACCCCTCGGTAGCAAAGCCCAGATCTCTGATTTATTTCTGCTCTGAACAGCTTTGCGATGGCAGCAAAAACCACCAAAACCCCACCGTAAAAGGCGGCAAAGCTGTTTGCTCAGCGAACAGGGAAGTTGGTTGTGCAGCTGCGGCCGCCTCTCTGCAAAGTGCACGAATCTTTGGGGGTGAGGTTCTCGCTGTGAGTTACTGCCTTTAGGGTGCCCTCAAAACCAGTTGCTACACCCTGTAAGTAACCTGCATCGAGGTTGAGCAAGCTGAGAGATCAAAAAAAGCTATTTAATGCTGGTGGTGAGCGTATTGGCGTCCCCATCCGCCTCCTCGGTGGGCTGTAGACGGGCGTTTCAGCCATCGCGTCTCTTCTTTTTGCAGCTGCAGAGCTACTTTGCTGCCTGTGAAGATGAGACGCCAGCCATCAGAAACCATGACAAGGTCCTGCAGCGGCTCTGCGAACATCTGGACCACGCTCTGCTCTACGGGTAAGTGTGGAGCTTTGCACTCTGGGGTGTTTGTCACCGTGCATGGAGCCTCAGCTCGGGGAAGCCATCTAGAATCAGTTATTTTGGTTGGAAAAGCCTCTCAAGATGATCGAGACCAACCGTTCCCCACCCCTGGCACTGCCCCATGTCCTGAGAACCTCATCTCCGTCTGTCCAACCCCTCCAGGGATGGTGACTCCAGCACTGCCCTGGGCAGCCTGTTCCAATGCCCCACAGCCCTTTGGGGAAGAAATTGTTCCCACATCCAACCTCAACCTCCCCTGGTGCAACTTGAGGCCGTTTCCTCTGCTCCTGGCGCTTGTTCCTGGGGAGCAGAGCCCGACCCCCCTGGCTCCAAGCTCCTTTCAGGCAGTTCAGAGATCAGAAGGTCTCCCCTCAGCTCCTGTTCTCCAGCTGAACCCCCAGCTCCCTCAGCCGCTCCCATCACACTTGTGCTCCAGCCCCTTCCCCAGCTCCGTTCCCTTCTCTCAACTCAATCCAGCACCTCAAGGCCTTTCTTGGTGTGAGGTGATCCCAGCACCCCTCTGCCTGCCATTTTGAGCCCTGAGGTGATTCTGGTGCCGCCATTTTGTGTTGTGAGGTGATCTTGGTGCCGCCATTTTGAGCCCTGAGCTGAGGGGCCCAAAACTGCCCCCAGGATTCGCGGTTTTTCCTCCCCAGGTCCCAGCACAGGTTTGGTCACTGCCCTGGTTCTGCTGGCCACACCAGTGCTGGTCCCAGCCAGGATGCTGTGGCCTCTTGGCCACCCGGGCACACTCTGACTCGTGTTCAGCCGCTGTCACCAACACCCCCAGGGCCTTTTCCGCTGGGCACTTTCCAGCCACTCTTCCCTTAACCTGTAGCATTCATGGGGTTGTAGTGGCCCAAGTGCAGGACCCTGCAGTAACTGGGATGGAGATAACGAAACCCTTGCTTAACCTTCATCTGATTTTGCTTTCTTCCAGCTTGCAAGATCTCTCCTCGGGCTACTGGGTGCTGGTCGTTCACTTCACCCGCCGGGAAGCCATCAAACAGATCGAAGTGCTTCAGCACGTGGCCACCAACCTGGGACGCAGTGAGTATCTGCAGACCTGCCCCGGATCTGGGGACGAACCCCAGTTTGGGGACATCTGGCAGGTTGTGCTGGTTGCGTGTTCAGAGGTTGGAGCTGCAGACAGACAGAGAGAGCCAGCGAGAATCGTTTTGGTTGGAAAAGACCTTTAAGATTCTTTAAGACCTTTAAGTTCAAGTCCAACCATTAACCCAAGGCTGCCAAGTCCACCTCAAAACCACGTCCGTAAGAACCTCATCTCAGTGAAACATTTCATCTGTTCATCCCATGTTTGAAGACCGTATTCTTACAGCAGCCAGGAGAAAATACTTGGAAATACAACAAATATAGAAAGAGAGCTTAATAACTAACAAATAATACAAGATTGCAGTATTAACAGAAGTATTCTACTATACTATTTCAAGCTAGAATACTGAAGCCTAAAACATTTCCCACATTTTAGCGCTGACACAGAACTGCAATACACAAAGTATACAAGCAGGGAGGGAAATGGCTTTGCAAGAGGTAGAAAAGGTTTTATAAAATCTTTAGGCACAATTCTTTGCAATCTTTTAAAAGCCATCAGGCTGTTACAAAGTAATAATGACCATTATACTTGTATTTGTACGAGTCTATGATACTTTTATTCCAAAGGGTAGAAATAATTTAATGCACTCTCATTTAATCTTTTTTTTCTTCTAAATTGTTTGAAGATTGATTATTGTTCTCCTGTATCATATGTGATTACAGAAGTTTTACAGTTACACAGCAAAACCGATGCACTATTATTTAGCACTTTTCCAAGAGGCGCAAGGGAATCCAAATGCTGTTTGCATAGGGTCGTGTGTCAAAAACCAAACTCGAAATCCATTAAAATATTATTAGTTCTTTTGGTTTACTCCCGCCTCAATCAAGGAGTGAATGCTTTTTGAAGCGAACTTTTTAAAACACACCTTTCACAAAGGTATGCTTTACACTGCAGTGGTTATACTCAAATTTTTACAATGTCCCTAAATCAAAATATACCAAGTTCACTTACCATGAGCTGACAGACGTTTGCTGAGGCCGAGGAGGCGGGAGTCCTGCTGTAACCATGTGATGGCTGTAGCTGTTGTTTGCCCGATGCTGCCGCGAGTCTGTAGCGGATTTTTGGGACCGCGGAGGCCGCTTTTGATGCAGGACGGTGCCCAGAGATTGTCCCAACACCCTTCAGCGCCCAAGCCCCGTACGGTGAGAGCGGAGCCGAGCGCAGCACCGTCGTCACCTCTCTCTGCACCAGAATTTGTGTGATGTCTCCAATCGCACCTGCGCTGATTCAGAGCGATTCTCCCTCCGTCTCTCCCATCTCCTGGTCCCCACTGGAAATGCCAGCAGGGTTCTCATCTCACCGGGGAGACATAATTGTGTGTCTGCTTCTCAACAAGCTACAAGCCATCTCTTATTCCCTCTCCGAATCACGAATCCGACCCTTCATTTTTCCTCACAGATTTCCCCAACGCTCAGTTGCTCCCCTGAAATGACACGAATGCAAATGAATGATTTGACGTGTCTTGACCGATTCGTGATTATTTCCAGGCTTGTTTCGCTTCTCAGGCGTTTCCCCACGAGATAAATCTCTCTGCTGCTTTCTTTTCAGGCCGGGCATGGCTGTACTTAGCTCTCAATGAAAACTCCTTGGAGAGCTACCTGAGGCTGTTCCAGGAGAACCTCAGCCTGCTGCACAAGTACTACGTCAAGTGAGTATCCCAGCCCGTTCTTGTTTGGGCTCTGGTTGCCACCCCTTCTTGGCAGAAGCCAGCTCTAATTTTCCAGTGTGCAACAAGCAGTTCATCGGAGTCTGACCTTTCCTTATGGGTTTTGCAGAGGCTTTGCGTGATTAATTTAAAGGTCCCAGATGTGGATGCACTGTTCTGTGTAAGAGCATCTTTCCAACTTGCTGCTTTACTCCCAGATCTACCTTTCGTATTCTTTGATATTTTCCAAGAAGCTGCTGTAGCTCTTCTCCAGTGTCCCAGCTCCAGTGGACACCTGGAAATTTGGCTGTAGGTCATTTGGGGACAGCCCAGAGTGGATGCCACATTTCTAAAGTTCTTCTGTTTTATCCGTGCTGCAGGAACGCCCTGGTTTGCAGTCACGATCATCTGACCTTGTTCTTAACGCTGGTGTCCGGGCTGGAGTTCATCCGCTTCGACTTGGATCTGGTGAGTGTTTTATCTGTTTCTCTTGGCTCTGGGAGAGCGAGTATCTGGAGTCCTGGGTGTCAGAGGTCCAGGGTTTACTTTCTTGGAATTGTGGAATCATTTTGATTGGAAAAGACCCTCAAGGTAATTGAGTCCAGCCATTCTTATTGGCCTTCAGCTGGAAACATGAACAAGGAAAATCTTCAGGCTGGGATCTTTGGAGATGGCAGGGACAGGATTTATTCCTTTTGCTCAGTTATTCCTCTGCACGGTTCAGAGGAGGAGCGAGGCAGGAGTGGGGAAGCCAGCTGTGGGGCAGATTGATGGGGATAAAGAAGTGAACCTATGGAATGCTGGCGTCCCTCCAGGTAAACACAAAACCGCTGGCGAACCCTCGGTGTCGCAGTGGAGCTGCCGGGTTTCCTCTGAAAGGCGGCAGAAACGAGCAGTCAGAGGCCGTTCCCTGTCATTTGGACTCTGCGAATAACCGTGCGGTGACTCAGAGCCTGACTCACCCCGCGCTCTCCTCTCTGCAGGACGCTCCTTACCTGGATCTGGCCCCGTACATGCCCGATTACTACAAACCTCAGTACCTGCTCGATTTTGAGGACCGCCTGCCCAGCTCCGTGCACGGCTCCGACAGCCTCTCCCTCAACTCCTTCAACTCGGTCACCTCCACCAACCTGGAATGGGACGACAGTGCCATCGCTCCATCCAGCGAAGGTCAGTGGTTTGTTTTGGGGGCGGTTGCGGCTGTGTTCTCGCACACCCGCTTCCCCTGAGCTGCTGGACCGGACGAGACGCCGAATGAGGTAGAAAATGATGGGCTAGAAGAAACCAAAGCGAGAAACGCAGCACTTAGGCTGTGAGTCTCTCCTTTCTTGCCTTGGGAGGTGCTGGGATTTGAGCTGGGATTTAGGCTAGATATGAGGAAGAAATTGTTGGCCCTGAGGGTGGTGAGAGCCTGGCCCAGGTTCCCAGAGAGGTGGTGGATGAACCATCCCTGGAGACATCCCAGGCCAGGCTGGACGGGGCTCTGAGCAACCTGAGCTGCTGAAGATGGCCCTGTCATGGCAGGGGGGGCACTGGGGGAGCTGGGAAGGTCCCTCCAACCCAAACCAGCTGTGATTCGATGATTCTATAAGCTGTGGATGGCCCCTTTGCCTTGCACTGGGAGGGAAGGACTCCCTGCTATTCGCCTCAAGCTGCATTCCCATCCTAGGGTGTGTGTTTTTGCAAGAACTGGAGAAATCTCCCCATATCTAAATGTGGTTTCCAGTTCAGAGCAGGTTCGCAGGGCTGCAGAAGACATTTCTTAGCTGCTTATTTTGCAGTCCAGAGCCCCAATGTGCTGGAGGTGGTGGGGAATAGTTTCCGGAGTCTTTTCTCCATGTCTGCAGTCCGAAGGGAACGCAGCCAGTGGTCCCAGAGCTGCTGGTTTTTCCTCTTCAGTGTCACACTCACTCCTTTACCCCTATCATAAAGGAGCAGCTCTGCTGCTGCCATTCCTCATCCAAAATATGTTTTCCCTGTTCCTTCTTTGGTGTCAGTTTGGACAAAGCGAGACCCGAGGATTCTAGAATAGATGGGTGATGTGTGCTGTGAATCAGATGCAGTGAATTCAGGACAAGGGTCCGCTCGTTGCGTTTTATGTGCAAGATAGGAACCACAGATATTAAAGATGCCGAGAAGGAGCACCTGGGATGGGCGTTTGCATCGTTTTAGCAAAGCACTTTGAAGCCCATCACTGTTTTAGGCTCACCGTGGCGTTCGCACTCAAGCTTGTAAGCATGAAAGGGTTTCTTTTTGGGGACTTCCTTATGCCAAACCCCCAGCATCCCAGGTAAGTTGGGGACAGCACAAGGAGCCGAGCAATAAAAGTCAGGGGAATAATCGCCTTTGTCCCCAGAGGTTTGACGTGAGCAGCCGTTTCAGTTCTTGCTGCATCCCCTGGGCTCGTATTCCTGTTCCTCGCTCAGCAGAACACGTCTCGGTGCCAGCACATCTGCCTGTCCCTGCGCACTGGGCAAGGGCTGTCACTTGGGTTTGCCTGCGCTCTCCAGCCCGTCTGGTGGATGGAAGCTTAATGCTCAAGAGAAGAAGGGTTTGGAGTAGAGACCGAGGGGATTTTGGAGCTGGATTTTGGTTATTCCGCGTGTCCGGGCAGTGGTTGTGGTCTGTGTCTGTTTCCCCACACGCAGAGGGGTTTGGTGCTGATGTAGAGGTGCCGGATCAGGACGGTGGAGATGTCAGAGCCTGGCGGGCAGGCGTTGCTGCTCCTCCAGTGTGGAGGAATTGAACCCCAGTAAATATTTCAACAGGAGCATCTTGCTGGGGGTGTAGATGAGCTGGGGATTTTAGGATCCGAGAGCAACTTTTTCCCTTTATTCAGTCCCCTGGCTTTGCAAACATTCATGAGACAAACATCACAGTATCTATGGGAGGTAAGTGTGAAGTGGGGAAACTGAGGCACACTTAAATTGCTTCCCAGAGAGCATCCCTGATGCCATAGATGTCACCGACCATTTTTATGGTTTAGCTTTCCAGCAGCTTGTATAATATAATGGGACCTTCATCCTTCGCTGGTCCCATTGTAGCTCCTGTGACACAAACACCAGCAGGAACATTAGTGCAGCTGGTTTCCATTTTGCATCCATGTTCCCTAACTATTTTCTCATGCATTTCAGAAACCAGTGGAATATTATTTTGTTGCTCTCCTTTCCCACCCCCTCCCCAGATCCCCTTCACACTCTCCCCTGTCCCCACTCCCTCCCTCCCCACTTACTTGTATTTCTAATCCTGAGTTTTATCCCTCGTTTTTATAGATTATGATTTTGGAGATGTCTTTCCAGCAATGCAGACCATGCCCAGCAGAGACTGGGAAGGTGGGACACACTCCTCTGTTACAACATTCTGGTTTTTCTCTCTGCATTGCTGCCACCTGAAGCTTGCTGCATGCTGCCCCGTTCCGTTCTTTTAACAAGCAACCCCCACATCTGGATGGAATTCGGTAAAGGCAGAACGGAGCAGAAATGATCCCCCAAGGTGGGAAATCGTGTGTCTCAGCTGTGAGACCACGGGCAAAGCTTTTTCCCCAACTCCTGGCCGTGCATCCCAGAGCAGAGGGGTGTTTTCCAGCCTCTGATGATGCCTCCGTGTCCTGCAGACGCGTCCGCCCCAGCGCTCGCTCTAACAGATGTGAGGCTGGAATTTCGAGTGCGGTTCTGTGGCTGCTCGATACCTTACGGCCTGTGTTGATAAAGCAGCCTTTAGACAAGGTTGTAAAAGAAAACCAGCAAAATCGCCCCCACGTGAAGCTGGCAGGTGGGGATGGGCGGCAGGGAGCGTGCCAGCCGACCTTACGCTGTGGATTTCCTCTTTGGGGTAGAGCACGCAGCTTGAAAAACCGATCCACCTTCATCGATTTCCCTGAAAGCCCTGGAAAACAGCTGAATTAGTTCTGCTTTCTTCAATTTGGGGCCTTTCGCGGGGATTAATTTGGGAGGTTTTGTCTTCCTTGGACGTTGCTCTCCTGTCTCAAAACTTCTCTCTTGAAGCCACAACATCCAGCACATCGCTGTGCTCAGTTTGGGTCACGACACTTCTTTTTAATTTTATTCTACCACTATTAAAACCAACTTGTCCGCTATGTCTGGCCTTTACGGCCAAGAGCACGTGCCCGTTTTAGAGGAACTTGTTCTCCTCCCTCCCCACGCAGCCCCTTTGTGTGCCGCAGGAGCAGAACCCTCTGCTTTAACCCCGGAGGAAATGCAGCCCCGCTCTGTCCTGTGCAGCTAAAAGCTGGATGGAGCCTCGGATCCCAATTGCCTTGGCCGGTACCACCTGAATATCCGGGGAAATTCTGCCTGAATTCCATGTGGATGGCTCTAACACGCTCCCTCTCCTTTCTTACCCCACGCGCAGAGGTGCACCCAGAGATGGTTTAACGTGTCCCTGAAGCTGGAGGGTACACCCAGAGAGGACAAACCACCTTTCCAAACCCAACACCCGGCCACCAGCTTCACCGCGGGTGTTCCCTGCGGGCGGGGAGAAGCCAAGGGACGCTGGGGGCAAATCCCCGTGCTTTTCGGGGGGTGACGGGCTCCCCGGCGCAGGTTCCGGTTGCAGAGCGGTGTGATCCACCGCTGCTCCCCCGCTGTGTGACTGTGCTGAGCAAACCTCGGCCGTAGCAAAGTTCTCATCCCAAACCCCTTCCAGGTTACCTTACTGACCAATTCCTTGCCGTTTGTACGCAGAGCAAGAGGTTGAGAAAGTTGGGGCAGTTCCCTGTTTTCAGCGGATGCATTTGGGGTAAAATTCTGTATTTTGGACAGAGAACGTTTTATCCAAACTGAAGGAGCAGGCAAAAGAAATGACATTCATTTTGGTGATAGAGGCTCGAAGCCCGGGGCTGAAATAGCTTTTAAACGTTTTATTTTCCCTTTAATATCAACGTGAAAAGTCTCCCTGGTTTCCTTCCCTCGATGGACTTCACACCCTCCGCTCTGCGGGGCGGCGTTTCAGTGGGAACAAAAGGGCGCTTTGAAATCAGCCATCACAAAACTGCCTTTATTCGATTTTTCTAACAAGTTTCCTTTTCCTCCTCAAACCCTATGCCCCCAAACCAGTTGGGCAGGGCTGTGGTTTCCTTCAGGAGGGATCTCCCTGCCTAGCAGGAGCTTTCTAGGTGGTTTAGGGCGCTGGAGTAGAGAAGGGCAGGGGTAACCTTCCTGTAAGCGTGACTTTGGGGATGGATAACTCCACGCATGACTTCTCCGCTGCTCCTTTTCCCTCTGAAGACTAACACGGGCCAAACGGGTTGTGTTACGACGTGTCTGTGCAGCCTGCTGTCCTCGCACCCGGTGAATGCTGCGTGTCCCCTCTCCACACTTCCAGCCCCCTGTGTGTGTCTCGTGTGAGCCGAGAAAAGCGGCCGGCTCCCTAAGGATCGCTGCTCGGCGGGCCGGTTCCATTTCTGCCCTCGTAGCCGAGCCAGCGTCTTCCTGAGACCCCATCGCAGGGGACAATCAGCAATGTGAGAAGTTTTCTCGCTGTCACCTTGCTAAGGAGCTCCGTGGCCCCAAAACCCTTCAAGTTCTGCCCCAAGACCCCTCAAGTTCCTTCCCAAGGACTCCACCTCTACTTCTTAATCCAGCTGCCGGCTCCTGGGTGACCCAGCTGTTATTTCCAGGCGTTGTCTAAATTGCATCGGGTGCAAAATGCTGCTGGGTCTCGCGCTGGCCTCTCCATCCCTCTTTGCAAAAAGCCCGACGGAGCTCGGCCGGAGCCCGGGATGGGGTCGCGGTGACCGTATAGTGCCCCGAGCCCCCAGCGCGCAGCTTTGCTTGATTTGACTCGCTCAGACGCCCGAGCTGACGTTCACCCCGCTTTTCCTTTCTTGTCTTTGCAGACGGAGACCTGACGGACACGCTGAGCTGCTCGCGCTCCACCGCCTCGGAGGCCAACGGCGGCAAGGCCTCGGCGAAGAGCCCGACGCAGCGCCACAACCCCTTCAACGAGGAGAAAGCCGACGTGCCCTTGTCCTCCACCGAGACCACGCCGGTGCACACGGCTTCTCAGGAGAAGGCAGAAGCCACCCCCGAAGGAACGGACCAGTCCGAGAGCTGCACGGAGCTGGAGGTCATCAGGTAGGGACTGAGCTGCCTGCGCTAGAAACACGTCCCGAAGTGTCATCTGTCACCAGAAGCTGCTGATGTGCCACCTCTTCTAGCCCAAGGGAGACAGCATTTGTGGCGTAGCCTTGATACCCTGTTTCCCTGAAGATAAGTCAGGGTCTTATATTAATTTTTGCTCCAGAAGATGCGTTTTTTTACACTTCTAGCTCTCTGGACACTTTTGAAATTGACTTTTTTTATGAACTGTAACTAGGGCTTATTCTTGGAGTCGGGCTCGTATTTTGAGCATCCTCAAAAATCCTGAAAAACCATGCTAGGGCTTATTTTCGGAGTAGGTCTTATTTTCGAGGAAACAGGGTACAATCATGAGAAAGTGGTTTTATGTCTCCAGACACCAACTGATGCACTGTAGGTGTCAACAAAGCGAGTTCCTCGGATCTACAGAGCTACAGGCTGGCTCGGCATAAACGCTTTTACCCCACAGTTCTGTATCAGGGAGCTCAGAGGAATCTGTGAGCTTTTATTTTAGGTTTTCTCCAGCTGGTGGCAGGTTTGACGCAACTCTGGGTCTCAGATCTCTCCCGTCCTTCCTCTTGCTTGTCAAGGTGCTGTGGCTGAACCTGTTGAGGGAGACGCCTCCGCAGAGCTGCTGGTGTTTGGCTCTTGCAGAGGAGATCCCCAGGGGTCCCTCGGAGCCCATAAACCCAGACAAAGAGCTCAAGGCTCCGTCTGCTCACACCTGGGGATAAGGACACCCCAAAACCAGCCCAGCAGGCCTGTGCTTGGCTCTGGCGCCCTGTTGTTTCCGGGAGGAGCAGAGGAGCGGGATTGCATCGCACGCAGCTCTCCGGCAGACACAGGGGAAGGCGAGCGCCGTGCTCGCTGCCCAAAAAAAGGCGACCCAGCAGCACTTTGGGTGCCATGGGAGGCCTGAACGCTTACACAGGAGAGGGCTCCAGCCTGCATCTCCCTCTTCTGGCAGCCGAGGACACGGCATTCCCACCTCCCCTTCAAACCTTCTTCCTTCCCATCATCCCGGTGATAAATATGAGCCAGTGCGTGCCAAGGTGGCAAAAAAGGCCACCAGCATCCTGGCTTGTACCAGCGCTGGTGTGGCCAGCAGGACTGGCACAGTGACCGTCCCTGTGCTGGGCACCGGGGAGGCCAAACCGTGAATTCTGGGGCAGTTCTGGGCCCTGGGAGGGGTTGGACAGACAGAGATGAGGTTCTCAGGACATGGGGCAGTGCCAGGGATGGGGAACGGTTGGACTCAATGATCTCGAGGGGCTTTTCCATCCAAAACGATTCTGAGATTCTACACCGCGAAAGTCACAGATGAGTGACATCTCTCTTGGTCTCTCACCACACAGGTTAGCCAAGAAGAAGAAAACGGGCAAGAAGAAGAAGGCGAAGCCCGAGGAGCCGGTGAACACCCCTGCACCCGTAGCGCCCGAGGCCCAGCAGACCAGCGGTGACAGCGGCGTCAACGGGCTGAGTGACAGAGAGGACCCGCAGAGAGACAACGGTGCTGCTGCCCCGGGCGGGCAGGAGGAGGGTGGCGAACGTTCTGCGCTGGGCCAGCTGGCCCTCCGCATCCCCGAGATGAAGGACACGTCCATGGGGAGCGTGGGGCAGCCGCTGAGCAAGGTGATGGACAAACTCAATGGGCAACTGGACCCCGGCGGCTGGAACGTCCCCCTCGAGCCCCCCGGGCAGTCCTTTCGGACCGGCACGCCAGGGGAGACCCCGGATGGATCGTCCTCTGGCGACTTTAGCGAGGGGATTTCAGCCCCCATGGACTTCTACCGCTTTACCGTCGAGAGTCCAAACGCTGCTGGACCAGGTGGTGGCCACCATGACGCTGCAGGGCCTGGCCAACCGCCACATGTTTCTGGTAGCCCTGAGGCTCCTGAAGAAGAAGAAGAAAACGGAGAGGGAGAAGCAGTTGGGGCAGTAGAGGGGTCTGGAGAGACAAGCGGTGAAGCCCAAACTGGCCAGATGGCACCCACCACCCCCCAGGCTCCCCGTGAGCCGAAGAAGGAGCAGCCCAGCCCTTCCCCGAGCAGCGCCGAGGACTCCGGCGTGGAGGAAGGTCAGGGCAGCCCCTCGGAGCTGAGCCATCCCTCCGAGTTCAGGTGAGGCTGGGTTTGCTCAGCGGGGAGAGCATCTTCCAAATGATCTTGAGCTCAAGCTGGCACTTCGTCCTTGGTTTGGGGGGCAAAGCCCAGCCTTTTCCAGGATGAAGGTGACGCACAAAGTCAGGAGGAGAAGGTCTTGGGGGGCCAGCAGGTGCCTAAATCACGGATGAGTGCAAAAATGAAGAGGATTGCCCTTCCTGGACGCCCCCGGCCCCACATTTACATCCATGCTCTGCTGTTTCTCTTCTCAGGGTGGATAACAACCATCTCCTCCTGCTGATGATCCACGTCTTTCGGGAGAACGAGGAGCAGTTGTTCAGGGTAAGGTGCTCACCGCCCATCTCCCGCAAAGGGAGCGGCTCTGCGCCGGCATCGCCCGCGGGCTCAGGGCTCTTCTCTCTCCGCACAGATGATCCGAATGAGCACCGGGCACATGGAGGGGAACCTGCAGCTCATCTACGTCCTGCTGACCGATTGTTACGTGTACCTGATCCGCAAAGGTATCCCGTCCCCACGGCAGGAGGGAGCCTGCTCGATCCATCGTTTGTCCATAAATTAGGGCACCGTAGCTCACCATGTTCACCGCCAGCTCCCTCGTGTCTCGCAGAGTCACCGTAGGGAGCTCAGGTTGATTTGTCCCCAAGAAGCCCTTGGATATACTTTTGTCCTCCTCTGTGCTTCTAAACTTCAAGCGTTTCACAAGGGATCTCAGAGCTGCGATGCTTCTTGAGAGCTTCCCCCAAATAGGAGGGAATAACTTCATCTCTTTGGGGGACTGACCCGAAAACAGACACCCCACACACCCCCAGGAAACCACACGTTAAACTACCGAGTTTCTTATTTCATTATCAGGCTTTCCAGTGCTGGAGAACAGAGCCTGCCCTCCCACCCATCCCACTTAATTTAAAACCACGTACACACAACAACTGCAAAAGTCCTTGCCAGTACTATAAATCTGCTCCCATTAGAGACAATAGAGTTAGAAAAATGGCAAGCGTTTTGGAAAATGCCTCTGCTAGATACCAGAGAGGATAGGGTTGAACACATTTGGATGTGACACATTTTAAAGAAAAGCCTCCGTGCCGGCTGGGACACGGATTGGGGTGCAGGTCTGTCACCGCTGCTGTGCGGCGGCCCCCATCCGGGCAGCGCTGGGCTCCTTTTCCCCCCTTCACGCGGCTTTTTGTGTCTGTGCCAGGGGCAGCGGAGAAGCCGTACCTGGTGGAGGAGGCCGTTTCCTATAACGAGCTGGACTACATTTCGGTGAGCGCAGCCTGGGGGGGTCTGTCCTCACCTCTCTGCTCGCAGGGCTGTCAGGAGCATCACAGTGGGGTGTTTTTGGGGGGCTCTCTGTCCCGTTTGACCAACGAATCCTTGCGACTGGGAGACTTAGAAGTGTTATCCCTTCAAATGCCACCTCTGCGGGCGCCCAGCTTGCTCCCATCTTCTTGTGGGCAGCAGAGCGACCGCTGAGCATCTCCCCCGGGGCCAGAGGTCGGGTCCAGCCCTGCTTTGCCTTGCCACCCCCTTGCCCCCCGCCGGCCTTCCCTAACCGCTCGTGTGTGTCCCAGGTGGGGCTGGATCAGCAGACGGTGACGCTGGTGTGCACTAATCGGAGGAAGCAGTTCCTGCTCGACACCGCCGACGTGGCTCTCACCGAGTAAGTTCTTAGCGATGGGTGAACCGTGGCACGTTCCTCCCGGGGCGCGGAACCTCTGGCTGGCGCCTCTGACTCCCAGCGTGATTTGGGGAATACAGGAGACTCCGGTGAGAGCCTTTCATGGCAAATCCTATGGGGGTTGGTTTGATGCTAAACCCCGCAGGCAGCTGGAAATGCCTTGAGCGTGGATAAACCAGAAATATCTTCCTGGATACACACAGGAGTCCCCCTGTCCCTCAGGCTCCCAGCCTCAAGGCTCTGCGTGATGCAGACTACGTGTCCTTTGTGTCACTTGGGATGAGCAGGGATAAGGTCTTGAGTTTCAAGGCACGTCCCCAGGTCTCTGCATGTTGTCAGCTCAGGGAGGTGACCTCATTAGGGCCTCCATGGTCATACTGGGCTCTGTGGGGATAAGTGTTCATCTCCCAGTTTGAACCATCTCCTTCCTGGGGCTCAGACTTCACAACCCCCATCGCATTTGCTCTGTAGGTTGGTTTCGAGACCCTTTGGTCTGGCAGACCAGAAGCCCACGTTGAAGGGAAGCCCAGAGATGAGGGGCCGTTTGCCCTGCTGTCATCAGAGATCTCTGTCTCCCTCTCAGGTTCTTCCTGGTCTCCCTGAAGTCAGCCATGATCAAAGGGTGCCGGGAGCCCCCGTACCCCAGTATCCTCACGGATGCCACCATGGAGAAACTGGCACTCGCAAAGTTTGTGGCCCAGGAGTCCAAGTGCGAGGTGAGTTTGGATATCGCGACCATCGCTACGCGTGGTGGAGGCTCAAGGCTCACAGGAGGTTCCCTCCTGTTGACTTCTCTGCCTGACTCTCACAGGCCTGCGACGTGGTCGTGCGTTTCTACGGCCTCGTGCACTGGGAAGACCCCATGGACGAGGCACTGGGAACCGCCACCGACGGCTGCACCTCCACCGAAAACGCCGTCACCAAGGACGGCGTCCTGCACTACAAGGCGGGGACGTCCTACCTGGGCAAGGAGCAGTGGAAAACCTGCTTCGTGGTGCTCAGGTGGGCGCTGGGGCTGCGGGTCGGGACTGGGACTCGTCAGAGAAGGCGCTGGGACCAGTTTGCTGCCCAGGAGCTGCCTGGGAGATGGGGAGGCCCCATCTTGTCACCTGGGAAGATAAAGCCACCAGTCGTGGCTGCTCAGCAGCAGAAACGCAACCCCAGGGTGGAGGGCAGGGCAGGGGTGACAGTGGGACCGAAGCAGAGGGTGTTTGTGCCATTACTGGAGCTGAGCTGACTCGTTACCACCCCTCTTGTCTTCCCAAATGGCAGCAATGGGATCCTGTACCAGTACCCGGACCGCACAGACGTCACCCCCCTGCTCTCCATCAACATGGGGTAAGCGGCTGGTGGGATGCAGCAACCAGATTCGGCAGGGATCTGGGGATCAGGAGCTCCTGGGGGTGTCCAGGGAGGTGTTTCGGGGCAAATCGTGATCCAGTCAGTTTGAAGAAGGAATTGTTGGCCCTGAGGGTGGTGAGAGTCTGGCCCAGGTTCCCAGAGAGGTGGTGGCTGAACCATCCCTGAGACATCCCAGGCCAGGCTGGACGGGTCTCTGAGCCACCTGAGCTGCTGAAGATGTCCCTGTCATGGGCTGGATGAGCTGGGAAGGTCCCTTCAACTCAATCCATTCTGTGATTCTGTGAAACCCACCATGCTCAACACCAGCTCCACCACAATCTGCAGAAACAGAGGAGCAACCACAGGGCATGTCAGAGCCGGGAAACAAGCACCGGGGGGGGAAAGGGGCGACGTGCAGCACGGGGAGGGCAGGCGGAGGCTGTTTTCAGTCTGTCCCGCTGATCTCCATCCATCCTCCCCCTCTCTCCCAGCGGCGAGCAGTGCGGGGGATGCCGGCGCTCCAACACCACCGACCGGCCCCACTCCTTCCAGGTGATCCTGACGGACCGGCCCTCCCTGGAGCTGAGCGCCGACAACGAGGAGGACATGGCGGACTGGATGCAGTACTTCTGCCAGGCTGTCTCGAAAGGGGTGAGCCGGGGACAGGCCCCCGACGGCGGGTGCATCACCCCCCTCCTTCACCTGGAGCCTTTTTGGGGCACAGCCCAGCCAGGAGCAGGGGTGTCTGGCTGGGATGGAGCAGGCAGATTTCTCCTGAGCCAGGAGATCTTTAGGATGAGAGGAAACAGCCTCAAGTTGCACCAGGGGAGGTTGAGGTTGTATCTGGGAACAATTTCTTCCCCAAAGGGCTGTGGGGCATTGGAACAGGCTGCCCAGGGCAGTGCTGGAGTCACCATCCCTGGAGGGGTTGGACAGACGGACATGAGGTTCTCAGGACATGGGGCAGTGCCAGGGCTGGGTTATGGTTGGACTTGATGATCTGGATGGGCTTTTCCAACCAAAATGACTCTATGATTCTACCTTCCTCATGGAGATGTGCCTCCTTTGTGCCAAATTTTAACCCTCCCCTTCCCCACCAGGTGATCCCCCAAGGTGTCACCCCTTCGCCCTGTGTCCCCTGCTGCCTCGTGCTGACGGACGAGAAGGTTTTCACCTGCCACGAGGACTGTCAGACCAGCTTCTTCCGCTCGCTGGGCACCGTGGAGCTGACGGACATCACCGCCATATCCACGGAGGCCGGCAAGGAGTACTGTATCCTGGTGAGCAGGGTGCTTTGGGGTGGCCCGGGGCTGGGGACGGACACCGTGGTGACGCCTGGGCTCTCTCTTGGTGTTTAGGAGTTTGCTCAGGACCGCGAGCAGTTCCTGCCCTCCTGGGTCCTCTATTTTAGTTGCACTACAGAACTGGAGAGGTTCCTCTCGGCGCTCAGCGTCGCATGGAGGAACATCTACCAGGTGAGCGTGCGGGGCTGCGTCGCAGGAATCGCAGAATCGTGGAATGGTTGGGGTTGCAGGACCCCTGTAGATCCCCAGCCCAGCCCTGCTCACAGGGTCACAGAGCAGATCACACAGGATCCCAGGCGGGTTTGAATGGCTCCGAGAAGGAGACTCCAAACCGCTCTGGGCAGCCTGGGCCAGGCTCTGGCACCTCCCAGCACACAAGTTTCTCCTCATGTTCACATGGACCCTCCTGTGTTTCAGTCTGTGTGCCCGGTGCCCCTCCCTGGCGTTGGGCACCACTGAACAGAGTCTGGTCCATCCTCTGACACCACCCTGAGATATTGATCCATTGAGCACATCCCTCTCAGCTTCTCTTCTCCAGCTCAACAGCCCCAGCTCTCTCAGTCTCTCCTCAGCACAAAGATGCTCCAGACCTGGGTGAATTTTTCCCCGCAGGGTGACCCCAGCTCCCCCACGCAGGGCGGGAGAAGCCACGGGGCTCTGTGTCCGTACCACGGGATGTGGCATTCGGAGCCAACGTCCCCTGGCAAGGCAGACCACGAGCATCCAGGGTTTGCAGGGAAGTGGGGAGGCACCTGCCTCAGCCCCATTCCCCTCCACCACCTCTTTTTATGGCGCAGGCAGCTTTTCCATCTGGTTTTGAGGTGGTTTTACAACAAGGAGGAGAAGTGGCCGTTTCTCATCCCTGTCCTGACCACCTCTCGCGTGCGTTTCAGGTCGACCTTCTGCACAAGGCCGTTCTGGACGCCGCCATCAAGAAGAAATGCGAAGACGCTCAGAGCCTCATCGACAGCGCCTGGCAGCGCAGCGACAGCCTCTGCCGCGGGCGAGCGGAGCGGGACCCCTGGTGCTGACCCTGGCCGGGCGACGACGGCTGACGGGGACGCGTTTTCGGCCAGCGGGGCCTGGATCCAGCTGCCTGCAACCAACTGGCGCCCCAAACCCTCTGCCATCGCTGGGGCCGCACCGGGAACGTGCCTGCAGGCCCCGCACCGCGTCCCCGCCGAGCCGGGGACGTCCAGCGCGTTTTGGGGAGCAAACGGACACTTCAGCACGTTTCCTTGTAGCGCCGTGCAGATGAGCCTGTGCCCTCCTCCTCCCCCAGCTGCCACGGGGCAAAATAATTTGCCGTTTGTGGAATAATTTCCCATAGCAATGCGGGAGAGCGGGATGGGGTGGGGATGAGCGTCCCCCCGGCGCGGTGGGGAGCGGAATGGAGGAGTTGTTCGTTTTCAGACAGGGTAGGGAGGTGGAAGTGGCGAGACGGGAATGTTAAATGGCTGCCGTGCATGTTTTCTTCTTGCTCACACAATCACCGATACGGCACCGCTTCACCTCCAGCATCTCCCGGAGGTGCAACCCGGGGCCTCCAAACATCACCAAACCACTCCCCAGCCTGGCGGTGAGATGTGAGGGTTACGAAGAAGGACCGGGGCCAAATATTTGGCTTTGAATGTGCCCGGATGGTTTTAGGAGATCTCAGAAACCGGTTTGAGGTTTGGACGCTGGCTCCGTGTGCCGGGGGAGAGAAGAGATCGAGTCCGCTGTTCCTAAGGGACGTTACCGCACGGCTGCCACCAACGCGTCCCCAACTTCTCGGCTTGAGCATCCCAGGCCAGCGAGGACCCATCACCGCGAGCCCTTTGAGGCACAACCCCAGCTTTTAAATAATAATAATAATAATAATCTAGAGACTTTCTCATGTAATATACATTCACGGGGCCTTTTTCTGGGAGGAAACGTACGTGACTGAATGTATATGTATATACATCTGCTTCCTTTCCCCCTTCCCGAATAAATATTCATTGGTAACGCGGATTTGGCCCCACGACAGATTCCGCGCCGGGGGCTCCTGTTCCTCCTCCCCCTGTGGTGGAGCCGCAATGTTGCTTGGAGGACAAAAGGAGAGAATCAGGCTGGGGAGGAAGAGGAGGAGGAGGAGGGAAGGGGAGGACAAGTGCAGCACGTTCAAAGCTTCAACCCCGAATTATCCGTCCCGACGCTCCGGCCTCGTTTGTCCCCGAATCCGGGGGATATTCCCAGTCTAGACAAGGAATAAACAGCCCCAGGGCCCCCCCAGCATCGCCCACCAGCCCCATGGACCTGCCCTCGCCTTTAGGGGTGAACGGGGGGGTGATATTTGGGATGAGGCAGCCTTGGGGGGGGGGTGACTTTGGGGGGGTTCCCCCCACCCTCAGTAACCACCACAGTGGCTTCAGCCGTGGTGTAAACCCGGGTCCCCAGGGGGGTCACCGAGGAGCCCTAAAAACACGAAGCCAGGAGGGGGGAACAACACACAACAGCGACCCCCCCTGCAGCTTTTTGACCTGGGAAGCTCCAATTTCAAAGCATTCAGTGCCCCCGGGAGGGGCTGGCACAGGGAGAAGGGGGGGAGACCCCCCCACGAACCCCCAAACCGCAGCCACAAGCGCAATGGGTTGACTGGTCCTCCCCCCCACCCCCCCACCATGGGGTTCATGGGGCTGGCTGAGGGGGGGGGGGGTGTGAATCCCTGCGTGTGCCCCCCCCCCCCCAACTCACCCTTCTTTGGCTTTTATTTCAATTTATGGCGCCTTTTCGTTGGTTTTTTTCAGAAACAGCCCTTTTTTTTCCCTATTTGCGCCGGGCCCGTCACGTGAGAGCCAGCACACTCCGCTGGGATTTGGCTGCGGCTCCGCTGACGCGGGGGGGGACGCACCCCCAGGCCTGACCTTTGCCCCAAATCCCTTCTCAAATTGGGGGGGGGGCAGCTCTGGATTCTGGGGGGTGTTTTGCAGGACGCAGCGCTCGCTCCCCCCTTTATTCCACCCGCGTTGAGCGGGGGAAGCCGGAGCCCGGGGCCATCCCCGCAGGCAGGTGCCGCATGGCGGGGGCCGGGGCTCTCGCCCCCTTCCCCGCACCCCCCCTGCATGAATTCCCTTATCCCCCCCAAAACAGAGCCGGCATCGCCCGGGGATCCCCAACCGGGGGGGTTCCACCGGGCACGGATTTGGTGCTGGGAGCCGCTGCCGGTTGCTTGGCCTGTGTCCTCACCAACCCGCTGGAGGTGGTGAAGACGCGGTTGCAGCTCCAGGGCGAGCTGCAGCCCCCCGGGACGTACCCCCGGCCCTACCGGGGGGTGCTGCGGGCGCTGGGGGCCGTGTGCCGGGCCGACGGGCTGCGGGGGCTGCAGAAGGGTTTGGCCGCCGGGCTCCTCTACCAGGGGCTGATGAACGGTGTCCGGTTTTATTGCTACTCCCGCGCCGAGGACGCCGGTTGGAGCCGGTACCCCGGGGGCACCGTGGCCGCAGGGGCCGTGGCCGGGGCGGTGGGAGCCGTGGTGAGCAGCCCCGCGTACCTGGTGAGTGGTGCCCTTGCACCGGGGGGGTGGGATGGGGGGGGGGGGCATTTTGGGGACACCCCCCCCAAGATTTGGCCAGCCCGGAGCTGGCTGCATCCTATAAACACCACCATGCTGCATCCCTTCTCCCCCTGCTTTGCGCCCCCAAAAATATGGGGTTACTTCATGCACACTCTTTTCCAAACCCCCCCTTTCCCCTTGAAATCCCGCCCCCCCCCGAAAACCAAAGCAGAAAAACCCTCATAAACAAATAGGATTTTTTTTATTTTTTTTTTTTTTTACCCCTTTTTGGTGGTTTCCTCTGTATTTGGGGGTGCAGAGCTCCAAGTGGGGGGGCTGCAGTGGGTGTTTCGCCAAGGTGGGAGGGATAAAAAATAATGGGGTTCAATGCCTAGAGAAGCTGTTTAGCAACACATCTGGGCACCCCACATCTGCCAGGGCGGCTCGGAACACCCCTAAAAGCTGCTAAGAAGAGATGGGGGAAACCACAGCCTGTCCTGGCGGGGGCGTGGGGGGGTTTGTCACCCTGTGTTGTGTCCCCCCCCCAGGTCAAGACCCACCTCCAAGCGCAGACACTGGCCGCTGTGGCCGTGGGCCACCAGCACAACCACGAGGTGAGCGGGACCGGGGGGGACACAGGATTTGGTGGCACCTCGGCCGTGCACACGCCAGGACGGTGCTAATTTGGCCGCCGGGTATTTCGAGCCGCTTTTGGCAGCTCGGCCCCGTATAGGTGCTATAAATAACCGTGCAAGGACGGGGGGGGGGCCGGGGACGCGGAGCTGTGACACCGAACCCGGACACCCCTCAGGCCCGGAGCGCCGGCGGCTTCGTGTCACCGATGAGCTTTTGCACGCGGGGATGGGAAATTTTGCCGGGGTGGCAAATTTTTCTGGGGTGGGACATTTTTCTGGGGTGGGACGCACCGTTCCTGTTGTACCTGATGTTTCTTTTTTTGATGTTTTTTCTCTTCCCCAGAGCATCTCCGCGGCTTTCGAGAGCATCTACAGGCAGCACGGGGTGGCGGGGCTGTGGCGGGGGGTGACGGGCGCCGTGCCCCGCGTGGCCGTGGGCTCGGCCGCACAGCTCGCCACGTTCGCCGCCGCCAAGGACTGGGTCTGCCAGCGCGGGGTGAGGGGGACGCGCGCCCCATCCATCCCCCCCACACCCCCCAGGTTTCGGGGGGAGTTGTCGCTGACGGCCGGCGCTTCCCGCAGTGGTTCGGGGAGGGCAGCTGGGCCGCGGTGCTGGCGGGGGGCATGGTGAGCGGCGTGGCCGTGGCGGTGACCATGACGCCTTTCGACGTGGTCAGCACCCGGCTCTACAACCAGCCCGTGGACGCTGACGGCAGGGTAAGGATTTGGGGGGGGGGACCACGGCTTTTCCCGGGGTCGCACCCGGCCGGGGATGCGCAGCCGGCTCCTCTCTCCCCAGGGCAAGCTCTACCGGGGTTTTTGGGATTGCATCCTGCAAATCTCCAGCAAAGAGGGGCTGCTGGGCTTGTACAAGGGCATCGGTGCCGTCTACCTCCGCCTTGGCCCCCACACCGTCCTCAGCCTCTTCTTTTGGGATGAGCTCAGGAAGATGGTGCGGCACCAGCAGCCCCCCCGGCCGTAGGATGGGCTCCCAGCCCCGCCGCGGCTGTTAATAAAAGGGGATTTTCTATTTATGGCATCATTTTGGGGGTCTTTGGGGTGACGCATATAGGGTGGGGGGTTCGTAATGTGCAAAGCCAGGACCTGAAACGCCATGAATACTCAAGTCCTGGGGGCAGTTTTTGGCCCCTCACCTCAGGGCTCAAAATGGCGGCACCAGAATCACCTCAGGGCTCAAAATGGCGGCAACCAGAATCACCTCAGGGCTCAGAATGATGNCCAGGGGAGGTTGAGGTTGGATTTAGGAACAATTTCTTCCCCAAAGGGCTGTGGGGCATTGGAACAGGCTGCCCAGGGCAGTGCTGGAGTCACCATCCCTGGAGGGGTTGGACAGACGGAGATGAGGTTCTCAGGACATGGGGCAGTGCCAGGGGTGGGGAACGGTTGGACTCGATCATCTTGAGGGGCTTTTCCAACCAAAATGACTCTGATTCTACTCCATGATGCATCGGGCTGGAGAGGACAGCAGCCATGCCAATCCCTGAGCCCCACCATGTGTGTCCCATCACCTCATCATCTCCTCACCCTCATTTTCCCCTCTTGGGGGCAGCTGTAGGTCAGTTCTGCCCCCCCCCCGGGCTCCAGCTGCCCCCGTTTACCCCAGCAATGATTTACCAGCTGGGGGGGCCCCTCCCCATCTCCGCCCCATGGACCTTGGAGCCGGGGCCTGGCTCTGCCGGGCTCCTTGCCACCGAAAATGTTTTCTCTGTGGTCCTGGGTGCCGGCGTTGCCGGGGCTGGCGTGGGGCTGGGCGCTGCTGGACGCGCTCCTGCAAGGTGAGAGTCCCCGGGGTGGCGTGGGGACGGTTTGGGGACAGCCTGGGGGACACTGGTGACCCGCTGCTGCCTTTTCCTCGCAGGGCTGGTGGGCGCCTGCGCCGTCTCCGTGCTCTGCAGCCTCCTGAGGGTTTATCTCTACATCCAGTGCCTGAAGTAAGCGCCGGTTCTTCTACCCCCCTGGGGCATTTTGTTTGGGGGATCTGCTTTTGGGATCCACTGTCTTGGCGCCCATGGGTGCTGGTGGTGGCCTGAGCAGCGGCTGCACCCTCCTCTCCCTGCTGCGAAGCGCAGGGGGGTGGCCCAAGGCTGTCACCACATTTCAGGGTGGCGGAGGAGCACGGGGACATCCCGGCTGGCTCAGTGTCCCCCCCGCTGTCCCCAGCGACCCGGAGCGGCAGGCGGAGAAGGCGGCGATCGGGGCGCAGCGGCGGGTGCTGGAGCTGCTGCACGTGGCGGTGCTGGCGGGGCTGCTGGCGCTGGTGGGATCGCGCGTGGCCGCGCTGGTTGTGCTGGAGTTCTCCCTGCGTGCCGTCTCCACCGCCCTCTCCCTTGGCAAGGTGAGGCGGGACGGGGAAACTGAGGCACGGCAGGGGGTGGAGTGGAGGGAGCCGTGCGGCCCTTGTGGGTTTGCAAGGGGATTGCTTTGTGATCGTATATTGATTTGTGACACCCGTGGGGGGTATTGTGTGTTCCCTTGCTGCTTTGCAGCCTCTGTGGGGAGGACAGGGCTGGATGGTATGGAGAAAACTACGGGTGGCTTTGCAACAGCTGTGGGGTTACAAGGGGCTGCAGCATGGAGGAAAACATCTATTCCTTTGCAACCACACATTCCTTTGCAGCTTTGCAACAACCCTGGGGAGGACAGGGGTGGCTGGCATGCAGAAAACCACTCGTTGCTTTGCAGCTGTGCATCCCCTTGCAGCTTTGCAACAGCTGGGGGGGTTACAGGGAGCTGCAGTATGGAAAGAAAATCCATTACTTTTTAACTGTGCATTCCTTTGCAACCGCTGTGGTGTGCCTGAAATAATGCATCCCCCTGCTGCTTGCAGCGCCTGTGGGGCACGTGAAAGTCACTCTGCATCCTCTCGCTTCTTTGCAACTCATGCAAGGAGGATGAGGAGGGCTGGCGTGGAGAAGGCCATACATTGCTTTGCATGTGTGCCTTTGCAACTCCGCAGCCCCTCGCTGCTTGCAACACCTGTGGGGGTGCAGCAAACCATGCATTGCTTTGCAGCTGTGCATCATTTCGCTGCTTTGCAACACCCACGGGGGGTGCAGCACGGAGGAAACCATGCATTGCTTTGCAGCTCTGTGTGCCCTTGCAGCACCCATGGGGGCTACAGGGGTTGCAGCCATGCATCCCCTTGCTGCTCTGCGCCTGACGGTGCCGTCCCGCTCTCGCAGGGCGCCCACAGCAGCCAGCTCTACCTGCTGTGCCAGTACTCGCTGGGCTGCGGCGTGTCCTGCGGCCTCAGTTTCCTGCTGGAAGGGGCTCCCCACGGCACCTGCAACCTGGCGCTGGCGGCCGGGCTGGCGGGGCTACTGGCCACCTACGCCCAGCGCTTGGCCCGTCACGTCTGCACCCTCTACGAGCTGCACAGCCGAGCGCGTTACTGCGGCGTCTGCATCCTCCTCCTCACCGCGGGGCACGGCATCCCCCGGCTGCTCCGCAACGCTCTGACCGTCGCCTTCGCCGTGGGCGACCTGGCCGCCGTGGTGCTCGTCAACCGGGATTTCCTCTCCGTGGCTGAGGCCGTCCGCTTCTGGACGCCGCTCACCATCTGCTACACGCTGCTGGTCATCTACATGCAAGGTGAGAAGGGGACTGGCCTCCCGGTTCTGGGGTTTTTTTGGGGGTGTGAGGGAAGTACGTCCCAGTGTGGAGCATCCTGGGGCTGTAAGGGGCACCTTGGGGGTGTATGGGGTGCCACGGGGCTGTATGGGGGCACTTGGGACATTCTGGGGGTATGTAGGGCAGTATGGAGCACCCCAGGGGTATATGGGGCTGTATGGTGCGTCCTGAGATTATACGAAGCTATATGGGGCATCTTGAGGCTGTATGGGGGATATATGGGGCATCCTGAGGGTGTATAGAACTGCATGAGATGTCTGAGGGTCTATGGGGGCACAAGGGGCCAGCTGGGGCTGTATAGGGTGTGTATGGGGTATCCTGGGGTGTATGGGGGCATGGGGCTATTTGGCGCTGTATAGAGTGTATATGGGGCATCCTGGGGGTGTATGGGCCAGTATGGAGCATTCTGGGGCTGTATGAGGAGCATATGGGGCATCTGAGGGTATGAGGGGGTATGGGGCCAGCTGGGGCTGTATAGGGTGTGTACAGGGAGTGTATGGAACTGTATGGGACATCCTGAGGTTATATGGGGGCACAGGGATCAGCTGGCGCTGTGTAGAGTGTATATGGGACATGCTGAGAGGGGGTATATGGAGCTGTATTGGGGCATGTAGGGCACCCTGGGAGTATATGGGGTAGTATGGAGCATCCTGGGATGGTATGGGGGCACGGAGGGCATCCTGGGGGTATATGGAGGCACAGGGGTGAAGCTGAAGCTGTATAGGGGCTATATGGGGCATGCTGAGGGTATATGGAGCTGTATGGAGCATCCTGGGGCTGTATAGAGGGTATATGGTGCATTCTGGATGTATATGGGGCATCCTGGGGCTGTATAGAGGGTATATGATCCATCCTGGTTGTATACGGTGCATCCTGGGCATATAAGGGGGAATATGGGGCACCCTGGGGCTATATACGAAGCCACCCAGCAGTGCAGGGCGTCCCCAGTTGCGTGGCTGGTTGAGGGGCTCAGGGTCACCCCAGTGCCACGTCCCTGCAGAGGAGCCGCGGCAGAGCGCCGGCGGGCGGGCGGCGTACCAGACGGCGCTGGTACGGATGGGCGGCCTCCTCATCCTCCTCCTCACCGTCGGCCGCTGGACCGACGTCCTGCACATCTTCATCTCGCTGCTGGGAGAGCTGTGGTGCCTGCTCGGCGCCGGCGTCCTGCTGGAGTCGTGCCGGCGGCAGGTGAGACGCCGTCACCGCCCCGCCGCCGCGGTGAGGGGCTGGCGGCGGCCCCGAGCCCACGGTGAGGGACCTTCCTGTGTCTCTGCCATCTCCCGTAGGATTTGGCCCTGGGGGCTCGGCTGGATGGGCGCTTGGGATCAGGATCAGAAGAGACGTCGTGATAAACTGCGGGGTGCAACCGGGCATCAGGAACTCTGGGTGGCTTCGTCCGGCTCCCCAAAATATGGGTGTCCCCGAAATCCTCCTCATTGCGTGTCCCCCGTGGGGATGAAGGAAAAAGGGCTCCTGGAAGGTGCTTGGCCCCATCCCATGGGGCGGGGAGGCTGGGGGGAGGCTCACGTGGCCCCTGTTTTTTGGGGGGCCCTGTGAGGTTGCGGCGGTGCTGGGGGTTCGCTCCCTGGTCCCGCAGGGGATGTGGGATGCTGATGGGTGTCCCTGTCCTTGGCAGCTGCAGGGCCGCACTGTTGTGCTGCAGGGCCCTCTGGGGGTTATAAATCTCAGAAAATAAAGTGTTTTTTCCAGCAAAATCCGTAGGCAGAGCGAGCTCGGGTCCCGTCGTGCTGCAGATGGGCTTGTGGTGCAGTTTTTTGCACGAGGTGGGTGGTGCGGTTCCTACCGAGGTGCCTCCCTGCCTCAGTTTCCCCATCTGGCTGCAGCTGGCTGTGCCGCGCCGTGGGGCGCCAGGCCCTGCGCAGTTGGGGGGCAGGATTTGGAGAGGAAAGGAGGCCCCAGAGGTGGCTGCTGCTTCCCTGGGGGTGCAACGGGAGAGGGGCTGGGGCTGTATGAGGGCATCCAGGGCTGCATGGGGTATATGGGACAGTATATGGGGGCACACGGGCATTTGGAGAGGGCGCATGGGGCAACCTGGGGACACAGGGCACCGTGAGGGTGCTGAGGGCAATCAGAGGGGTCCATGGGACAAGCTGGGAATGACATGGGTTGTCCCCAAGCATGTAGGGGTACCTGAGAGGTCATGGGGCAGTCAGGGGGCACCCCATGTCCCATGGGGCACCCCAAGGACATGTGTTCCCGCCCCGGCTGTGGGGCAGGCAGGGGGAGGAGGAAGGGAGGAGGAGGAGGGAGGAAGGGGCGGTGATGGCGGGCGGCGCTGCCTCCCCGCTGCCCCCACGGCCCGGGCGGCCCGCGGAGCGCACGGAGGGACCCGCACGGCTGCCAGGTAGGGGACGGGGACAGGGACACCCCGGGGGTGGCGGGGCTGCGGGGCCACCTGAGGCAGGCGAACTGCCCCCCCGAGTAGGGGACTTCCCACCAAGGTAGGACCCCTCAGGAAGGGGATGGGGGACACCCCCAGGTAGGGGACAAGGGGCACCCTAAGATGAGACATGGGACCCCCCCAGGTAATGGGGTATGGATCGTGGAGCTGTCCTGGGACAGGACAAGGGGACCACGGGACACCCCCAGGTATGGGACTGGGGACACCCCCAGGTAGGGGGGCTCCCAGGTTTGGGGGAACACGGTGAGGCCACTGCCACAAAAGGGAGAGGGCACCCCCAAGTAGGGGACAGGGGGCTGTGGGGCTTGCGTGTGGGGGCAGGGGATTGGGGGGGGGGCTGCAAGGTCCCCGTAGGGGACATGGGGACAGCAGGGCCACCTGGGGAAGGGACAAGGGGACAGCAAGGGCTGTGTGTCCCCACCCCATCCCTTCTCTCTTGGGCATCCTCAAAGTGCTCTCCAAGAGGTCCCCAAGGCTGGGGACAGAGTTGGGGGCCAGTTGTAGGTGGGCTGTGTCCCATCCCAGTTTTGGGGGCATGTGGGGGTGCCCCATAAGTGTCCCTGTCCCTATCAGCCCCACCTGAGCTCGCATACCAGGAGACTTTGTGGAGTGTTCGCAGGAAACTGGGGGGCCCTTCCCAAAGTGGCCTTGGCCGTCCCCTAACAGGCTGGAGCTACATGAGGTGGGAGAACACCCCATAAAAAAAGGGGGGGGAACCCCATTAATGGACCTTCAAGCTTTGACCACCCTGATAGCACTGGGAGGGGACCCCAGAACGGGGCCGCCGGGATCCCACACTCAGCCCCGGCACAAAGAGGAATGCGCTGAGCACATGGTTCCCATTAACCCTGGATAATTTTTTTTTCTTTTTTTCTTTTTTTTTTTTGAAATGATTATAACTATTTTCTCCCTATTTCTGCAGCTCGGCCGGGAAGGAGGGAAAGCGGCAGGAGGATCGGAGCGGCCCGGCGGAGGCTGGCAGCGCCGGAGCCCGTTTGGGGTTTGGCCGGCGGGGAGGGAGGGAAGGAAGGAGGTGAAGCCGCTCGTTTTGTTAGGGGTTTTTTTTTGTTTTTCTTTCTTTTTAATCCCTTTCCTTGGCTTGAGTCAGAGGCTGAAGTCACCGGCGTGCACGTCCCGAAGCGTTTCCCCCGCCGCGGGGGGACCGGCCCTTCCCCAAAATGATGCACCGACACGCGTGAGTGGGATTTTTCGGGCAGCGGAGCCGCTTCGTGCCAGGGCATGAGACCGGGTAACTCGTCACACAGGTATTTTTCAAGCCGCTGATTCATTTTGGGGGTGAATCCTGCTTCACCAGCTAAAGCCTCGGGGTTCCCGCCCCCCCCAAACTGTCTCGTTTGGGAAGGGGAAGCTTCGCTGCAGCTGCTTTTCCCGTTGGGAAGCTGAATAAACAGCCCTTTCCTTCCCGAGTGGGGTTTGTCGGGGTCGGCGCATCCTGTCTGCGATGCTCGGGGGCTGTTTCGGTAGTGGGAACGTGGCGATTTGCAGCATTGTGCCTCAGTTTCCCCATTTGCAAAAATAAAGGGGGGGATGCCCTGAGCTTGGGAGTGGTTAACAAGGAAATGGGGGAACAGCGGAGGGAACGAGGAGCCAGGGGACCTAGAAATGCCCTGAAAAAGAAGCATTTGCAAAAGCAGGTCCTATTGCAACCGTGTTTTTAAGAGGAAAGGTGTTTTTTTTCTTGCTGCCTGCAGGGAGTTTAATCCCAGGTGGGGGGCAATGAGAGGAAATAAAGGGGGTTAAAAGCCTTTCAGAAGGGTGGGGTTTGGCTAGAGAGGCAGGAAAATGGGAGATTTTGGGTGCTGCTTTGCTGGAACCCTTCACTCCGTGTCCTCCAAGGCACAAGACCATTTATTGCCGTGACGTGGGATGGGGACGCTCGTTCCTTCTCCCTTTCCGGGAGGGCGAGGAGGGAGGCGGGTTGAGGCCGAAGGGCAGCGCAGCAGCAGGAGCTGCCGGTGCGCCCGCAGGTTTTGCTCTCTTTTATCTCGTTTTCCCCCAAATTGAACCCAGGTCCGGCCCTTCCGTGGCTTCAGCGATGCTGCCGGGGAAAGCGGAGAAGAGGATGGCTTCGTCCGTCTTCATCACCCTGGTGCCGCCGCGGAGGGAGGTGGTGACCAAGGACAAACCGCACTGGGAACCACAGCAGGATGGGGCCGAGGTCCCCAGCACACGTCACCCCCAAACCCCACCGCCGCGGCCCCCCGCGCTCCCCAATGGAGGTGAGGGGTGTCCGCGGGGGGCTGGGAGGATGATGATGGTGCCGAGGATGCTGCGGAGATATTTTGCTATGGGATGTGTATGCAGGTGGGAAAGGGGGATGTGGGTTTTGGAGGGGGTAATTCCCCAAATCCCCGCACCCCCCGGGGTGGATCCGGCTGCGGGGAAGGGCTGTGTTTGCTCTCCATCGCTAATCAGCGCCGTTCGTCCCCTTCAGCCGCGATGGCGTTTGCTTTTGGGGCAGGTCTGCGAGCGCCGCTGCAAAGCTGTCGGGGTGTTATTGCCACAGGGTTTTATTGGACGTTATCGTCCCCCTAAACCCACCGTATTTGGCTTTTTACCCCAGAAACCCACCCAGCTGCCCCCACGCCTGTCCTTGTCCTGTCCGAAGCGCCCCAGCCCTTGTCCGCCGAGGCGCTGGGTCCGGCGCTGCAGCAACTGGACCTTGCAGAGCCCAGCGCCCTCCAGGTGAGGATCACGGGGTGCCATCGCCCCAGTGCCTCAGTTTCCCCACCTGTAAAAGCATAAATGTAAACATGCTTTTGTTTCCCTGCTCACCAGGCCCCTTCTGCCTTCCCCGCCAAATTGAGGACGCCTAAATTTAGCCAGGAGCAAGCGAGCAGGTCGCAGTGGCAACATGTGAACGGGTACACGGAGAGGGATGGTTCTAGAGGTAAGGGGGGATCCAGGTGTGGGCTCATCCCCAATTGGGGAAACCGAGGCACGCAGCGCCAAACCCCCTTCTCCGTTCTTCCCACAGATATTTGTGCCTTTTGCCACAAAGCGCTGGGGCCGCGGGACGTGACGGTGGAGGCGATGCAGAAGCAGTACCACGCCGACTGCTTCACCTGCCGGACCTGCCGCCGGCTCCTGGCCGGCCAGCGCTACTACCAAAAAGACGGTCGCCCCACGTGTGACGCCTGCTACCAGGTATCTGTCCTCCCTAGGGGACAACCAGCACCCACGGGGGTGGCAGGAGGTGCGGTCCCTTGTTGGGGGAGCTGGCGTCTCATGGTGTGACCCCCTCCAAACCACAGGCCACGCTGGAGAAATGTGCCAAGTGCCAGGGGCTGATCGTGGACCAGGTTGTCCGAGCCCTGGGCAAGGGTTACCACCCCGGCTGCTTCTCCTGCAGCGCCTGCGGCCGGGCCATCGGTGCCGAGAGCTTCGCGCTGGGCGAGCGGGGTGAGGTGTATTGTGTGACCGACTTCTACAGGTGCGTGTCATAGAATCACAGAACCGTTTTGGTTGGAAAAGCCTCTCAAGATCATCCAGTCCAACCGTTCCCCAGCCCTGGCACTGCCCCATGTCCTGAGAACCTCATCTCTGTCTGTCCAACCCTCCAGGGATGGTGACTCCAGCACTGCCCTGGGCAGCCTGTTCCAATGCCCCACAGCCCTTTGGGGAAGAAATTGTTCCCAGATCCAACCTCAACCTCCCCTGGTGCAACTTGAGGCCGTTTCCTCTGCTCCTGGCGCTTGTTCCTGGGGAGCAGAGCCCGACCCCCCTGGCTCCAAGCTCCTTTCAGGCAGTTCAGAGATCAGAAGGTCTCCCCTCAGCTCCTGTTCTCCAGCTGAACCCCCCAGCTCCCTCAGCCGCTCCCATCACACTTGTGCTCCAGCCCCTTCCCCAGCTCCGTTCCCTTCTCTCAACTCGCTCCAGCACCTCAAGGCCTTTCCTGGTGTGAGGTGATCCCAGCACCCCTCTGCCCGCCATTTTGAGCCCTGAGGTGATTCTGGTGCCGCCATTTTGAGCCCCGAGCTGAATGGCCCGAAACTGATGCCAGGATTTGAGCTCTGGCCTCACTGGTTCCCAGCACAGAGGAGAATCCCCCACATTGCGGGGGTCCAGCTCATCTCTGTCCCCCCCTCAGAGCTCACGTCGCTCTGCTTTGCTCCCATTAGGAAATACGCCGCGGTTTGCAGCGCCTGTGAACAGCCCATCGTCCCCGATGAGGACAAGGACACCTACAAGATCGAGTGTCTGGGACGCAGTTTCCACGAGAGCTGCTACCGCTGTGAGGTATGGCTGGGGGTGCCCCCCAAAACCCGAGGGGTTTGGCACCGAACATTTGCAAAGCGTGACCACAGGGGTTATTTTTTTAGCCCCTGCTTTACCTTGCAAGTGATGGGGAGGGGAAAAAATTAAAAAATCAGGTAAAAAGAGCGACGCGTTCGGCCAAGAGAGCTTTTCATGCTTTTGAGGTAGTTAATTGCTTTTTTCCTGAGCGCTGGCGGGTTTTGCAGGGAAGATGGGGTGCAATGTGTCATAGGGACCCCTAAAACATGTCCCCCCCATTTCCCCTCTCGCCCCCAGGGCTGTGGGGCGCCCCTGTCGCCGGAGCCGACGGAGAGCGGGTGCTACCCCCTGGGCGACCACCTCCTCTGCAAGTCCTGCCACGTCCGCCGGAGAAACGAGTCGTCCTGCTAAAACCCTGCCGATCAACCTCTGCTGTGCCTGGGAAAGCTGCAGAACCGGTGTTTTTATCACCAAAATAGCCCCGCAGCCCCGTCCCGCCACGGGGAGAGGAGCAGATGTGATGCCCCGAAGTGGCTCTGTGCCCGTTTTGAACGTAAAAAGCCGCGGGAGTGGTGGAGGACCTGAGGTTTTATTCATTTGTTTCTCTTTTTAAAGTCCTTTCCCGAGGCCGGTTTGGTTTCCTTGGGTGTTTTGTTGTGTTGGTTTTTTTGTTTATTCCTTCTCCAGCTTCCTTGGGGTTTCACTTGAACATTTCCCTCTGTGGTGACGCAGAGCGGGCACTGATATAGTTACTTGCCTTTAAATAAAACCCCAAGTTTAAAACCCCTTGTTTCTTTCACCCACCCTTCATCCTAATCCTGTAAAATGCAAGTTTAAGAAAAAAAGCACTTTTTAATATATATATATATTTTTTTAATAGGTGTAGCGAGAGTCGGGTCACTCAGGGCGATAATGGGGTTGATTTTTGGACTCCACTGGTTTGGCAGATGCTGCTGTCACCCAGGGGAGAGCGGAGGGTCATTTTTTGGGGACGGATTTGGGGTTTTGTTGAGGAAAGGGTGTTTGGTGGTGGATTTCTTTAATTCATTCGTTTTTCTGACAGCCTGTGCTGTCTGGGCTCTGTCTCAACCGAGTCCCGAAGCCGGCAGAGGGCAGCCGGAGCACAAATTCCTCCATCAGGCTAACAAACCTCCAGCTAAACGCTTGTCTTTCCTACACCCGACAGCGCCGGGGGGACGGGAAAGACCAACAACCTGGTTTTGCATGTTTTTAAAGATAATATCGCTCTGGCATTGGAAGCTTTTTGACCTTCATTCAGTCTGAGCCTTAACTGGCAGAAATTAGACCGTTTCTCTACGCGCCCGACATCCGCGCAACCGATGCCTTAGTGGTTTTGCTTGCGAGGGCGTCGCAAACCAGCCAGAGAAAAAGGGGTTTTTCTTTATAACCGAAAGTGCTTAAAAAGCCGCAAATTGAGAGCAGAAAATAGCAAGAGCGTGCGAGATGGTGTTTAATGCTTTCCTGATGTAAAAAGCCAGCACCACCAAACCAGCAGCCATATGCTTCTAGGTCACGTTTTATGTCTCTCTGGCGTGGGCTGTCTTTATGAATGAAAGGGTTAATGTATGGTTAATATATGGTTAATGTATGTGCTGGAGTCTGGCTGATTAATCACCCCAACCCCGCAAACTGCTTCCTGCTGACTCTCCCCATCTACAAAGCAATTTACACAATATTAACGTGCATCTACGGCCCATCGATCGGGTCAGGACTCACTATAAATTGATTTATAAATAGGAAGTTAATGTAAAGTTGTGGTCTTTCCCAATCACGTAAAGCTTTGGGTCCGGCTCGGGGGGGACCCCACGTCCCATGCTGGTGAAGTCTTTGTGCTCAGTCACCTCTTGCCCTGTGGGGAAAACCAGGTGCTAAAATAACGCTAAAAATGTAAAAAGACATGGGCAGGATTGGCGGTGGCCAAAGGGAAGCCACAGAGAGCGAAGGTTGCTTGGTTTTTGGCAATACGGGTATTTTTCCAAGGTAGGGACTGCGGCGATTTTTGGCTGGACACAGAGGTTTTTATTGATAACGAAGCCTCAAAGAAGATGCTGGAGGGTGATGAGACACAGCTGGGGAGGCTGGTGCCACGGCAAAGGGACGGACAAGTGTCAGATTGGGCGGTTTTATCCCCAGGATGACAAGGGACAGGGACGGACGGACACAGAGGTAAGACGATAAAAGGTTAATTTGAGCCATTTTATTTTTGGATAAGGGGAGAAATATTACAAGCTGAGGCATGGGGAGTGTCACTAAGCCTGAAAAGCACGGCCCTGTGTTTTTCCTGAGGAGGAAATCGAGGAATTTCCAGCGCTGGCTGAGTCGCAGGGAAGAGATTTTGGCGGGGGGGAAGCTGGTCCCGTTCTGCCTCAGCCCCTTCCGAGCGTTTTTTGCCAACCCCCATGTCCGCCGGCAAAAATAAAATAGCGCACGGAGCAATATGGAGCTCCTGGGAGCCCCCCAAAGGTTACAGAGCCCCCCCAAGACCACCAGATGTAAAAAAATCTCGCCTCCCAGCAGCCATAGAAAGAGGATCGAACGCCCCCAAATCGCCCCGGCCAGCCCTGCCCTTCCCTCGGCTGCTGCAATAAACCCATTTTTTCTTGCAATCCCTCTTGGCAGGGCCAAGGAGAGCGGGGAGGGACCTGGCTGCCCTCCAAGGAGAAGCAAATGCAAATATTTCTTCACTTCAGGCTGGGTGCGGCCCCCCCAGGATTAAATTTCCCTGGGCTTTCCCAGCGAAGGAGTCCAATATTGTACCCTGCTGCGAACCCCGCTTGCGCCCAGGAATACAATGATGTATCGCATTTAAAAAAAACACAAAAAAACCCCAAAGTTTCTCTTTTCCTGCAACTCAAGGGACAGACTGTTGTTTTTTTTTAAAGAAAAGCTTTTAAATTAAAGGAGGAACTGATGGGCACGGCCACAGTG
This sequence comes from Pampusana beccarii, assembly GCA_013399365.1. Taxonomy (NCBI): domain Eukaryota; kingdom Metazoa; phylum Chordata; class Aves; order Columbiformes; family Columbidae; genus Pampusana; species Pampusana beccarii. Next base: position 78,321 of record VWYH01005180.1, on the reverse strand, counting down.
TTTTTCAATTAGTAGCCAAAATGTTGCTTTAAAGAAATACGTGGTCGTCTTGCAGGTTTTGTTCGCAAGCCCATGATTTTTGGTGCGGCGCAAAGAAAGCGAAGCCCATGAAGGGGAATGGGCTGGAAATCGCTTTTTTTCCCGGCGTTCCCCGGGTTGGCTGTGAGAAACGTGAAAAGCGGAGAGGGAGAGATGAGCTGGATTCCTCGTGATCCTTCGTTTTTCCATCATCAGCTCCGAGGTGCTGGGAAGGAAACGCTGCAGGAGGGGAAACTGAGGCTGGAGCAGCTTCCAATGCTTTGCTAGCTGGGGGTTTAGTGCATGCGATTCCTTTATAACCTTATTTTTCTTTTTTTTCTTTTCTTTTTGAAATTGGGACAGAAAGAGCTGGAGGAAAACTGTTTTTTCTTTCCTTGACTCAGTTTAACAGCAACCACGTCCCAGCCTTCTTGCTAATATCTTTCCTCACAGAGCGTTCAGACCCTATTCTGCACTTTCCCCTCTTCAATATAACCTAAAAAAGAAAAAAAAAAATCATTTTTGTTTAAGTCTCGGCACAGCCCAAGCCCTGGATGTCTCCAGCTTCATTACGCAGCACAGGTGGGATGTATAAAAATAACACAATCTTCTTTTTTCCTCATTTTCCCCGCAAAACTGAGCCACCCAGCGCCATGATTTATTTTTAATGCACGCAGTGTTTTCAGTAACATGAGGGCAAAAATCGATGCAGCCGGTTACGCAAGCGTGTTACCAAGCTGCAAGCGCTACGCTGGGTTATTTTTTAAAAAATTAAAAAGCAAAAAAAACCCAAAAAACCCAGCCCACCCTCTTTCTGAAAATAGATGCATAGCACATGCCTGCAAGCGGGGATTTGACATTTTATATTCCAGATTTCCTGAAAATGAACGATTTTCACCCAGAGCTGGCTTCAAGCAATTTGGTTACATCTTTGTTTTGCTGGAGTGTTCATTAGAGCCTGTAGGTGAGGAGTTTTATTTAAAATATAGAGGTTTATCGTTGAGGTTATCCTGTTTGTTGTGGCAGCTTATTGACCTCGGTGATTTATCACTGGGAAAAAAAGCTGGAGGGAGGAGTAGGAGGGTAGAATAGCTCCTAAAAATAAATATATCCGTTAATTCTCTGTTCGCCTAACCTTTCCCTCACAGGCCAGCTGGAGGAACAGACTTTTAATCTCCTTTATCTGAGGCTGAGGCGATCAACCTCCACCCGGCGTTTTAAGGGCGGCACGTTTTGTGAGAGGGAAGGGGGGGGAAAAGAGAAATAAGCACGAAAAAGGAAGGTATTTGCCTGACAAAAAGGGGAGGAGGCGGAGGCAGCTTCACAAAATGGCCGCCCAGGCGACAAAATGGCGCCGGGCGGGCAGCGCGGGGGAAAAGATGGAGGATCCGCGGCCCGGGCGGTTCCCGCGGGCTCCGGCCGTGCCAGGAGCGCGGCGAGGGGCTGCTCCTGATGTGCGTATCCCCTCCGGGCAGGCGGTGAAAGCGCTGCGGGTGAAACCTGACCTTCTTCCACCCTCCCCTTTCTCCCCGCTGCCTTTGCAAAAGGATGTGAAAATGCCCAGAAATGCGCATTTCCACTCGGCCTCTCCCTCGCCGCCTCAGGCACCAGCGTCCCCTCATTCCCCTCACGGCGCCGCTCGCCGGCACCGATCCCCGAAATGTTGTGGGTTACTTTTTTTTGTTGTTTCTTATTTTTGTTTTCCTTACAGCGTGAAGATTTTTGACCCAGAATTGCTTTCCCCACGCCCCGCCTCCCCCCATCATCACCACACGCACCCCAAGGTGGGAAGCTTTATGCCTCATTTCTTTCTCTCCTACTGCTTTTTCTTCTTCGCAGGGGTGGAAACCACGGCTTCCCGCTCTCCTCACGGCATGGAAAATACCGAAACACGCTTTAGGGAAAAAAAAAATAAAACAGCAACAAGCACCAAACAGCTGAGGACTGATTTATCTTCAGGGAAGAAGCCGTCGCCGCTTGCCTGGCTCCCCACGACAACCTGCCCGCCATTTGCTTAATTAAAAGCATATACTTGATGTGATCAGATGTGGTAATACCGTAAAAAAAAAACCCAAAACCCTAAAATACCCTGTAACATCCAAACGCTCGTTGTTGGAGGCTGCAGCCAAGGTACCACGTACACTTTTTCTTTTTAATATGCTTTTTTAATGTTGCCTTATTCTCTGCACCACAGTGTTCTTTCAGGGTATGCTGTAACATTGCCCCTTCTTTGTTAAAAACCACATACCTAAAATGCTGTTTTCTTCCTGGAATTACAGATTTAGGCCCATACAGATAATCTGTTATTTCTACATATATAGAAATATTTCTATATATTTACTACATGTTTTTGTACGTATGTATCTTCGTTCTTCAAGGGCTGATTACAGAACGTAAACTAAATCCACACACCTAAAAGATCATGATTTAATGATATATAATCACTGTAATTTTGTCTTGTATATATGTTTAATTTTATATATATATATTACCTTTGTTTTCCTCCAGTGGCTTTCTACTACAATATGTCCTAAAAGCAGGAGAAAAAAAAAGAAAAGCCATTAAAAAAAAGAGAAAAATGAAAATATAAAAGTAACCCATCTGGTTTTTAAAGTCCACGGTGGAAGTTTGTGCCTGAATGTTTTATTAGTTCCACAGAGATGTAGATTTTCCTTGGGAGACTTAGGGAGGGTTTTTTTTTTAAATTAGGAAAAAAGGCACCAGGGGAAGAAAAAAAAAGAACCAAAAAGGAGGAGAAAAAAAAAGGCGTACAAAACCAAACCCGAGTTAAGTGAAGCTGCAAATGTAATCGAATAGTCCAGGTCAGACAATTCATTGCAACAAAAAGAGGACAAATTAGCTGAACTGCAATGGCAGAGCTTTACTGCCGATCCGGGAGGAGGGATCAGCTCCTTTATCCCCCCATCTACCGCTCCAAACACTACCATTTTTTTTTTTTTTTTAAATTTTAAATGCGCTTTGTGTTTTATTTAAAGCCAAGCAGGCTGCAAAACCCCGCCGGGCTGGGGCTGCTGAAACCGCTCTTGGGTTTCATTTCTATATATTCCTATTTTTTCTCCCCCTGCGCGCGCCCCATCCTTGTGCAATCCTTTTATTATGTGCTCTATTGCTCGCTCTTTTTTTTTTTTCCCTTTCCCTTCTGCGGGTATAAAGGTTTCTCTTCTCTCTCCAGCTTGGCTGCTTATTCCAGAAGTTTCTACAGGGGAGGGGAGCACCCACTGCGGAGCCTTTGCCGCAGCGCCGGGAGGAGGATGCCGAGGATGCGCCACCTCTCCCCTTCCCAAACCTCCCCCCTTCGCTAGATTTTCCCCATCCTTGACGAAAAAAACCGCTGCTGGGAGGTGTTTGTAAGGGTGTTGTGGTTTGTTTGGTTTTTTTTTTTAAATCTTCCTCCTCCCCCCATCCCGCTTTGCTAAGTAAATTAAAAGCAGAGCTGTCTCCTGATGGAGATGGATGAGGCTGCTCGCTCGCACCGCTGCAGCCTCCGTCTGCCCGAGCGAGGGGACCGCTGGCACAAGTGACCTTTCCCAGGTGCCCCGACACGCTCCTGCTTGGAATTCATTTTAAATAGGCTTATTATTTTTTATTTTCTCCCTCCCCTTCAAGAACAGCTCGCTCTTTGAGTGAATTTTTTTTGGTGATGCTTCCTCATGATCGTTTTTTTTTTGTGTGTGTGTTTTGAGTTGCGTTTCAAAACTGCCCAGCTGGAGAGAGGTCTTGATTAGAGCTGGAACAATAGTTCCATTTTATTAATAAGGGGAAGGATTTACAATCCTACAGCACCTTCCTTGGAAGGCTTTCAGAAATGATTTGCAAACACGCACACGTTTAAGATCTCACAGCCAAGGGCTGGGAGGTGGGTAAGTATTCGAATGGTGCCACCACCAAAAATCACGTCGGTGGCCAATCTGCCTTTCCGAGTGCTGAAAAATACAAAAAAAAGACAGGTTGGGTGGGTTCTAGGGCTGCAAAAAGCTGTGACCTCAATCTGTCCCGTGTTCTCTGTAGATGCCGAATGTTTTGCTGCGTCCTGGGAACTGGACTGTACAGACGACCGCGCTTTGCCGGAGCGGAGCTGTGCACTCGCTTGCTTCTCGCTAAACATCTGCTTTATAGATTTTTGTGTTATTTTTTTTTTAATTCATTACGTTTTCGCAGTCCCCAAGCGACCTCCTTTAGTGCTGGCTCCGCTGTGGTTTGACCGCAGCTTCGCATTAAAGCGCTAATGTGTCTGGAATGACCTTGCTTGGGGACTGGGCCCACCGGGCCGCGTTTCCATTACAGAACCCCGCACGCTGCGTTTTTCCAGTTTTTCCAGCGCATCCCTTCCCTCGCCTGGGAATGTTGCAATATTACGCTGTCTTCTGTCTTATTTTTTCTTTCATTTTTTTCCCCCCTCTTTCCTAGGGATCTGCAGGATTGTTTGTGTAACCCGTGGCAGATCCCTCCTTTGTAACCATCTCAGAGCCGTCCGGGCGGTCGGATCTGGCCTTGCCGAGGTGCGGAAGGCGCAGGGCTCTGGTTGTGTAAGTGTGTTGTACGCAGGCCACAAAACCCCACATTTCAGCGGTTACTTCTGTCTGGGAGAGCGTGAGTAGGTCCCAGGGCTTCCCCTTCCCACCGCTTCGCTGTTTCACAAAACGAAAGGCTGTGATGCTTCTGGAAAAAAAGCTCTGCCTTGTGGCCTTTAAAAAAAAAAATAATAAAACCTGCTGTGGATTAGTCATCCTTGTTTTTAAAGGAAGCTGTGTTTGCCAGCCCTGTCTGCGTAATGCCTGTGCGATATTAACTCGCGGCTTGATTTGCGAAGGCCGGGAACGCGCTCGGCTCTCGGGAGCGGTGCCATCGCGGCTCCCTCGAGCTGCTGGCGGGTGGAAAAACCCCCACGGCCCAGCTTTTCGTGCCCTCCCCTCCGTTTTCTTTTTCTTTTTTTCCAGTGCTGGTACCTTGGCGGGTGTGGAAATGTGGAGAACGCACCAACCGCACGTGAGGACAGCTGAGTGTATGCTGGGGTCACTTCAGAGGAGAAGCCCTGGTGATTAATATTTCTTTTTCTTCCCTGTGGTAGTTTTTATCTTGCGAGAAGACTGAGTTTGACCATTATACGTGCTAAAAATGATAGAGTTTTTAACCCTTCCCGTTGTTTTCCCTTCCCTGGGGTCACGTAGAAGAGCGAGCCGTGCAATTAAAGCGAAGGACAGCTTCCCCCCCTCTTTCCCCTTTCAAAAGAAAAAAAACCTTCCAGAGTTTTGTGCTCTTGAAGTGCTGCATAGGCAGAAAACATACAATGCAGTTGTCAGCATTGCGCTGATGTGTGGCACATTTTTTTAAAAAAAGAAAAAGAAAATACACACAAAAGGGGTGGGGAGAACGGGCGCCTCCAGGGAGTAAAACTGTGGGGCCCCTTTCCCTACGTGCAATAGTATATTACTCCTAATTTTGCTCAGGCGAAGGCAACGGGGCATCCTAAAATTGTGCTGAAGATCAGCGTCCCCTTGAACTATATATATATATTTTTTTTTTTTTCGGAGAACTTGCTCCCGCGAGACGCTGCTGTTTTATTATTTGATTCCTCCGAGTCGTGCTCGCTCAACGGGAAGGAGCAAAACGCTTCCTCGCTGGGTGCAATTTCTTTTGTTGTGTTGCAAAAAGTAATAAAAAGCACCTGGCGCTGGTCTCTCCTCGGTCACACATGGCTCGGAGGCATAATCGTTAGCGCGCAAGGAGCGTTAGGTATCGGCACCTTCTCGTTAGCCTCCCTTAATGAGAATATTGGCGTCGGGGTTGCAGAAATGCCTCTGGCTGACCGAGGGAGAGGCCCTGACCTGCTAAGCTGGAGCAACAGCTTGTGAGAAACGCTGCGATTTCAGCGGTCGCTGCGGCCGTTTGTAATGCAGCTCCGACTTCATGCTCTTCTGGCAAAAATTGAGCGGGGAGGGTAAATAAGAGGAACCCCAGACCAGATTTCATAGCGTGGTGAAGAGTTGGTGTGTGGCGTACGTGAAAATGGCCAAGAGCTCCCATGCTAAAGCCTCGTGTGTGCTTTAGCTAAGCCGGCGTGGACAGGGATATTAATTTTATTCTCTCGTTAGGGATGTGTTGGTTTGGAGATGCTCCTTGTGCTCACCAGTGGTACCAAGAAGCTGCTTGTTGGGGATGTTTCCACGTTTTTCAGGTTGGCAACGCCCCGTGGGACTCAGAATTAACTTTTCTTTGGCAGTTGAGGACAAGCAAGTGAGAATTACCTTGAGAGTGCTGAGCTTTTATCCCCCTGTCCTACAGACTGAAGAGTTTCTAGAACTACATCCACGAGGCTTCCAGGTTAAACAAAACCTGAATTCCTGGTGCCAAAAAGCAAGCGATAGAAGCCTCCACACCTCCTCCGTGAGGGGGCAAACCGCGGTCTTTCGAGATTGTTCTGTTATCCCCAAGGGTTAAAAAAGCCGCATCGTGAGATCTGCAGAGGTCAAACGAAAGCCAGAGCTCACCGAGAAACTGTTCTCCATATCGCTGAAGAGGTATTCGAGCATAGCAGGTCTCCGTGCACAATTATTTTATTTTTGTGTCTTTCTCAGGTCTGAAAGAGTGATAATCGCGTGGTCTTAAACTCCGTTTAAGACACCGTTGAGTTGCTTTGGTATCAAAACGGTGTTTGGTGAAAGCAAAGCTCTGATGGCGGCTGGCTCGGTGGTTATTTTGTTCTGGGTGTGCTGATGGATCCAGTGGGGAAGAGCAGCTGTTAGCTCATGCATTTGGGCTGTGGGGTTTATGTTAAACCCTTTTCCTCCAGCGTAATGTCTGTGATTTTTCTTGCACGTTGCACACGGGGCCCTTATGTAGAGATAATAAAACAATCGGGCGTTAAAAACGGCAGAGTACAGGATACACCGATACATCCAGTCCTAGAGGATTTACGTCTTTTGCAGTGGTCGTGTTCGGGTATCAAACCACATGGGCCTTGCTTTTCTTGGGTGTATTTTCTTCGTTTTACCCCTAAAATTTAATATTTTGCATCCTAAAAGACCGAAGTCCTCTGTGTTTAGCTGTGTTTGGGAAAAACTCATGTGAGGTGAGCGGATATGGTTCTTCAGTACATGGGCACACAGAAGTTGGGGGCGAGGGGAATGGCATGGTGGTATTTCTAATTTTTCCCAACAGCAGGCAAAAAAAAAAAGGTATTAAATCAAATATATTTACTACACCATAAGCAAGAATAAGCTCTTTTGCAGTCCTGTGATGGCACATGGTGTTTTGGTTGCGTGGCTCAGCGATCACGCTGCATTCTGCTGCTGACAAAATGTCTTGGTTTTGTATGGCGAAGTATTTTGAAAACAGAAGCGTGCTTTTCTAGATATACAAACGGGTTCAGTGTAACCGCAATCCCAGGGGTTCCTGAGCTGTGTTTACTGGGCTGCAGACGGTAACTGGTGCGAACCCACTGGTTCCACTGGTGGTATTTAGTGGCAGCTCCCATCCCCAGTGCTGTGTTGATGAAAAGTCTAATTAGGAAAAAGCGTTAGAAAATAAAATCACTAAATATTCAGTTTCAAAAACGTGACGGGGGTCTGCTGGGTAGAGTCATCTCATTGTGAAGCTTTGGAGCGCTAACCCTCAGAGACGAAAGAACCGAAATCACGAGCTTTATTAATACAAATCCTGTACTTTGTGTTGCTTAGGATCCAGAACCAGGCTTGGTGTTCAAAGCGTTATCGGCATGCGAGCCAATATCCTCCGTCTTGGCAACAAATGAGCCCAAATATCAAACAGCACCGAGTCCTTCTTGGAGAAAATTATCCATTGCATAAAACATAATGGGGGTAAGCAATAAAATTAGGCCAGTAATTGAGGCTGGCTTAAAAATGAGATAAAAGCCTAGCTGGCAATTTGATATTCAGCTGCCATACTGTCATTTTAATAAATATAGTCAATGAGCAGGAAAGGCACGTAAATACATTTTACGATGGTGAGATGGTGGCTGGAGCTGCCCGGCTCGAACAAAGAAACGCTCCCAGTGTTTCTGGCGATGTCTGAGGGCTCCTGGCTGGGTAACCGGCTGGTTTTCTGTAAAAAGCAAAGCAAGCTGGATGCGCACTGGGGATAATCGGGGCGTGAAGCTGATGTGCCCGCTCGGATCCACGCGAGTCCCCGGTTGATGTAGCAGAACCAAGTATAGAATGTTAGGGTCTTCGCTCTGGTCGCTGTCCTTGCTCAGTACCTGATCTTTGATTTCTTTTAAACGTTTGGCAAACGTGGCAGCGAGCTCCACCGCTTGGGTAGGACGCTGCGTTAAAAACGCACAAACTTGCCGTTTCAAGCCTTGTCTGCTCGCTTCTATTTCATTTCACCTCCTGGAGGTGAAGCTGTTTCTGGCCATTTGTGTGGATCCCAAGGATGTTTTCTGATTCTCCTGCCCTTGGTTTTTTTCCTCCAAAATTTTAACTTTATTAGCTCCATATATGGCAGCACCGTTTTCTCACGCCTTTAATGGTTTTCTTTTGATCCGTCCTGCCCTTGCTTTGCTTTTCTTGACGTGGACGTGGTGTTCAAGCCGAGATGGGTTTATAACCCGCTCCCTCATTAATATATGACCTGGCATTTTAATCCTCTCCGAGTGCCGATAAGAAACGTCCAAATATTTTAACAGCGGGGTTGGCCGAGATGCCCGGAGATAGCTGAGATCTCGGCTACACCCACCGCGCCGACATGAGTGATTTAAATTGCTCCTCACCGCGTCCTGAAGGCCACGGGGTGACGAAGAGCAGCCGATGTCCCCTCGTCCTCGGCTGTTTGTCCCTCTGGGAAGGGTCACACGCAGGGCTGTGTATCCGTGTCTTGTCCCTGGATGCTCCTCGTGTTGTCACCAGTGGGCTGGCATGAAATCGTGGCCCGTCTGCGGTGACAAGGGCGGCGGTGGCTGCTGTCTCCTGCTCCCTCTGCTCTCTAAGCCCGGCTCGGTGTTCTTTAAATACTTCGAACGCCTCGGAGGGATCCGGTTACAGCGGCATCGCCCGAGCGCGGTCGCATGCTGCAACTCGGAACGGTTTCCCCCCCAAAGCGCGTTAAAAACACCGGGACGGTCCAGAGTTTGGTTTTGCGTCGCCGTCGGGTTTTGCGCTCCTTTTCCAGCTGGTTCGCGTGCAAACGGAGCCCTCAGAGCGCTCGTTTCAACCCTCTCTTCTGCCAGCAGGGTCGATGGTTTGTGTGCGATCCGTGGACGTCCCTCCCGGCCGTGTGACATCTGCGACCCCGCGCCACTCTCCGTGGTGGGACCTGCGGGTTTCTCGTGTCCCTCGGAGCTGCCACCCTGGTAAAGCTGTCCCAGCAAGGACGCTCCATCCGAGAGGGGAGAATTTGGCATCAAAAAGCCGTTTGATGCGTGGCTTGGGTTTCTTCCTCTCCGAAATTAAAGGTATTGACGCGTAGCGACGGCTCTTTGGGCTTCTGACCAGTGAAAACACGAAGCGAAGCCCATTTCCAGGGAGAAGAGCTGTGGAAAGCGCCGGTTGAGCACGTTGGCAGCGCATTTTCTCGTGCGTGCGCGGCTCCATCACATATTTTAGACTGTTTGCGTGCAAAGAGTTGTTGGGTTTTTTTATTATGAATCGGTAGACCTGTTTGGCAGCGTCATCGCTGGGGAAACTGAGGCACGGCACTGGGCCGGGCCGGCAGCAGCCGCAGCCGGAGTTGGGTTCACCAAGGCTCGAGTCCATGTGCGTCAGAGCTCTGATTAAATCAAGAGATTTGCACGTTTGTTAAACCACCCAGAACTCCTTGACTTTGACCGGATGGCAAAGGCAGCGAAGCCGAGCGCCGCTCGCCCCAACAAAAATGGTTTTGATGGATAGAAATGCGCTCGGGCCAAGGAAAATACCGAAATCTGGGTCTGCTCTCGGGTGAAAGCAACTACCTGGCTTCAAAAAACCAAAAAGTACCAATGGCGCTGGGTGCGTGGTCGGTTTTATCCTGACCTCAAAATCTCGCCATGGGAATTGTTTGGGCATTTTTGTTTTCGGGCATAGAAATAGGTGGGTTTTTTATGCGCGGAGGCAGATTTTGGTCGAAAACGAGACTTTCTGGATTGAAAAACCTTTGGCTCCGTGTTGCGGAGCTGCATTTTGAGCAGGGATGGGGCGCAACACGCCAGCCGGTTAATTCTGCCATCAGTAATATTTGCAACGAGCTTTTTCTTCACCCCGGTCTTAATTAAAGAGCTCTGCAAAAACCCAGTGCGGGAGAAGGGGGGTGACTTGCGACCGAATTCCCCCAACACTGAGAGCTTCTTTTGCGATGCGGCCTCCCCTGTTTTGGCGGAGGGACGAATTTTAGGCAGCGCGGAGGATTCGGTGACGTCCTCCCCATGGCCGGTGCCACCAACCCCGCTCGGGCCGCCTATAGCGCTGAGCTTTGGAGCCATTACCGACAAACAGAGCTATACAGCTATTTCTGCAGTGCACCCCCTTTATTTTTTTGCATGGCACCCCCTGCATTTTGCAGAGCAGCCTCCCTTTATTTTTTGCATAGCCCCCCTTTATTTTTTGCATAGCACCTCTTTATTTTTTCCAGTGCGGCTCCCCCTTTATTTTTTGCATAACGCCTTGGTTTTTTTGCAGTGTGCCCCCCCCCTTTATTTTTTTGCAACGCAACCCCTTTATTTTTTGCGGTACAGCCCCCTTTGAATTTTTGTGCATAGCCCCCATTTTTTGCAATGCACCCCCCTTTATTTTTTCCAATGCAGCTCCCCTTTTTTTTGCATAGCTCCCCTTTATTTTTTGCAACGTAACCACTTTATTTTTTGCATAGCATCCCCCCATTTTGCAATATAACCCCTTTATTTTCTGCAATGTAACCCCTTTATTTTTTGCATAACACCTCATTTTCTGCAGTGTAGCCCCCCCTTTATTTTTTGCAATGCAACCCCTTTTTTTTGCACAGTATGCCCTCATCTTCCAATGTAACTTTTATTTTTTGCAGTGTAACCCCTTTATTTTTCCCAATGAGATCCCCCTTTTTTTGCATGGTTCCCTTTTATTTTTTCTAGTGTAACCCCTTTATTTTTTTGCAATGTAACCCCTTTATTTTTTTAATGTAACCCCTTTATTTTTCCCAGTGCAGCTCCCCTTTTCTTAGCATGGCTCCCTTTTATCTTTTTTAGTGTAAGCCCTTTATTTTTTGCATAACACCTCATTTTCTCCAGTGTAGCCCCCCCTTTATTTTTTGCAATGCAACCCCTTTATTTTTTGCACAGCACCCCCTCATTTTTCAATAAAACTCACTTATTTTTTGCGTAGCACCCCCCTCATTTTTCAATGTAACCCCTTTATTTTTTGCAATGTAACCCTTTTATTTTTTGCACAGCACCCCCTCATTTTTCAATAAAACTCCCTTATTTTTTGCATGGCACCTCCCTCATTTTTAAATGTAACCCCTTTATTTTTTTTTATAGCACCCCCTCATTTTTCAGTTTAACCCCTTTATTTTTTCCCAATGTGACCCCTTTATTTTTTGCCTAGCCCCCCGTTTTTTGCAGCGCAGCCCCCTTTATTTTATTGCAGTGCAACCCCTTTTTATTTTTTTGCACAGCACCCCCTCATTTTTCAGTCTACCCCTTTATTTTTCCCAATGTAACCCGCTTTTCGCCTTACTGTCCCCTGCACTTTGTGCGCTGCCGCCCCGCGCATGCGCAGTTCCCTCCTCACCCCCCCAACCCCGCACGGGAGTGGGGCGTTGCGCGCTCGCGCTCCGCCTCCGCGCCCGCGGCGCGCGCCCCGGGGCGCAGTGCGCCTGCGCGGGGGCCCCCGTGTGGCGCTGCGAGAGGCGCGAGGAAGCGAAAGG
>VWYH01005180.1:28960-65644 GCA_013399365.1 Pampusana beccarii | reverse complement strand
AGCTCCCGCGGCCTGCGGAGAGGAGGAGAAGCGAGTGGCTGTAAATAACCCCGCGCCATGGCCGCATCGGCCGCGCTGGGGCCGCCGGCGTGGACGGGCCCGGGGGACGTGCCGGAGGGAGCCGGACGGAATCGCCGATAACCGCTAAAAATAACACGGGGGAAGGAAAAAAAAAAGCCGGAGGAGCAGCGTGTCGAAGCTTGGCTTTCTGCGCGGACTGGATTTCATGCCGAGGGGGTGCGCGGTGTGTCGGAGGCAACCTGGCCATTTTGCTTCTCCATTGCTTTTTTTTTTTTAAATTATTCAACGTTTGGAGGCTTGTTGTGGTGTTGGGGTTTTTTTATTTTTTTTTATTTTTTTTATTACCCCGCCTTTTTACTGTGTTTTCGCTGTTTTCGGAGCCACCCCGAGGATGCCGCGTTCCCCCCGCTCTGTGCAGCGCACGGTGGGAACCGAAGCGCCCGCAGCTGCGAAAACGTGACTTTAAAACAAAACGAAATAAAATCACACAAACCCACGAAGAAAACACCGGATCTCTCCACGCGGGAAGCGCTCTGGACTCGTTTTGTTTTGTTTTTCTTTCGTCCCTTTTTTTTTTTTCCCTTGCATAAATTAATCCTGCTCATAAGGAAGTAGTAGCTGTTTCCATGGTTGTTTTTTTTTTTTTTTTTCTCCTCCTTCCTTCGTCTTTTCGTGCGACGAAGAGGAGGAGGAGGAGGCTTCTTCCTCACCGCCTCAGCAACACCTTTTCCCTCGGGAAATGCACAAAGTTGATGCCCGGCACCCCACACTGGAAGCTTTTATTTTTAAGGGGGGGAAAAAAAAAGAAGGTAGCGAGCCCAGGGTGGCTGCTCAGCCCCTGCTTGTTTTAACCCCCACCCCCATTAAAAAAAAAAAAGGAATTTTGAAGCTTCCTTTAATCTTCCTGCGTTGGAAAAATGACGGAGCGTCCTTAATAATGAGTCACCATGGGAAAAATAGATGCGGTGACACCGCGGCGCGGGGGGGAAGGTCGGTCCCCGCCGGCTCTGCCCCACGGAGGGGCCGGGGGGACTCGAACCCGCGGCCCCGAGTGGCCGAGCGGCCCCGGGGGGCGCGGGTGGTGCCGACCGGGCCCTAAAATGGCGCCGGGGCCCCGGTTTGGGGTGGGGGGGAGCGGTTGGGGTCACCCCGGGGTGCGGGGGGTAACCCCTGGGGTCTCCTGCATCCCCCGGCCTGAGCTGAATGAGCAGCAACCCCCATCTCGGCATCATCAGCGCTCAGAAATTGCCTGATTTTAATTCTGTTTCGCCTATTTTTTTTTTTTNTTTTTTTTTTTTTTTTTTTCTTTTCTTTCCCGAGCCTAAAATTTGTGGTTTCGTCTGCACCAGCGTGGGATGGTGGTTCTGTGTTCGGGGGGGTTTGGCGTGTCCGTCGGTCCAGGTTGCGTGAGCCAGCGTTGTACAAAGGCAGGGTTTTTGGGGTTTTGTTTAATTCCAGGCACAGCTGGCTGAGGGAACAGGGGCACTCAGGAGTGGAAATCTGAGATTCCTGGGTCTTATTTTGGCCGGTCCTCCTCCTTTTGGAAGATGTACTAAAGCAGGGAAAAAGTTGCTATGGTACTGTTGCTTAGAGATGGATGGGAAAAAATGGCAGGCGCTGAATTGTTAATTACCTTTTTTCTGTTGTTGTTGGTTGGTTGTTTTTACCTTTGTGAGTTTGGGAAGGAGATTTTTCATCCCTTCTTTCTGTAGTTTCTCTCTGGTTTTCAAATCTGATTTTTAACCGGGATTTGGGTGTTTGGATGAGGTTGATCTCAGGCGAGTAAACACAGTTAAAACACGTTTCAAAACATGCGGGTGCAGCTACTAATGCATAGGGGGGATGACACGCCGCCTCTGAGACCCTTTTGGAGATGTAAACCCCAAAATACTGGTGGCTGTGAAGGGGAGATGTGTTGAGCCGGGTTTTAGGCTCGACTTAAAGGTGCTGTAGGTGGACAATGGAGCGAGGCTTCCTTTGTATGCTGGTGCTGCCTGGGGGAAGGGACACGTTGCACAAGGACTGCGTGTGGCGGGGGTATATCCATAGGGAAGGGGGTATAGATCCGTAGGGAGGGCGCTGGGGTGGGATGCGAAGGCTCCTTCCTTGGAAAAGGACGGTTTAGTTCGGAGAGAAAGTCTTTGGAGCTGGAGCTGGGCTTGGCAAAACCCAGTTCCCACCCATCCCCCAGCCTGAGAACAGGGTGAAGAGCGTGGGGAGGCTGAGCCGCGGAGGCGGAATTTGGGGGGAAATAACGCCTAAAATCTCCTTTTGGGTTGCGACCAGCAATAGCGTTACCCCTAAAGCCTCCGTGCGCCCCACGGGAGGGAGCGTTTTGCCATTTTTGCTGAGGAAATACTGGTATTTCCATGTTAAAGCCTGCATGCAAGCGATGCTGGTGCAGGGGCAAGTTTGAGAAACAACCATTTTGTTTCTAAAGGAGCAAGGATTTAAGGGAGACTCGGGAAACTCGAACCCAACAGGCGAATTCAGGCGGAGGGGGTTGCTGCTTCCCTCCTCCCCCTTCAGTTAACCACTTAGTGTGGGAACCTTGCCTGGGTTTGCAGTCTGGCAAGCAATTCTTTTAAGGAAGGCATTAAAATGAAAGAGGTGTTTTGCAGAAAGCGCATTTTATTTTTTTTCGAAACGTTCCTGGTTGGTTTTGTTCAGCGTGAATTGAAATAACGCTCTCTGCTTACAAATTCTCCTCTCAAATGAGAGGATACTGAATCTGGTCTCAAGAAGCGCTGGCTTACGTGAGCAGTGTTATCTTTTTTTTCCTTAAAAGCCTTTTCCTTAATCTATTGTCTTGATATTAAAGGGGGTTGCAAATGAATGATTTTTATGTGCATTTTAACAAGTTGTTATAGGCTTTCTGTACTTCTACACAGATGCTCCCTTTTAAAAAACGAACTTTCTAACGAGTTATTAAGGCATTCCCGGATACAAAAGCAAATGGGTGCCAGGGCGGGAGGTCGGCTCTTAGGCTGGAATAAGCGGCGAATCTGTGTTTTAGGAGATGAGAAGCAGCGGCAGCAACCGTTTGGGTTCCTCTAATTAATGCTGCCTTAACTAGCAGGAAAAAAAGTCATTCACCATCATTGAAACAGATGCTCGGCAGCTTGCAGAACAAGGCGACTAAATATAGTAACAGTTGTCCCCAGCACAAGTGCTGCCCTTCCATATATTTATTTTTTTCCCCGTGTTTTCTCCCAGTTATCTGAAAGAACACGGCTTAGTCCGTTTATTGGTGTTTTAAAGGGCAAGAGGAGTAAAAGCCTCTTCATTATGAGCCGCGTGACTCTGGGATGGCATCTCCTGTTCTGCGTGGGGATTACGACCAAGTCCAGGAGAAGCCCAGGCTTCCAGGAAACCTTTACAATTGTTAGAAATAAATTGCAGATGCGTCCTGAAGTGGTTTGTGTTTTAAACACAACAGCTCTGAGGAGCTGCTCTGCGAAAAGCTGCTGTAAGGGCAAGCGCGGGTTCGTTTTCAATAACTTCTAGAAAACATTTGGTCGGTTTACAAGGGCTCTGTGTGTCACCCGATGGACTGAGGCAGCGGGGTTTTGGTCAACTCTTCTCAGATGTGGGGCAGAGCGGCGAGATTCAGAAGAATCTCGGTGCGTATTTAGGGTGATTTCTGCTAGAACAGCACCGTTTCTGTGTCTTTTTCCCACGTATGGCAGCGGCAGGTCTCGCGGTGCCTTTCCGCAGGAACGGGCTCGAGTCGGAAGTAATAGTGCTCTATTTTTTCTAGTAAAACTGTCAAATATGTTCCCAGGCTTTTATTGCTTCTAATCGAGTAATAGCTCTTGGGTATCACTTAGGATGCGAACTCATGGTGGTTACACTGAATCAGCTTCGCATATAGAGATCTCTATCCAGGTGTATTTTTATTTTAGGAAAATGCAGATGTCTACAGAATGAACTGTTCCTGTTCTCTGGATTCGTATCGTTTTTAGGTGATGGTGTTTTCATAGATCAGGTACAAGCCTTTTTAGTTCAGAGCCTTTTGAAGGGACGAGAAAGGTAAAATTCATGCCCTTGCTTTCCTGAAGCAACGTCTAGAATATTGGGCAGTATCAAGACCTGTTTGCGCCACAGTTTACAAATATCTGCTCTAAGGTAATGTTTAATTTTGCAGATGAAACCCAAGAAGTTGATGGGAGAACATTTGGTTGGGGGATTAGGGCAAGGGGATTAAATTAATTGCCCAGAATCGGAAGGTGCAGAAGCCACCAGGCGAGTCCTGCTTGAGTCTCAATCAGTTCCTAGTGAAAGTTTCAAAGAAACGTAATGAAAAGCCGCAAAGATTTGGACTAAGCTTCTATTAAGTGTTTTCATACACTGAGCCCTGTTAGATAAGATGATGTCAGTTGGTTAGAAAATTCTGTCATCTGCTGAGCTTTTCTGGCATTGGTTCTTCTCTGAAGTTTCTGTGTTTATTTGTGATTTGATGAGAGCAGCTTGTGTTGTCGCTGAGCTGCTCCGGAGCGGCGTTGGCTTTTGGTACTTCTTGCCCTTATCCTAAATGCCTTTGGTACGATGATAAAATAATCCAAGCCCTCTTTCTTCCAGGCTGCGGGAAAGCGCGTCGAGAACGTACCAGTCCTCGCGAGGCTTACAGGGTTGTTAAATTCATTCATCAAGTTGGAAAAGGGGACGAGAAAAGGCTTAAATTTGTTTTGCGATAGCCTTGTTGACTTGTTTTCTTCCCTCCTTGCTTTTCGTAGGACAGAAAAGTCACGCCAAGTCCTCCAGCAAATGACCTTATTGCCGTCTTAAGGTGTGTCCAAAATTAGGTCCTCGTCTTTGCTGAGGGTGAGGCGGCGCTAGCCGGCTTTTCGTAAAAAAGGAACTAAATATCCAAATGAGTTTCGGATTTTGGACGGGTCGGTGAGTCAGGATGAACCTGGGGCTCTTGGGGAGGTTTGTTTTCGTGAGCTGGTGTGTGACAACCGCTGGCTGTCCTGCCGTTGCGGTGCTTTCACGCTGTTGTCAGCTTGTGAAGAGGAGGAGGAGATGCCTCCTGCGTGTGAGGATGCACCTGAGAAATACGGAATATCAAAAAAAGATGTTTGGGAAGGGGTAAAACTGAGGCTCACCCCTCTCGGCTGGTTTTAGACTATGGAAGGTTTCGGGACAGTCGTTGCTGGTGGGGCGGATATGTTCTTATTTTGGTAGCTACCAAAAATAAGAGCTTGTGAGATGTTTTGTCGTGTGTTTTTTATTAAGTTCAGTGAACTTGCTGAGGTCTGAGAACGCCCTGAAACCCAAGACTGCAAAGGCAAACATTCCTAAACAATGAACTGAGGAATAAACTAGAAAGTATGATTAGTCTCTATAATAAGATTTCGAGTTTAGCTGCATCTTCGGCATGCCGATTTAGAAATCTCGTGGGAGGAATATGAGCCTGACAATGGAAATTCACAGTGTACAACCAGGCTCTTGCCTTTGCACGAGTCTTTGTAGTGTTCTAAAGACTGTTTGACCAGTTAATGAAAATCAGACAAAAGCTGCTTTTTTCGTTGCTCGAGCCAACAAGTCCGTAGTGTTTCCCACCTTGGACTCGCAAGAGGTTTTGCCTGGTGAATAATGGCAGTTCTGGTCTCCTCGAGCCTGAAAAAAACATCTCCAGCACTGTTCTGCAGCAATGTATTAAGATGTGGTGACAACTCCTGTACTACAAATAAAACCCAGCAACTGCTTTGGTTTCTGCATTTCCATAGTTATTGTTTAACCTGCTAACGCTGCGTAATCGTCCCGTGCAATCTGTAAAATCCTGCAGCGGGGAGATAACATCCTTTCATAAAAGAGTAAACATGGTTACAGGCTTTTCATAAATACGCTGGGATATATTCCAGGGCCTGCTGCAATCTGATCTATTAGGTTGAGTATGAAGACGGCGTCTCTGAATTCGGTTGAAACAGCATCCTCCTTGGGATGGATTTTTTGGAACATCCTCCTTGGGATGGACTTTTTGGAACGTCCTTGGGATGGATTTTTTGGAAGTGTATCTTGTAGCCCTGGATGTGGCTGTGCCTTGTCCGAGGTCCAAATGTTCATGATGACTTGGGTGAGAATGCAGCGGAATCGAGACGTGGAAGGATCATCAACTTTCCGCTTAGACAACAAACCGATCACGGGAGAAGAGCTGCAGTCGGTCTTAATGACGGGTTTCTGTTTAAAGACCCAGACGTCTTTTCAGAACAAAAGGGAGATTTTTTCGCTTCCTTCTTCTTCCCCTTTTAGTTAAGCTTAGCAATGTAAAATTGAGAGCACTTTTTTTTTAAAGCACGCATGTAGCCGAAGCGTGGACTTTCAAATCTGATCAAAATGTCCTGAATGTGTCCTCGTCTCAACACTTAAGTGCCAGATAAGTCCAAAGATCTCTGGAAGGAGCGTGGATGGATGATCTGTTGGATGCTGGTGGCTCTCAGATGGAGACAATACCGCCTTGTATGTGTTCCTCTAGGATATCCCTCCATCCCAACAGAAGAGCTTGCGTGTCTCTTGTTATCCCCTTATGCGGTAGGAAATCGCAGCTGGGTTCAGACCAAGTTCTTGTAGTGAAGGTGATCGAGTACCAAATCAAAATGGAGTTTGAAATCATCTTTGAGCTCAATAAGAAGACTGCTGCCAGGTTGTAAATGATTTTCCTTTTTTAGCCAACCTCCTCCAGGTACAAAGCTTAGCTGGTCGTGTTTTCTGTCCGTGGGTTCATTGAGTAACTTACTGTCCTGGCGCACATTTCCCCGACTGTGGTGTCTGTGTTTTTGGTGAGATGCTCCTGGCTTCCGCGCAGCACAAAGCACCGAGCCGTGGTCCATCCGCTCCTGCTGCGGCTGTGAATACCTCTCGGCCTCATTAATAGCGACTGCTGCCGAAAAGCACATAGAGGCTCATTTAGACATTCCCTCTGTGGCAGCTGTGGGTGACCTGTAACGGTTAACAGGGCAAAAGAAGAGAAACAAATTGCTGAGCTGTATGTTTAAAGTAGTTGTCTTTGGAGGAAAAAAAGTCTTCCGGTCTCATTAGCATCCTAACTGTGAGGAGAATAAAAGCTCAGGATGGATAAGTATCTCCCTTGTATACGTAATCAACGTCTGATTTAATTTCAGAGGATCTGTGCTTGTGTGTGTGAGACACTGCCCTTGGAAAGCCAGCTAAGTACGCATCTAGACAGCTAACGATCTGCACAGTAACCTCATTGTAATCAAAGTTTAAATAAACCTTTGCTCTTTTTCTTAACTGTAAAGCAACTTCTTGGAAGTATTAGTAGCAGAGAAGCTTTGCCGCGTTTAAAAAACAAAAACGACTTCAGCACTGGTGTTGTAGGTGATATGCTGGTTGTGGGTACAGTGATATACGCTGGTTTTTGGCAGCTGCTGAGCTCAGGAAGCGTCTTTTCCTCTGCATCCATTCAGAGAGTGCAATCCCTCGGTTGTGCTGGCATTTCACGCTCTTGTCTACCTCGTGTCAGACTAATTTTGGAAAACAAGCATTTAAAGGTGAAGCTGATCCCCGAAACAGCATAAAATTAGGAAGCGGCTTTCCTGGCGGTGGTGGGGATGTGTTGCAGATGGGCTGGTGTGTCTGGCTGGTCCTTCAAGTACCGGAGGAGCCCTGTTGGCCTGGTAGTGCCCGTATTCCTCGAGATCGTGGAATCACAGACTTGTTTGGGTTGAAGGGACCTCCCCAGTGCCCCCCCTGCCATGACAGGGACATCTTCAGCAGCTCAGGTTGCTCAGAGCCCCGTCCAGCCTGGCCTGGGATGTCTCCAGGGATGGTTCATCCACCACCTCTCTGGGAACCTGGGCCAGGCTCTCACCACCCTCAGGGCCAACAATTTCTTCTTCATGTCTGGGCTGAATCTCCCTCCTTTAGAGATACAGGTCTGCTGAATTCTTATAAAACAGAGCTGAGAAACCTCACCCGTCATTACCATGACATTCAAGCCAGCCTGTTTCCAGCTCTACTTTGCAAAACCTTGACTTGGAGTTGCATCAGAAGAAACGCTATTAACATCTAGCTGGCCAAGGAGCTCAGTTGTGGAAAGTTTTAAGCTCTCGCCTATGGAGCAAGCTCCCGGAGCGCAGCTAGTCGCTGCAAATGGAGCACAGAGCGTGCGCCGGGCTCTCCCCGGAATATGGAGTTTCCTTGGGCTGACACCTGGCTCACGCCGAGGACTGCGCTGCCAGTTGGTTTAGTCACAGGAACAAGCACTTTCTCCAGGGTGATGGGAGCGGTGAGTCACGAACCAACAAAATCACATTGGGACGTCTGTATTTGGGTGACTGGTGGGGCAGCACGGGAGAGGCCGGCCAGTTTGAATACAGGGTTTGTGGAGAAGGCTGGGCTGGCTGGGAACTGACTTTATCTTCAGGGGAGTGGGACTATTTTTTCCTGCCTGGTTTCAAAGGTCGTACGCTTTTAGGAGTAGGTGAGCTCTTTTGGGTTGTGGGTTGACTGTGAGTGCTTGGATCGGTGGCTGCTTTCTGTCAGAAATGAATGTCAAGTTGTCAAACCTGTTGGCTGAATTGCAGCTGGTCACTCGTTCATACTGAGCTGTGGTTCAAAGTGGGAGAGCGATCCGGTCGTTTGGGGTGGTCTAAGAGGCAGATAAACTCTATTTTCTTCTTAAATACCGTTTTCTGGAAAACATACAAGCCTTGGAGAAGACGTTTGTGTTTCCCTGGAGAAGTATGAGCACCAAGACTTGCAAAGCCTGAAGATGATACATATTTAAAGTACTGCGCAGCATGGCGGGAGACCATAATGTTATGACTCCGCATTTTCCTCCATCTGCTGCCGAATACATGCAAAGCAGGGCTTGGAGAAGCAAAACCGAGATGGGGAATTACCCTTTCATGTAAGAACGGAAAAAGTCGATTAATCACGAGATTCCCCTGCGGTTGTGATGCGGTGCGTTCTTAAAATTGAATCCGAACAAATCCTAAAATCAGTCACACAAGAGAACGGGCTTGAGCAGTTCCTCTGCAGAAAGCATTCAACGTAGCCTATCGGCACCGGTATTTTTGAAGCGAATCTGCAGATGATGATTTAAGCTGGAAGAAAAAATGCCCTGGAGATGGGCCTCGGCGGCTCTGTGTCTAGCGTGCAGAAACGCGATACCGCGCATCCGTGGAGGCTGGAGGGTGAAGAATCACCGCACATCACACCTGACGCAACACAGCTGAACATGCGGAGTTTCTACAAAGTTTCGTAACAAAGAGTTGTATTTATTCTCCTCTTCTTGGAGAGCAAGATCGTTGTGATTTTGCTATGCATATGTATCTTCCCTAATCAATTTCGAACCTGTTAGCCCGTTCCAGCTGTACTTCAGGGCAAAGGGGGATTCGTAGTCTCAGAGATACGACGTTCCTTTGAGTTTTGTGAAAACAAGCGGTTTTAATAGAGGAGAGAGACCTGATTAGTGGCCCCATGGAGAGAAAAGCTGCAGCGAGAGTGCAACCCTTATTAGACATTAAAGAATCCACATGGGAGAGCGAGGTGTTCCTGAGCGTGGGAAAAGCTGCACTGGGAACCGGCAGTTATTGGACGCCGGAGAATTCGACCTCAAGACGTGCATCCATAAGAAATGAGCCTTCGTTATTTCTGCTCACAAAGCCGCTTTGATTTCTTGTAGTTTTAATAACGTATATACCAATAAGCTCTGCTGCTGCTGCTTCTTAATTGTACAGAAGTGACCATGAGGAAAAGTTCTTTAATGACAGAGCTCCTGCCTTTTTTCTGGCCGGCTGAGGCGGCCTCGCGAACGAGAAACTTGTGTCATTCAGCTGCCTTTACGCAACTTTAGCCGGGTGATTTTGCGTTAAGCCCTTGCTGACGGTTGGGTCGAGGCCTGATGCAACGCGGGGTTCAGGGCGGGGGGATCAAAACCAGCCCCGCCGGGTCTTGCTGAGCACAAGCTGAGGTTTTTATTTTTAATTCTTACAGCTTCGTTTAATCCCAGTATCCAAAGCGTGGATTCATCTCCCCGGCTTGTGTTGGCCAGGTTGAAGAGTTTCTAGGAGTCCTTTTGGATGTTGTTGGGTGTTGCAGTGGAACAGATTTCTATCTGGCGGATCTATATTCCGGTTTCACCTGATGCGTACGCGCTAGAACAGCTTATCTGTGGCAAAACGTTTTGGCAACGGGAGTTGCGGAAAAATTTCCTGCTATGTTGGCTGTTGGAAGAAGTAGCTGCTACTGACAGTAGCAAGCATGAATAAACTGTTTTAAATATTCTGGTTTTTCTCTCTCTGGTGGTACATAATAATTTGTATATTAATACCTCAGCGGTATCGAAACGGTGAGTTTGCAATAAAGACATAAATAAAATGTCTTAATTAGGAAATCACGCTTAGTTGTGTCTTAAAATGGAGCATTCAGCTGAGCTGCAGAGCGCTTAGTTCAGCACAGAGCTATCTGCTGGACTATCTGATATGTCAGGCGCGTTGCTCTTAAATAACAGACGTATCAAAAGTCTCGGGGAATGTGCCTGTGCTGGCTTTTTAATTTCCTACTTTGTCATCTCGTAGGGAGGGATTACGAGTGTAGACAAAGCCCTGGCTGTTTTCGGTGCGTGGCAGGAACACGTGCTGGGGCTCGTTAACAAACCCCCGTTAACAAACGCACCCAGAGTTGGAGATTGATTGATTTTTTTTTTTTGCTGAATGCTGCAAAGTCTCAGAGTGCTCTGGGTTGGAGTAATTTGGGTGGTGGGGTTCACCCCTCTCATGTAAAGGGTCCAACCGAGCTCCAGAACCCATAATGCTGCTGAATTTTGAGGTTTCCCTGAAGATCTTTATTCCTAGGAGGAGAGCTGCGGAGAATTCCCTCAAGATCGTCATTTTTCTCCCCCTAAAGGTCGCAGAGCCAATAAAGATCGCTCTAAACAGGTTTTAAAGCATCTCAGATTGCAATCTAGAAAATTATGGGAGCTGGGTAATTAGGGCATGTTTCTGAGTCATTGCTGTCACAAGGTCTGTTCTCGGTATGGCTTGAAAACCAGCGCTCCTTGTGATACGAGGAGCTTTGATTTTTGCCTGGCTTTGGGAAAGTAAAAGGTTTTCAAAGCCTTGTGTGGTGTGGATTTATCACTCGCCCTGAGCTTTCCTACCTCCTGATCATCCAGAACGCTCACGGCGACTTATTGGTGTAGAAACGGCAATTTTGTGCCGAGAAAGGTAGAATTAGAGAGGCGTTTAATTGGTTTTATTTTTAGCCATCTTTAATGTGATGTAGCAGCTGGGGATCAGGAGAGCCAAGACCATACGTTGTGTTTCTGGAGGCTGCTGGACGTGCTCCATACGTTGCCGTGTGTACGTTGCCCTATTTGTCCTTAAGCATTTGAGATGCCGTTTGGCAAATTCTCTGGGGTTAAATGACAATGTTACCAAGACAAGCGGTTGTGGCTCGTTGGGTGACAGTTCCCCATATTTGTTAAAATTTAATTTTTAAGTGTTGTTTTCCAAGGCTCTGGAATTCTGCTTGTTGTTTCTATGGAGGTCCATTTCAATTAATTTGCATTATTTTCATCCCAGCCCTGTGCACATTTCTTTATGGTCTGCCTTTGGGTTTGCTGTCCTGCATCGGTTACTGGATGAAAGAGCCCCAACCCAATAATGCAGTTTGTGCGTTTTTGAGTCTCTTTTGTTCAGGTTGTATTATTCTTCTGTATCTGTAAGCTCTCAGTTCTTCCTCCCATGCCAGGCACATGATGATATTGTCAGATTTTCAACTGATACTCTGCATTACTTGCAGCAGAGTGCAATTCCAAAGACTTGGGCCGCTCAGGTCTGAAGGTGGTAAAATCTTGTATCACCCTTGATATGAAACCGCCTTTCTAAAAAAAAAATAAAAATTAGAAGCACGTAAATATTTTTCTTGGCAAATAAAGTATGTGACTATGATGAAGCTTGGTGGTATGTAATCTTAGGCCAAGCATGTTATGACTATTAAATGCTATATTTTATTTATTATAGTAATGCCCCCATGATCAATTATAGTGCTTATTCTTTGCAAATGCCCTGTGAAGACCCAAGTCCCCTTCTGTCGGCTTCGGAACTTTTACGGCGGTGAATATTTAACGCTGTGTTTGTCGGTGCTGCGGGAGGGAGAGGTTTACGGTGCCATTCATGCCGTGAGTTGGTGATACTGGGAGCTGGTGCTTAACTGGGAGCAGGATTTTTTGGGGCTGGGGGGCCTGCGGTGCCAGGGGGTTTGCTGCTTTTCCGACGTGTTATGTTGTGTATTCATGGGTGGGAAGTAGATGCACGTACAGATGGTTTGTGCAGGGGGAAACACAGGCTTGGAGTAGCCCCCAGAATGGGATATGGGACTGGCTGGGGGCTGGGAATGAGGAGAAGAGACGCAGACATCTGGAGAAGTATTATTTCAGGTCACATAATTTTGTTATGAAATAACAACAGAGCGAGAGGAACGCGATTGGCCGAGAGGAGCTTCAAGCTGTGCGAGCATTTCACTGAATAATGCAGGCTGGGGCTTGCCTGGCTTATATAAGAACGGAGGAGGACGGGGTTTGAGCGCGGCACGGAAAAATGAGCCGTGCTTTTCAGATGGCTAAAGATACCTGGCTTTAGTAAAAGGGAATCCAAAATACTCAGGTGTCCTGATCGTCGATTCGTGCTCTTAACGAGCCGTGCAAAAACAAGCACGAAAAACCTCCTGCCTTATTTTTGATCTTGCACCGTGTCTTGGGTTTAGTGGGATCTGGAGCGTAACGTCGCGCTGACTTCTAATAAAAATCTGAAGTTTTTTAGGGATGTAGCTGACCTTCAAAGTCTGCGGTGATGAAAATGGTTGGATATGATGTCTTTACAAGTTTGGGGGGGAGCTGAACGTGAGAAATCAGGAGGTAATATGATTTAAAGTGGGATTCAGTTTAAATTAAACAAATCTCCCTGATTTTGACCTACCTTTTCCTATCATGTATATATCATCCTGTAAAGACCCTAATCACTTTATAAAATATTGCAGCTAAAAGGTAACATCGGTTTACTAAAAACTTGCTCGCCGGCTCTCTAATAGTCCATCCTTTGTTCCAAGTGCTGCTTCTTGGGAATAGCAGAAGGAATTTGAAAAGCAGCACCTGAGATGAAACGGTTAATTAATTAGAAATGGTGAGGCGAGGGCGATGTGGGGAAGTCGGGAAGGCTGTGGGGTGAGGGACGATTTTGGCTGTGTCTGGGTGACACGTTTCCCCTGGGGAGGAGGAACCAGCCCTGCGGAGGCTGCGATTCCCAACCCCCGGATGGGAGGAAGAGCGGGGAGGAGGAGGAGGAGGAAGAGCCAGGGAGCCAGAGAACACACCGAGCAGCCATGCCAAGAGCCCAGAGACATTTCAGCTGCTTGATTATAGAGGTGCTTTGATCTAGAGTGAATAAACCCATAATGCTTAAATTATGAATTCCTTTTCTTTGTCTGAAAAGCTGGATTAGCGTGGCTTTGTTCGAGCGGTGATTACCGAACAACTTTTAAAAATGTTCTCTGAAAAGGCCGCTCGATGTGTGTTTAGAGCCGGGCGCTGCGATGGCGCTGTGCCGGTGGAGGGGCTCGGTGACACGCCGGCTTTCGCACGTCCTCCTCTCCTCTGGACTGTAAACCCCTCCAAAAATACAGCCTCATCCACCTTCCTTACAAAACGGAGCTAATGATTAATCAGCGAGAGTCGCAGGCGGGAAGAGGCACCACAAAGCCGTGTTTTCCTGAGGGTCTGCGGGTTCGGAGCGGAGCGAACGAGCCTCTTTGTTGTGCGGTTGGTCTGCCAGCGATTGTGAAAGGGCAGCAGCCTTCTTGGAAAGGGCTGACGCACAGGTATAAAGATACCGGGCGGAGGTTGAGAGGAGCCGCGCTGTGAACGCTTCCAAAGGTCGCAGCGGTGCCTCCCCTTGTCTTTTGTCCCCTTGCCTTTTGTCCCTTGGGATCCAGACACAGGTTGCTCCTCGGAGCACGATCACCTCCATCTTGCCATAACGTGCGATCCGCATAACGAACCGCGGCGGTATCGCCGCCTTTCCTCCAAAAAGTATCGTGTTTTGGTTGGGTTTTTTTTTCGCTTGTATTATTGCGCTGCGGTAAAGCCGTCTGGTGATGCAGCACTGCAGATCTCCCCCTC
Source organism: Pampusana beccarii (assembly GCA_013399365.1). NCBI lineage: Eukaryota > Metazoa > Chordata > Aves > Columbiformes > Columbidae > Pampusana > Pampusana beccarii. The sequence goes on along the minus strand of VWYH01005180.1, from coordinate 51,477 downwards.
ATCCTCCTCCCGGCAGCATCTGCCAAGCCGGGAGCAGCTCGGAGAGACGCCAACGGGTGGGGCCGGGCCGCATCACTAGACAGATTAATGTTCGCGGTGGGGGCCCGGGGGATGCGAGCGATCACAGGACCGCGGTGGGGCACGGAAAATGCGAACCTTCCTCTCCCAGCAGCTGTCCTTGAATACTCGGGGCTCTCTCCTTCTCGGTTTTCTTTCACCCCACCCTGTTCCACGCTCCCTTTCTCCTCCCCCCCGTCTGCCTCCCTCGCTTTCAGCAAAGACGATTGTCACAGATTATCCTCGGGGCTCGTCAAGGGTACGGTGCAGGAGACCAAAGCACGGCGTGTATTTATGTATCCGGATAACGGATGGATTAAAACACGCCATCTCCCAGTGCAGTGATTTAAGACCAGTGGAATACAGTGGTGTCCTTCCCCCATCCTTCTCTGATTTAAAAAAAAAATATATATATTTTTTTTAGTTAATGGCAGGCAAAGTACACTTTTCCCAATATAAAAATCAACCTGCAAGAGTTGTGCATTTGCTGGGTGATTTTTTTTTTGCGGTACACAGGGAGCATATTATGTCAGTGTTCTGTATCTTCTGTGCTTTCTGCGCAGCGTTAGCTCGAGTATTTGAACATTTTAACACATTTCTGGATTTCCTGCAGCAAAAGAAAAATAACTGAGGTCTGTGCGTATGTTATAATAACATCAGAATGAGGAAAATCAAAGAATAGGCAGGATGGTGAGTGGGAAGAGTCCTTCAGAGCCCATTTCTGCTGTGGTGATTGCAGTCAGGAGGTCAATTAGGATTTTAGGGTTTTGGAGTAGTACTAAGATACTATTTCTTTGTTCCCCTGAAGATTTTAGACAAAGTATGGGCTTGTGTTGCCAGAAACTGTGTGTGTGAACGGTGAGCAAAAGGGAAGAACATGTTCTAACCAGTCACTTCTGTAACTATGTTATTTAGAAGAAAAACTCAATGGATATGAGAGTTAAGAGCATTCTGTCCTATCACATCTTTGTTGTGTGCAGAGAACCGGCACTGAAACACACCGTAAAGGGTGATGCTAACTAGGATACCTCATTATCTTTCATATTTTTCATCACGTTCATTCATGGCACGAACATTTTTTTTCAAATGGGCTCTTTCCTGTTTTCTTCCCCCTTCTTCCTTTCCTGTTTCTTCTCTTTTTACACGTGCCACATCCAACTGGCCGTTTTATTCCCTCACACATAATTTATTAACCATATCCTCCACTTTTCTCATCTTGCCAAATCTTGCCTTCAAGGTCAGATAACCTTATCCAGCCTCGGGAGAGCGCAGACTTTGAGAAGTATCTTTCCTGCCGTACCATTCACCATTCTTTGCTCCTTGCAGCTTTTAATTACAGTAAAAAATGACCCATGCAGGTCAGGAAACTCCTGAGAATTAAACGTCGCCGTGCTATACCCATGGGTACAAAGGCAGCAAGCTCAGCTCTGGGCTGCTCAGAGGAACGTGTCCTTTAGGTGGCTGCGCCTTTTTTGGCCTAATTTTTTCTTGTTTGCGCACATGTTCCTTAACGGGTCGTGTGCCGTATCGGGTGGAGTATAAACCAGAGGAAAAATGAGATCTAAATCCCAACCAGATTATGTATAAAATACAGTAGGTCGGGTTGGAATGAGAAGGCAGCACTCAGCTGGGCAGGTTTGCAAATCGTGTTTAAGGATTAGTCACCCCCCAACAATGCTGAGATGTGAAGGTGTATTGAAAGCCGAGCGTAACGCAGACTCAGCTGCAGGTTCTGACAGCGGCTGCTCCTCAGGCAGACGGTTGTGTTAGGTTATTCCTGCCTATATCGCTGAGAAGAGCTTTTCTTTAGGGTCTGTTTAGATCTGTTCGGCACGGTGCTGCCTTTGCGAGTACAAAATCTTCTGCAATAATTCCTCGCGGAGTTTACAAATAGTTATCAATTACTTTTTTTAATTTGTGTGTCGCTTTCCCGTTTATCAGCGCTTTCAAAAATATGCTCTTTACCTCTTTTTGTCGTGGATTAACAACTGCAGTTAAAGCCCTTAACGTGTTTTGCTCAAAATCTCTTGGCTGAGAGAAACGAACAACCAAAACACACCCTGTGGTTCTCGGCTATTTTAAAGCATTGCTATGTTCGTACTTCCCATTTTATCCTTTCTCATTATGAGTTGATGCGAGGTGTTTAAAAAAAACCATTTTAACATCATCTTGCGCGCACAAACGCGTTTGTTTTTATTTTTTTTCGTTACGTAGACATTTCCTCATCCCTAAGTGACTGCGTTGCAATTATTTAATGTAATGTACCTTAAGTAGGGTGGCGTCACCTTCCCGTGGGCTTTTCCTCAGCATGGGGCTTGTTCTGCAGCGGGGGATGTAAAACTGAACCCCAGAAACACCCCGGTCCAGGGGTACCTGTGTCGGTCACGCTCCAGAAACCTCCTGCGAGGCTGTTGTAAATAAATGGCTTTGTGTGTGGGAACGAGGAGCAGAATGAAGACTCTTGTTATAGCGCTGAATGGATTAATTATAGATGGGAGTAGCGGAATTGCTGTGTCAAGGTCGTGTTTTTCTTCAGAAAATTGTCAGGGTGTCTTTATTTCTGCTTGGGACACAATTTTAGTTTGATTATGTCTTGCTCCTCACGTTAAAAATGAGAAGTGCTGCTCTCATTGCAGATACCCTGCTATTTTTTAGCTGCTGTTGCTCTGTTATTATAAAAAGGGTGATCTCGTGGTAACTAAAGAGAAGAGAGGAGTTTTGAAAATAACGACGGAAAGTGGAAATGGCTTTTTTCCCCCTTGTTTTTTTTTGCGAACGCGTCTTCCAACCTCTGCTGTGCTTTGAGATTGATTTTCCTGCTGTATGGGAAGGGCAAACGGTTTGAAACATGTTGATTTTGAAGGAGGCAATGTTACTAAATACGATCTTTTTCTACCAGCGCTAATATTTGTGCTCTGCTCTGCTTTTCTTCCAGATATGGACGTGTCGAAAGTGTCAAAATCCTCCCTAAGAGGGGGTCGGAAGGCGGAGTGGCAGCGTTTGTGGATTTTGTGGACATCAAAAGTGCGCAGAAGGCACACAACTCTGTCAACAAAATGGGAGATAGAGACCTACGGACGGATTATAATGAACCAGGAACCATTCCCAGTGCTGCTCGGGGCTTGGATGATACAGTTTCCATAGCATCTCGTAGTAGAGAGGTTTCTGGGTTCAGAGGAGGTGGCGGGGGGCCCACTTACGGCCCCCCCCCATCGCTTCATGCACGGGAAGGACGTTATGAGCGGAGACTTGATGGGTAAGTTCCAAGGTTTCTCTAGGCAGGTATTTTGTATTTGTATGGTGAGAAACACAAACTCGTATCTAGGGCCCCCAGATGGATTTAAAATTTTGGGAATTATCTATGTTTCCTATTTTGGGTTGGAAACGGAAGTGATTTCTATCCCAGTGGCTGGTACCTTGTGGATCCATAGAGGATGTTTTCCGCAGCTGGTTGGATATCTACACTTGAAATAAGGTGGTTTTAAGATGGAAGATTTCCTTTGGCCAGCATCGATATTGGAGTTACTCTTTTCTAGAAGTAACGATTCCATGTCTTGGATAATATTAAGGCCTTGCTCGGATGTATCCCTGCTGCCAGATGGAGCTATCTTATTCTACAACATGTGGTGAAGTTCTCTCTGGAGTATCTTCGGAATACTAGAACCTAAAATTCTGTGAAAGCTTGATGCCTAGTTCTCAGTTCTCACTGTACGCAGTTGGTATGTTAATTGGATTGTCACCACAAAATTTCTAGTAGACCTTAACGATGCAGCCCCTTGGATTCTACAGACAACACGTAGCCGTGGAAATAACGCTTGGATGGAGAAGACCGAAGGCAGCTGGTGATGTTTCCATTTTGGATCTACATCATTTCCAAGTTATTGGGATTATTCTTTCTGATGGTATTGGCAAAAAGAGATGATGGACATGACTAAATTTTGGAAATTATAGTGTGTTTTTTTTTTAAATGCTGGGATAAGAACTACTGCCTTGAATTTATTGGATGGTATACAGTCAAGACACCAGTAGCCATGGGGAGTGGATTACTATCTAGTCTCTTAAAAAGCTCTTTGCTACTCCACATTAAACATACTTTAGTTTTAAGGACGTGACGCTAATACCAGTTTGTGGATACGCCAGTGGGAAATGACTGGGCTGGATGGTTACAAAGGCGGCTAGAGGAGGCCAGCAGCGCTGAGTGATCTTCTACCAGCTGCTTGATTCAGACTTAGGGCTGGAAATTAAAATAACGGATCTATTTAAGTGCCTACTGTCTCAAGAAAGAAGTCTGGGGGTTGCAGAGTTATGGTTTCAGTCTGGGACTACTTCCTTCCAGTGGAATTTTTTTTTTTGTCTGGTCACTAAGATTTTTTTTTTTCTTGTTGGTTCATCTAAAATATCATTTGACACCCTTGCCCATTAAGAAGGTGGATTACCCCTGTAAGAGGGGCCAAAATTGGGGAAGTTATGTTCACAATTCTCTCCCTAGATTTAATTGGGAATATAGGTCGTGTTTCCACACTTGGAAAAGGTTGGTATGTCCTGCCCTGTGTATATTAGCCCCTCTCCTAACCCAAGTCAAACCCTCTCTTTCCACTAACTCCAGTAGTACTTAGTACTAATAGATAAATCAAAAAAGCACTGTAGCCGTTAGATTTTCAGCTCTGCTAGCTCCTCTGTCTTCTGTGTCCTTCTCATGGATAAGGACTTTGTTCTTTTATGTCAGCTATATAGCAGTAACCCTCTAGAAAATACTGCTTTTTCTCTTACCTCGTTAAATCAGCTTTCACTGATTAACACTTTGTAGGATGCTAAATGCAATCGTTGATGAAATTGTTGATCTTGGTCCTTCAAAAGGGGGAAAAAAAAAGAGACATGTTTCTGTGCCAGATCCTGAAATACCTTTCAAAATGCCATTGTTGCGAGCAAGAGATAATGAAAATAGAAAGGCAACAATGAATTTTAAGCAGATACATAAGTTAATGACATTCTGTTGCACTGGTTAGGTGGTTTCTTATGTATAATTTGAGAGAATAAATGCAGACAAAACATGAGCGAGCTCTGTAGAAACCTTGAAAATGAGTTAGAATTTAACAACGGAGAGTGAATATATTTAGAGGATTAAGGACCTTAGTGATTCATTGGAGAAGGAATGGAAGGAACTTCCTGAGATGCTAATCGAAAAAGATTCAAATCCCATTTTCAGTTTCTAAAAGATACCTGAAATATTTCTGCCATTTGAAATAGAAGCCAGACCCGTGATGCAGGAGAGGAGGAGGAAGCACAAGGCAGAATTGGGTTATTAGGATTCAGGGGACTGAAGTGACTAATAATTGATTCTGAAGGAAAAATCCAAGAGAGAAGGCTGGAAAAAAAAAAAAAAGGTTGAAGTGTCCTTCATAAAACGAACAATTAAATTTTTAAATTAACTTTGACTACCCTGACGTATTTAGAATTTTGCAAGTATTTTTTAAACATTGAACAAATACATTTGGATCTTTCATTCTGCAGATGTAACTTAGACGTACCGTCCTGGTACTTGTCTAAATTAGACTACTAAACTATTTGTAATGTTCTTTTAACTTTATCTGTCAGCTACTATCTCTTTATTTGAGAGATTGCACTAACTTTCTTAGAACATAGAGCCTTTCTCAATGGACACAAAATGTTGGATATACTGAAACAAAACAGCCTATAGCTACTTGAAAGCAGTAAAATTGTGAAGGTAGAAATTCTGTAATTACAGACAAAAACGCCGACTGAAAAATGTAATTTATACTGCTTGCTTAGGGTCTTAGTATTTTTGGGGGGCCTGCACCCCTGTAGTTTAACTTTTCTGACATAAGTAACCGAGGTGTTTCTTGAGGGCGTGCAGGCTTGAGGAGAATGGAGTGTAGCAGTCTGATAAAAGCAAAATTCCCTCTTAAGAGGATGAAATATTTTAGAACAGCAACAAGAAACCCCCTGATTTTCTGGGCCTTTTCTACAGGTTACGCTACCCCTTTTGAAAGCAGCTTCTTACCTCTGGGTCATGCTTTGCACGGAGGCTTTCATGGCTACAGCCCAGTTTACGTTACCATTTTTGCAGAAGGATAATTAGAAGAGCTTCAGTAATTACCAAATTTCCAGAAAAAAATTTTTGAAGCTCTTAAGCAAAAATGGATGGGGGTGGAGGGGAAATGTTAATTATGATGTTCATAAACACAAAGTTTTCCTTGTTTCAAGGAAAAAATAAAAAACCAAATGGTATTTGTATGAGAATTCTGCACTGGAAAGCAGTATTTCTTTTCCTGTGCAGACAAGATGCTGGTCATGAAAGCCTGATATTGTGATTAAAACAAAATGATTGCTCAGCTTTATAGTATATGAATATAACTTTGGAGTCAAGTAAAACGTTTTTTTTTTAAGTTTGTCAGTGTTTGCTTCATAGGTTATTGCTGTTTAGTGGAGAAGCAGTCGCAAAAATAAGTTCAGCGCTGACGCGAATGTTTGCATGATTTGCTTTTAGTTGTGCTTGCCCCTTTTCTGATGAAGTATTTTTCCCCCTTCCTAAATGCAGGGCTTCAGATAACAGGGAGCGTGCTTATGAACATAGTGCCTATGGACACCATGAGCGGGGGACGGGAGGATTTGATCGGACGAGACATTACGATCAGGATTACTATAGAGACCCTCGAGAGCGGACTTTACAACACGGGCTCTATTATACTTCTCGGAGTCGAAGTCCGAACCGTTTTGACGCTCACGACCCCCGTTACGAACCTAGGGCCCGGGAGCAGTTTACATTGCCCAGTGTGGTACACAGGGATATCTACAGGGATGATATTACGCGGGAGGTACGAGGCAGACGGCCGGAGAGGAATTACCAGCACAGCAGGAGCCGGTCGCCGCATTCGTCGCAGTCCAGGACGCAGTCCCCGCAGCGCCTGGCCAGCCAGGCCGCCAGACCCACGCGCTCGCCCAGCGGCAGCGGATCCCGCAGCAGATCTTCCAGCAGCGACTCCATCAGCAGCAGCAGCAGTACCAGCAGCGACAGGTAAGGCCGCTCCGCGCGTCCTCACCCAAAGCTGCCGCCCCCGTGGGTTTTGCGTCTCATTTTCCGAGGAGTTGTGAGCCCGGGCTGTGAAAATAGGAGGTGTTTTAGTCGTTGATGGAGAAGTAAACCGGCGTGAAGTGTCAAAAGACCGAGAGCTGGGTCTCTTTAGCTTGGAGGAGACTGAGGAGTGACCTTACTAATGGTTATCAGTATGNGTGTTCCTGCTCCGGGGGATTGCACTGGATGAGCTTTCCAGGTCCCTTCCAACCCCTGACATTCTGCGATTCTGTGATTCTGTGAGTTGGCACGAAACAGATGGGAGGGGAACGCTGGTGCCGTGGTGAATTGTTTTCTGTGGTGGATCTGTGCAGCGTCCGTGAGGTGCTGGTGCGCAAAGCGGGGTGTATGGACACCAGGCCTTGCTGCACCCCAGCTGCTCTCTGCGTAAATATAATATTTGCTTGAGTGAGGGAATAAGCAAATTTGCAGCTCAACTACTTCTTACAGGACACATTTTGAAATACTCTGGGAAGTGATGAATATTATTGCCCAGTTTCCCATCATTCCCGATCACCACTAACGTTTAAAAGGTTGATAAGTTGCCATTCCCTTTTCCCCTGTTGCCTCGCAGCATAAATTACAGACTTGGAAGAATTAAAAAGAAAACAAATCCAAGTATGCATTTCCTAACAATACACCCGTGCCCTTGGTTCTGTAATAGCCACAGTAGTTCTGTATTTGTCTGGCTTTATAAACTACTTAGGGGAGGAAAAAAAGAGTGCTAGAACTAATGACCGGATTTATTTTAATAATTTGAAAATTCAAATTGAAATGCTTCTCAGATATTTAGCTTTATAGGAGTAAATTCACCCTAAGAGCAGAGACCAAGGAGCTGCCACTGTGTACCTGGTTTCTGCTGTTTGATGAAGAGCTCTGCTCTTCTGCAGGGTTTCCAGAGCTGGAAACGTTTCCTTTGCATACCAGCTCTTTTCCAAAACTGAAAATATTCATTAAGTAAAGAAGTATATCCACATAACAAAGACTTAGTGTTCAGTTATCGCTCTGAATGGAATTTTACCACTGGTAACTCTAATCAAGATAATTCTTCTCATAAAATCTTACGTGCTTGAAGGTTGGACCTTCTGGAAGGGTTCGATGGGCTGACGCTGGGGAGAGCGTGCAGAAGTGAACGTGAGGAAATGAGTTTCTCCTCATTAACCCCCACACACTCCCTATGTCTAAAGAACTGTGCAAAAATGTATTTACTTCTTTTAATTATTGTTTTCTCTTCCTGGATTTAGAAATCCAGGTTCTGTCTTGGCTAGAGAACAGGTAGAGAGGCCTCTCTAGAATATTTGAGGTGACTTTTAGGCAGCGTTAAGGCTCGTTTGTTTATTTCTAACACCTCTCTCTCAGTGAGATCTTAACGCTTAGATAAAGCCAACCCTTTGTCAAGGATTTTCACACTTATTACAGCTTAAAAGAATTGGTGAGACTTGCAGAGGTCTCCAAAAACAACCTAGAGAAGATGAATTGAAAGGAGGCCTGGTTACATTTAAAGTTTAAAAAACAAATCTCTCTTCTGGTTCTCCTTTGGTTATTGCAGAATGGATAGAAGGGAGTCCAGGAAACTCGTGATATTTATAAAATGTCATTGTTGGGATGTCGAGAGGGGATGAAATACTGCACTGAACTTGAGAGGACTAAACATGATCCCAGTGGAATAGAGTTCTGAGATTTAATCAGAAGATAAGCAGCGTCTGCTGTGCTTTAACTTTTCATTTTCTTGGCAATTTCTAGTTCTAGTAATGGAAAACCAGATGATACTTGGAAAGGGAAAGAAACATTTTTTTTGTTATTAATACAGTAAATTCAAATTCAATAGAGCGAGTAATGGAATCTGGTGGATAGTATATTTCATTGTGAAGGATCAGAAAGGAGTTTTACATGTTTTTAAGCAATAAGTTAGAATTAATAAACATTTAACCATATCTGTACTTTGTAAAGCAAAATCTCACCTGGCCTTGAAGTCTTTCAAAGCACAAGTGGACTTTTCTGTATAATTTTTAGCACATTTTGAATTTAGCAATGGAAATATGTAAACCTTTTTACTGGTAAGCTGCTCGCACTCACTGTGCGATATATTCCAGTTTCCCATACCCAGAGTGGGCAGAAATTTATTTGTATCTCCGTATCCTGGGTATTAAATTCTGCTTGCGTCAACCCCAGATTGATTTCCCAAATTCCACATCTATTTTTTGTTTCTATAGTGGGATTTATCTGGAATAACTACGGATGGTTCGTTATTGTCTGTGATAAGACTTTTTGCAATTTCTGTTGTATTTCTCAGGGGTTTGAGCAAACTGGGGATCTCTTACGGCTTTATGCTCAAGTGGAAATGGCCGATTTCGTGACGCTGTGAAATTATTAAGGTCTTTATGCCACTGAATTATTTTGAAATTGTACGTCTTGAAGAACTTTGTCACTCGAGTCTTGTCGTGTCCGTCTCTCACCTGGCAGGGTGGAGAAAAGACACAAGAAGTTGTGTTTTCTCAGACACGTGGGTCACTTACCCCGGCTCGTGTCAATGTTTGGGGACAAACTGGAGCTTGGGGACACTCGGAGCTTGGGGACACTCGTGGCTGTTGAGCACTTGTGGGAATTTCTGCGCGTGGCGCCGTCCTGTGAAAACCGAGGAGAAAGGTGGTGAAGTTTGGGCTTTGTTCCTTGTGTTGTGGTTTTCAAAGAGCTGTGTGAAGTAAAGATGATTTTCATTAGAGGGAGATGATTTTCCTGGATGATAACGTGAGGAAAGATGCTCTGCAGAACGTTTAAACAACAAAAAACCCCTTTATTTAATAAAGGTTCAGAGTTTGTTGCGTTGGATCTCAGCTAAACTTTGCTGGAAATGTATATTTGAAGGCCTTTACATGGGATTTGTAATGGGAGCTGCAAAGGAGTAATGTTAAAAAATAAGATTAAAAAGAACGTGGTAAAAATAATGCGTATTTTCTGAAGCAGGGCTTTATTTGTTGTATTTTGTGGCCTCTCAGAAGTTGCGCACCGGGCTGGTGGAGGTGAACGGTTTCTGCGGGAGCCGCTTTCTCAGACGGCGTCACCTGCGTGGATTCGAGGAATAGAATCTGTGTTTTGATGTTTTCCTAGCGTGAGATTTCTTATTCCTCACCCATGTTACAGAAAATGGTCATTGGGGTTGGTGTTTTAATCGCCTTGAAAGAGTAAAAAAAACCCTTGAAAATTAGATTTTAACTTTCTGCCACCAGAAGCCTTGATTTCTCCATTTTGTTGAGTGGAATGTGCACCACAAATGATATATTAGCAAACATATTTTCTGTACTGTGTCATGGAAGAAGCCAAATGTGCACAGGAGCTGTGGGAGCCCACAGGACACAAACCGCATTCTGTTTGTGCCCTGCCCAACCTCCTGAAAAAAAATCTCACGCGCCTTTTTGTAGAAAAGGATCTTTTCTAGGCTGCTTGTCTAGGTGTTCTAATGCGCTAAAAAAAACGCTGTGCATTTTAATGCAGTTTTGTGATGTTAAATGGTTTTACACACTTCTTACTGTTCCGTGTGTTGGAATTATTTTTAAAGCTTCGCCGCAGTGATGTGTTGAACCACATGGCACTGAGCAGTGGGACGTTTGGATCTTCAAAGTTGGGCATGTGCTGAGAAATGGGATTTAAACTTATTTACAAAATACTGGCAGAAGTGTTTGATTTCCTACAGGTGATGTCCGGAATGTTAAAGTGTGAACACCGCGTGTGGATGTTGCGTCTGTGTGACCTGAGGTTTCTTTTTGCCATCTTTTAAAATGTATTTTTTAAGAGTGCTTATTGGGTTGTGTGATGTCAAGGATGCTGGAGGATTTACTAATAGATGAATAATTTCTTAGGGCTTGGAATGTAAAATAGATCTTGCTCTGGAATTAAAAAAGCAGCTTCACTTTAGATGCAAAGTGACTTTATTTTCACCAGGATTTAGGGGAGCACAGGCATTCTTGCAGTGCTGGATTAAAGAAGTGCTGAGAAGCTGCACATATAATGTCTGAAAATGGATTTTTTTCTATAATTGTGACAGCTATATTTAAAGTTCTAATGACAAGTGGGCAAGGATTTCATAAAGTAATTAGGGATTGGTTTTTAATTTTAGATTTCTCTGTGATTAAATTCTTCCTGGAGCAATGAGTTACAGTTGGAAAGGAATACGTATGTGTTATTTTATGTGTCTTAATATTGAAATAAACTGATGAAAAATACTGCCAAGAGAATTTTAATCATGAGAAAAACAGGCTCCCTGAAACCTGCCATGGAGGCTCCAGCGTATTTTGCTTTGTTGGATACTCTGTTAGCCTGTTGAAACAACTGAAGTGAAAGTAGAAGAAAGTGAATTTAGTTTCATTACATAATGCAAACCTTTCCTTACCGTTGTCTTCATCTCCTCTTTTCCGCTTAGTTCGTCTGCCAGTTAGTGATGAATCACTGATGTACAATGGGATTTGGGGTTTTTGAGTGGGTTGAGAGATGCCTCTGCTGGGGACAGCTGAAAAATCAGGAAGAATGAGGTTGAATGGAGCTGTTGAGTTTTTATTGAACAATCTGTGCGACGGCCTTTGCTGATGTTAAATAATTCCACATAAATTTTGCAATGTAGAGATCACCTGAATATTTTTAATCTCTTCTGGTAGGACGACGGGGTTGAGCATGTCCCTATTTGTGTGGGAAAAAAAGAATTAGGCTAGATTTGTTTAAAAATTGCATAGAGTAGGAAACCACCTTTTCAGTGACCACAAAGGCAGTGGTAAATCCTGGAAGAGTCAGGTGAAACCCCTCATCTTTACCTTTTGTTCACATGAAGCCGTGTGCTGCTTTGATGTTCCCTCTGTACAGGGAAATGTGATTAGGGAAAATTTAAAAATCCAACTCAGATATTCGCAGGTTTTTGTTAGCGACTGTCGAGCATTTTCGCTTTGTTCTGTCTGGTATTTCTGTTCATGTCAGCCTGTGCTGCTTCTCATCTAAATATAACCTAAACCATCCTCTTAAACTTTTTTTTTTTTTTTACCCTTGGGAGTATATCAAGTTTCTTGAAATCGAGCACAGGCAGAAAATTTTCAGATAGCTCTGAAAAGAGGGAGGAGATCTTTTTGCGCTGAGATTAAAACATTGAAAACGAAGGCTTATATGCTCCCTTCAGACAGCCGGAAAAGACTACCTGTACGCACACATTTATACATAAATAGTTCATCTGGTGAAGGAAAAAGGGAGAAAAAAAAACCAAATCTCTTGGCAGCTGGCGAGCAAATGGTGTCTCGGTCGTTTTGGGACGGGAACCAGCGACAGCCCCAGGTCCCCTCAGCCCCGGTCCCCTCAGGCGGCGGAGGCGCAGCCGCCCGGGTTCTCCCGCCCCGGTTCTCCCGCCCCAGCCCCGCCGAGCTGCTGACAGGGCGGCTGGGGGAGGGCGCCAACCCGCATTACCTCATCTGTACACTCTAGAGTAACCTATGAAAAATGTGCCTTGCACAAGAGATTTTTATCTCCCTCTGAAAAGCCGCCGCTTTAGGTCGCCTGGTAGCCTCTGCTTGGCGGCGGCAACACGGGCAGGCGGTGTAATGGCGGCCCGGGCGGGAACGGGGAAGACAAGGCAGCCGGGGCTGGCACCGGCTTCCCCGGGGGGTGTTGAAGGGAAAGGCGGGTGGTTCCCTCGCCCCGGTGCCTTTGTGAGGGGCCGGGGACGCAGCCCCGGGCGGAGAGAGCCTCAGCGAGCGGGGAAGGCGGGGAGAGGCGGGTTGTTTGTGCCCGAGAACCGGTCTGAACCGGCGGGAACCGGCCGGGCCCGCCGCGCCGCCCCGGGGCGGGGCCGCCTCAAACCCGGCGGGTTTTCCTCCTCCAAACCCGCTTTTTCTCTAAAAAAAAAAAAGAAAAGAAACCACAACCCCTAACGCTGCAGCAGCTTTCGCTCTTGCGTGAAGGTTTTTTTCTCACACAGCGCAGGAAAGAGCCGCGGTTATGCAGTGAAACAGCAGCGCCTGGGTAAAAGGGAGGGCTGAGGGACGGAACCGGGCTCTCCCTCTCAGCCTTTGGAGTTTTAGGTCGCTTTTTTGTTTTTGAAACCTTCGTTCAGCACCTGGTGCCTCCTCGCTGGAGGAATGAGTCTCAAAAATCCCCAAAAAGGGGCGACTTTGGAGCCTGCTCGCACGTCTTAACAGAACAGTGAGATAAAGGAGCTAGGACGCAGTTGTGACATAAAATACACATTTCAACATTGCCAGCCCCTTTGGAAGAACCAACTGCCCGTCTTTTACATGAACATACAATAAAATCATTTAAAACGTTACAATAAAGCAGCTTTTTTTATTTTATACGTAGCTTTATTTGCATGAGCTGCCCAAAAATGTGGACATTTTCTGGCAATTAATACCCTCCCCACCAACCCCCCACAGTACTCGCAATTATAGGTGGTAATTGCAGGCTCTAAATGACAAAGCAATTAAGCCTCTTCCTAAATTTGCAGAAGTAGGTGTTTATCTACATCTGGTCTGTCAGTCTTTGTTTCTGTAGCAGGGCCCAAAAGCTTAAGTGCTGCTGCTTTTTCAATTTGATTTCTTTGCCTCTGCAGGCAGAGATAGATTTCCTTATGTTTCCAAATTAATTTCTGGATGGGAGTCTTAAAAATACATCGTAGGCAGGATGAAATCAAAGGAAAGAGGTCCTGCAAAAATAGCTTTTTATTGCGATGTTGACCGTTTCAAATGACTTTATTGTTTTGCGTTCTGTTTAAAGAGGCTTTTTTTAATGCTGTGAAGGCGTCTTGCAATGAGATCAGAGTCTTCGTTAGCAAATAGGAGTTTTTCTGGTGGCTGAATCCAGACCCTCATGTGAACTTGTCTTATCCTCTGCTGAAGAGGAGGACTTATGCTCTTCAAAAATAACATTTCTAAGTCACCTGTGTGCAGGAGCCGGGATGTGGTGTGAGATTTGGCAATTTCGGGTCTCCCTAACCGTCCTTTTTTTGGAGCAATGGGAAAGACCGGAGCTGTGTGGAAGGCATTGCTCCCATCGGCATCTGGGGAGACGTCGTCCTCCTCGGTTTTGCCGTTTTGGGGCTTTTTTTTAAGCCTGCAGGAGCTGCTGAGAATTGATTTTCTTCCCACGGGCACACTGGGAAGATCTGGTGCTGTTGGTGGATTGGGTTTGACTTTGGGGTTGTGCGCGCGCGTATTAACAAAATGGTCACTTCTAATTGCGTTTTGAAGGCTTTGATTTCCTTCCAAGGATTTTGCTTAATCATCTTGAGTAGGCTGAGGGAAGGAAAGAATTAGCTGAGGTCAGGGAAGTTGAAGCTGCCCGTGTTACTTCTCAGAAGCCGGGCTTAATTCTGGGAGATCCTGAAGGCGGGATGGAATCTGCCTCCTGTTCTCTTCCTGCTGAGCAAGTGGAAATCAAACCCCCCAAAAGCCAAATAAACAGGGAAACTGTCAAACGTATTGGGTGCCTCCCTCTGCGTTCGTGGTCCGGATTCCCTTTTCTTCGAGGGGAAATACAACTGGGATGTGAATCATTGCTAAAATGATTAGGGATCGTAGTCGAGAAGTGCCTGATGGTGGAGTCTAGACAGCTCGGATGGAGACGCATACATCACGGGCACCGCAAGGTGGGGGACAGGATTCCCATCGTCGGGCCCTTTGGAATAATGGGCAGTTTAATAATTTCTAATGAATATTCACGTGGAGCGATGAATAGCGAAAGAGGAGGGCTGTATTGAATGCTTCCTGAAAAATACACCAGTCATTACGATGATCAAAGGAAAAATCCAGCCGCCGCCTGTGTTCGCTCATACGTCTTTCCATTAAAGCGCAGACAGGGCGTCCCTTCACATCTTAAAGGTTGGACTTGCAAATACAGTGATTTGAGGGTTTTTTTTTTCCCCAAAGAGGATGTTTTTGGCTCTGCCATATGCTTGGTTGTGGGCACTGTAATACCTTCAGAGTCGACTTTTCTCCTTCAAACCGAAGGGCTGGGAGAACAGCTCTGTTCCCAATGTATCTGTGAGACCTGGGCATTAACCTTCAAAGAACTTTAGGTGGAACATGCTGTGCTTAAACGAAGGTCATGGATGGGAATTAATGGTAAATAAAAAAGAACACCGTCCCTCAGTCTTTACCCACTGAATTAACCGTGTGACTTAGGTTTGTCCAAGCCTCAAGTGTAGTCTGTGACGTCGCAAGCGCCGAAATCACTAATGATGGTATCGAGGTTTTAAGCGTGAAAGCTTCTTAGCGGGTGATCAGATATCCCTTTCCAGATCCTTACACGCAGCCGGTGATGCCGCTCGCAGAGGGGGATGCGGCACGTTTACCAGTGGAAAATCACAGACTCGGAGAGAAGTGAGGGCTTCGGAGTTGTAGAGAGGAGAAACCATTTATACGTGCAGGACGTAGACCTAATTTTTTAAAAAGCTGAGTTTCCAAAAGGAGGAAAAGGGAGACATGTACTTTGCAGCTGCCGCGTTAATAAAACCCATGCGTTATTATTTATTCAGCACCTAACGAAAGAACGAAAATAGCCCTTTTAGTGTGCGTGGCGTTAAGAGACAAGACTTCTCTGTGAATCCTTCCTTCTCGCAAGACTCCTCTAACAAAGGTAGGGACCTGTTTTTTTCATTTCCCGAAGCTCGCTGGGTTTCAGGAGCAAACACCCCTCTCCTGGTTAGAGACGTGAAACCTGGAGCCTTTCACATACTGAAAAATCTGAAAAACGTCTGTGGTTCCATGTGCAGTTGCTTTATTGAGCTCAAAGCAATGATTTTGGCTAGAAGACACTTAGAAATCAAGGATGGCAGCAAAAGTACCTTTTGGAGACTCCTTTCTATGAGAGGGAAGTGGTTTTCAGGGCCGTCTCCTCGTTTCTTCCACTCTTGCCTCATATTTCCCGCAGATGCCCAGAAATCACCATTTTTATAGCTGGGGAAAAAATGTGAAAGCCTCATCAAAACGCTTTAGAAAGGGGAATGATTAAGGCAGGATCTCCAGCAGGCCCCGGCAATAAGGGCGTTCACGGATTTTATTATCTCGGGTCTGTTTGGGAGTAGAAGGCTTTTTGCAGCGCGATAAGGTGTGAAAGAAAGGCAACGTTCTTCAAAGAGCAAATTCCCTGGGATGAACAGAGTCCCCAAGGACAAAAGGTGCCGGGCCGGGCTCGGTGGCGAGATGCAAATTGTCCTACTTAATTCCAGCTGCTACAGGTTTGACCTCCTTGTATCATCTGACACCTCATTTGGTAAGAGGTTGCTGCAAGATCTCAAACCCTCAAATTATGTAAGATTTACACAGTTGCTTTGAAGTTAGTCCCTCCCTTCAATGTTTGTTTACTGCCCGGTATGTCCTGCTGTCTGGATTGAGGAGGATGAATAGTCACAGAAAGGAAGCTATCGGGTTAGTAACGAATTTTCTGTTCCTCTCGGCTTTCTAAGCGCGCGTGGAGCTGCGTTTCTCTCTGTTTCAGAATCTCAGAAAACGCTGAGGACGTCGTGCGCCGCTCGGGGCTTTGCTGGGGAAACGCTGGCCTGTGAGTTTGCCGTTCGGTTTTTGTTGGGAGGTGGAGGGAAGTGCAGGATGGCTGGTCGTGTTTCTCCACCAAAGAGATGCTATCTAAGCGTTATGTCAGAAGCAGTTTATGTTGGTTTTGCTTTTGAAGTATGCAGCTTCCCTGTAACTTTGTCGAAATCCACGTGTGAAAAAAGGAAGATGCTTAATGAGCCCTGGATGTGTGGCTTGCAGAGTGTGCCTGGCTGTACTGCTGTGGGTTGGGGGTTTGGAGGCTGCGGACACAAGGCATTTTTCATTTGCGTTTTTCCCTACTTTTGCGTTTTTCCCATAAATATTTAAGTCCTCCCCCTTGCTTTACCATCCCTGGTGGGTGTAATGGAACCTTCCCAGTTTTTTGGGGACTCCTTGTACTTCAGTCCACGTGGAGGTTTAATCACTAAATGGTAACAAATACTGCTGGATTAGATTACAATAAGGTGCTTTTTCAGGAGTTAAGAGACAAACACAAAATCCACTCTGTCATATGCTACGGGTTTTGTCATTTTTAATTTATAAGGCTTGCGTTGCTCTACATAGTTGCTTAATAAATGTAAAGACATGTTTTCCCCACCAACATGATATTCGTTCAGTAGGCCGTGGCGCTTCACCTGTTTCATACCAAGACTGTGTTTTTAATTTTATTTTCATGACTTCAGTGTTTTCCAGCCATGTGAAACTGCACAGAAAGTTCTACTTTTAGTTGTATTTTTATTTGCATGTGGGCAGAAAATGAAGTAATTCCCAAATATAGTCCTAGCCAAGAGATCCATCTGTTCTCTGCATTTTTAAATGGCAAATTAATCCTTAGCACACAACTCATCAAATGTCTTCTCTTTTATAATGTATGCTGCCTGAGATCACTGAAATGCCTTTTTTTTTTTCCCAGGCCTTCCATTTTAAGTATTCCTTCATGTGAGAATAACAGCTACCGTTCTGGTTTTACAAAGTGCTCATGTGCATCTTCCAGTTGCTGCGGTTGGTCTAAAAAAGGGTGTTTAAAACAAGAGAAAAAAAAAAGTAACAACAACAGAAAACCACCTCCAAAATTATTCTTCACCTCTTTGGTGTTTCTTTAAAAGGCCATAGAAGGTTAGAAGCTCTGCTTGAAAAACAGCTTGAATAAATGTACTTCTTTCTGATGGAGAACCAGGGTCGCTCTGTCCGTTTTCTTCTAGATTTTGCTCTTTGGGTAACAGTGACCATTTTTAGAAGTATTAAACTTCCACGGCGTTATCTGCCATAAATGGAATTTCTATATTAAGCTTTGCACGTTCCCAATTGGACTTTAGAGGCATTGTTTATCAGCTCTGTATCTCTCATTGCAGCTCCCACCCGAAGAACAACTCAATTTATTTATAAGAGAGGACGCACCGTTTCAAAACCGCTCCGAATCGGGCATTTTAACAAATGGCATTTACCGTATCAACGCAAAATAAAAATAGCGCCAGGTTTGGGGGTTTTTTTTAAAGCAAGGTGCGATGCTTTTCTAAAACGCCGAGACAGAATTAATTCTGTGGGTCTGGTTGGCACGCTACCGGCAATTTTATGTTTAAAAAGCATTTATAGCTCTGCGAAACTGAAATAACCTGGAGGTGAATCAGAGCTGGTGCTTTTTTGGTTTTAGTGTATGTACGAAAAAGGTTTTTCTTCTGAAAAATACCCAGTGCTCAACGTGATGTGAGTGTAGTTAAGGCCTAATGCTTTAAAAATTGACTTAAGAAAGGAAATCAGTGCTTTTAGGCAAAAGGAGTTGCTTTTTACTTCTTAAGTAAACATATAGTAACAAACTTGCAGCAGTGGTTGAATTTTCAATGGCGTTTCCCTCTCCTGGCTCACAGGCAGTGCCTGGAACGGGGTCGGGCTTATTTTAAAGATGCTTAGTAGGTCCCTTCATGAAAGCAGTTGAGTTGTTGTTTAGGAAACCGCCTTTAAATGTTGCTTTCTGTGTATTTTGCAAAGATTTGGCCTCCTGCGAGCCAGGAGATCAAGTTCCTCCGCCTGCTCCCTCGGTGATTCATTGAGTGACCTTGGGCAAAGCCCTTGGCCGCTCCTTACCTTATTTTTCCATCTGCAATGCAGGGATGTTAAGACATACCTACCTCCCCCGAGGCTGGAACAAAAATGTGTGGTTTTTTTTTTAAAAAATAAATATTTCGTGTGCTCTGAGGTGACAGTTGCACAACATTAATTCAGATGGTCTGCAGACAGCTGGCAAAAGCTGTTTACTTTAACAGCATTACGCTAATTTTGGCCAAAGGGTCGAAAGCAATTTTTCTTCGAGACCGAACGCGCCGTTCCTCCGCCATAGCAGTGAACTCTGCCCCGTTGTTTTCTTTTAAAAGCCGCTACGATTGCAGGCTTATCGGTGCCGGCAGCCTTGACCGGCACCTCTTCTGCAGGCGAGTCCCGGCAGCGCTTGAAGTAATTTGGCTGACGTTTGGCGCGGTCGGAGGAGGTGGGGATTTGGGGTGGCTGCAGCGGGACCTCTGACAGGGCTGGTTCTTGACCTGAGGCTTCCGTCGATGGAGGTGATGTTAAAAACCAGGCTCTTTGGGCTTGCGTGTTCTCACACCCACCCCCTTTGCATCGGTGGATGTTTAATTGTGGGAAAGCTGCTCCGCTTTGTACTTCACCCTCAAGGCCTCGGTGACTTTAATCTTTCCCAGCACCGAGCTCCGTGGCCGTTTGCTGAGAAAGCGTTTCCTCCGGCTTCCCGGAGCCGCAGTTTTGAGCGTGAACGGTCCCACCGTTCCCCATTTCAAAAAGGCGCTGGCCGGGGATGCGAGCAACTCCAAATTCAACACCAAAGCCGTTCACCGCCGAGTTACCAGCCGGAGCAGAGGCCTCGAGTAGCATCTTCCCATCACTAGTAACCAGTTGTGGTTGCTGAGTCAGCTGGTTAGTTGTAGTTAAGCCGATGTGTTCGTAACCAAGACATTATTTATTTTTTTCCCAGGTTAGTGGTTTTTATTCTCGATGGTACGAATTCAAGCCTGAGGACAGAGGGACGGAGGTCGAGGAGCGAGGTGGTGACACCAACCGTGGGTTGGGCGCAGTCTCCATCAGCCAGGCAGGGATTAACCCCAGCGTGTTTTTAGCAATTATAATGGATTATTTAGTTGCGGGGAAGAATTAAAAGTTGCCCAGGGCTGTGTTGAGACTCTGGGAGCACAGGGCTCTGGGGGAAAGGTGGTTCTGGGGCTGCGATTATTTCTTGGTCCTGAGCAACTTCATCTTTTCTCTGATTCATTTTAACCTGCTGTTCCTCACCAAAGTTCACGTGTTAGACATTCGTGGTGTTAGCGTGTCACAGAAATGAAATAATAAGCCAGTTAGTTTACGTGGGTTAAAGAATGGTAAATACTATCTGGAAACTGTATCTTAAAAAACTTACTGGTCAAAGACTGAATAAACAAGGCTGTATTATTTATTAAAGGACACCGCGTTGTCACGGTTGTGTTGCTTTCCCATGGCCTTTAAACATCATTTAATTTCATTTCTTTCTCTTTAGGATTCCAGCCCAGCAGGAGATTTCTTAAGTCTCCTTTTTGGGCATGGTAAAGCAGAAAAAGTCGAGGGAAAGAGGCTGCCCTAATTCCCCTTGTCTGCAGTATTTAATGTTCTTTCTTCAGAACACCAAATACCTTTGTTGTTTGTTGTGCGCTTTTCGTGACTCTTTTCCGCTTACATGCAATAGTAAGTCTTTGTTTTTTTTCCCTTTCCCCTCAGTAGCTTGTTTAATCACAGCCGTGTGTTGTTAAATACTTGGGAGGCTGCGTGTGTGACATGCACGGCCCAAAGTTCCTCGGGTGGCACGTTCTCAGCGGCTTGAAAGGGCGCCAAGAATGTCGAGGCGATGGCGTCGCGGCGGGTGTTTCGCCGCCAAGGTGCTGCAGGCCGCGCTCCTATTCGGCCTAGCTCTGTCCCCTGACTCGCTTTCTCCACCCTTTCACAGCCAGAGTCTGCTTGTGTACTGATTGAAACTGCAAAAAACGTTGTTAGGAAATGGAAGAGCCCGGTTCAAGCTCTTTGCTGCTCGCCTGTTGTCTGCAAAATACGCTAAAGGCTTGGGACCTCCTCATCTCTTCACACAGACAAACTTGACGTGTTTGACTGGGTCTTCTATCTTTACTTCAGGTTCAACAACTCCTTTTAGCCAGGAGAAAAACCCCTATATTTATTTTTGCAGATCTGAGAAAGCTTTGTGGTGTTGGTTGGTTGGTTTGTTGTTGTTTGCGGGGTTTTTTCTCTTTTTTTCTCCTTACAAACACACTGATGTGGATTTGTATCACACACCGTGTGTACACAACTACCTGCTGCTCACCTGCGTATTTAGGTCAGCGTTGGAATCTCTTCCTACAAAGAATTGCTCACCCTCTGCTCGCATTTTTGCATTTTCGTCGCGGTTTTTCCTCCTTGAATGTGGCAGAACATCTCCTGCGTTGTTGGAGTCGCCTGGTGTTTGAGCTTTGTGGGAATGGGTTACTTACTCCTCTTATTACACTCCGTGTAACTCGATGTGTGGTTTTTTTTACTTGCACATCTGTAGAGAATGGGGGAGATTCTAGTTAAACACATTTTTAGATTCATGTAGTATTTAGCAGTAGGACAGAAATAGCACCCTGTAATAGACCTGTGCATATATTATTTCAATATATCGTTTTTCATCCAGAGGAGAAGTGAGTGTTTCACAGGCAAAGATCCTTTAATCTGTAGCTAGCATGGAATATGATGCATTTCTTAAGGTTTTTCTTTTTTAAGCAGTTAGCATCATATTTTTTACTGGATGTTGGCCGGCAATAATCAGCTCTTTTTAATTATTTTTTTTCCCAAGCAACACATTTGTGCATTCAGGATAATTTGACCCATTTTCTAGTGCTGTTTTCCCAGGTTCAAGAAATCTTAACTGGCCAGTTTCTTGCCGAAACCTGTTGACAATTTATAAAGTACCACGAAGATTTGTGTCTTCTGGACAGAGCGAATCACACAGCGCTGTCATAGGTACCTTTTGTGGATGGTGATTTTTGCGTAGAGATCGTCTACGGTGCTTTAACTCCGATCTGCAAAGGGAGGGATGAGGAGAAAAAGGGGGTTCCCGTTGGTTCTGTTTGGAGATGACTGGACATGAATTTTGGATTTTCTGACCCAATTTGGGAATGTGCTGCCATGAGAATAACCTGGGACTGTGCTGGGGGAGCTGGGCCTGTGTTCTTGTCCTGGATGGATCTTTCTAGGAGATAATAGTTTGTTAGAGATTGTTTTGACAGGGTATTGAATCAGAGCCGATCTAGGCAGAGTTCCTGATTTCAGCTCGTTTTAGCAGGGAAAGAAAAGAATTGCATGTTTCTGTAAAAAGAATCCTGGATCATTTACTACTACTGGTTAAACATTTTTGAAGACACATATTTAAAAAAAATAACAAACCACATTTCATTTTTACTTTTTTCCTGCCGAAATTCGGTGTGTGTTCCCTTGAAAAGGCTTTCAAATGATTTTAGGTGCCTTGTTGCTAAACTCGCTCTCGCAATCGGAGGTTGTTTTTATTTGGCTTGATTTTCAAACCCGCCGCGCATGCTTCTGCTTCTTTCTCCTTTATTTTCCGCGTCCCCCGCTCTCCTTGCGGCTGATTCACCCTTCCCCGATCCATCCGCTGAAATCACCGGCGTCCCACATTGGAAAATTGCAAAAAAGCGGGGAGGGCAGGTTGTGAGATCCCTTGAATCAGCGCGGCTGCCATTGACGAAAAGCAGCAGGGATCCTGTTACGTCCGCTGGTTCGGAGTCGCGCTTTTATCTCCTTTTTGCCGAGGAACAAAGCGA